>JACTOM010000094.1:630309-833729 GCA_015832385.1 Elymnias hypermnestra
TCGAGTGGTGAGGAATGAGCTGTGGTCAACGTTATCTACGTATGGGGTGAGCGGTTGTCTGATCCAAGCATTGAAGTCTCTCTATGAGGGTTCTAGTGCCTGTGTCAGAATAAACGGAGCGTACACGGAGTGGTTTCCTGTCGAAAGAGGTGTTCGACAGGGATGTGTTGCGTCACCATGGCTGTTCAACCTTTTCATGGATAAATGTTTGACAGATTTAAAAGAATGTATGTATGGGTTAAGAATGAATGAATTACTCATCAAATGTTTACTCTACGCTGATGATCAAGTAATACTTGCGTCATCCGCTAATGAGCTACAGGAGATGCTAAATATTATGATTAAAGCTTTGAAAGAGAAAGGAATGAAAGTGAATGTAAAAAAAACGAAAGTTATGCATTTTGAACGATATGAATCAATGCTGATATTTTGATAGATGGGGAACAAGCGGAAGAGATTAAGAGAGCGAGAGCGGTGTAAGAATTTGTATACTTGGGATCTAAATTTACAAAAGATGGAACATGTGAAAGTGATATTGAAATAAGTGAGATAGTGAGAGTAAGTGCAGAGAATATGGTAGATGGTGTTCTGCACGCCTTTATGAATAGCCAGATGGTGTGTCGAAGGGCTAGACTGGCTGTGCATGCTGGAGTGTTGGTGCCAACACTTATGTATGGTAGTGAAAGTTGAGTATGGCAGAAGAATCACAAAAGTAAAATAAATGCGGTAGAGATGAGAGCGTTGAGAAGCATGAGTAGATTAAAACTGAGCGACAGAGTAAGAAATATTGTGATAAGAGATCGTTGTGGTATAAAAGAAGACGGAGTGACTAAAATCGAGAAAGGTATGCTTAGATGGTTTGGGCATGTAGAGAGAATGAATGAACGGAGACTGACAAAAAGGATTTATGAGTCAAGAGCGAATGCGAAAGTTGGAAGGGGAAGACCACGGCGAACGTTCCTGGATCAAATCCAGTACATTTTAAATGAAGACCAGGTCAAGAGTACTCTAAACCGACGAACTTGTATGAAAGGTTTATTGAGAATGAAAGAAGCAAAGGAGATATGCAAGGATCGTGGCAAGTGGAATGATGTTGTCTCTGCCTACCCCTACGGGAATGAGGCGTGATGCTATATGTAGAAACGGTTTTTTCGCCATCACGATCGGTTATTTCGCATGTTTACTCTAATAAGTTCATGTTTTATTTTTTATATTCATAATTAAAACCACGGTGGATATTTTCCCTTAAAACGAAGATCGCTTTTTAAAGCAATTGAAATATAAATCGAGGATAAAAAGCCTCTGTTTTGATACAAAAAATTTTTGAACATTCCTAAAAGATCAGTTTCATTATTGAAGTAAAAAAGAGGTTATGATACGTTCGTGAAGTATTAAAGGACATTAACAAAGAAAATATGGAGATATATAATGAAGAATAGCCGTAATTCTTGAAGACATATGTCATTTGAAAACATTTTAATGTACAGACAGATGCTATTATCTTTTTTATTATAAATGTATTTTGATTTGTTTAGCATGGACTTTGTCTCTTGTCATGTTGTGAATTAATGTTTTTTTTCTAGTATGTATCGAATTGAATAATATAATATTAATAAGATTACATAAGTAATGAGTAGCATAAATAAGTGGCTACTAATACTATATATATTCAACACATTGTTTCTATGTAAATAAATAATATAGGCTGCGTGATTATAAATATATAATGCAGGAATTCTGTCAAGGTTATATATTAATTTGAACTAAAGCGATGTTTTTTTTTAACTTTTGCCTTATTTTTAGGGCTGTGCTGGTTTAGTATGGTTTAAGAGATTAACAGAACTTTCCATAAAGAATATAATATTCATTTTGAATATTATATTCGTTCTGGAAAGTTTAGGCTTCGATATAACTAAAATTACTACAATTTTGAGAGTACATTTAAGTAAATAATCTTATTACGAATTTTCAAAAATAATAAATTTAAGAAGTAAACAAAATTCAGGCATGTGATAAATAATAACCAGTTGATTTTTAGTTTAAATTTATCATATACGTTCATAACGTAATATTTTCTAGCCATTATTGGTTTTGCGTTATCGTAAGTTATATCGTTTGCAATTCTTAAACGTTTTAAAAACGTATATTTATTTCTAGTCTTGAATTTTATATTAGTGTAGTTTTTTAACCGACTAATGTTTAAAATGGTTGTTACTCTATAACTTTCTACTGGGTGAACCGATCTTGATGATTTTTTTACATATAATGTGGCGCTTTTCGAGGGGTCCCATTTTATTGATCCAGTTCTGATGATGGCATCCATGAGTTAATATGACATAAGTCTCAAATTTGCATTAAGTATGTGTGCGACAAATGGACGAATAACTCAATATCACGACAAGTTTGGTTAGGTTTTGATCATGGGATCTATGACAAAGTAACGGAACTCTTAAATTCTTAGGAGCAAATTAACGATACTCGGCAAAATCTTTTATAGGTTATCCGGATATTAGTCACCTACCGTAACATCGGTTTGGTCAAGTGATTGCCGTAGTCAAACATGATGATCAATGGAACTCCTCAACGGCTTACAGTATGGGTGCGAGTTGTATATGTGCAGAATATCTGTTTGTTTCTGCATTGCAATATTTACTTAAAGTGTGTAACGGCGGTAGCAGGCGGGTCTAAGGTGGGGGGGGGAGGGAATTTGCGAATTGTTAGTGTACTTTAAATTCACAAAAAACTAAATAAATAAAAATTTTAACAAACAAAGTACCGCCTTTGAAACAAACTATTCCAAACAAATTAATATGCTCTACAAAGGAAAATAATAATTGTGTATTCTTTTTTCGAGTTCCAAGTAAAATGAAATGAAAAATATTGGATTATTTAAAAGTATATCAAATTATTACGATAATATAATATAGTTACATTTAATCTTATATTTGAAGTCGGTGTCGTCGCTATTCTATTCGAAAAACAGACATTTTATGTGGAGAAAGTCGCGCTTATACACTAGTAAATATTAATTTCTCTAACATTGTAGTCATTATGCAGTTAACTCACATAAAATCAACTTACATACTAGCAAGTAGCAACTATACAAGTAATAAAGGACAAGTCGCTATTGTTTTCTGGCATCGATATTCCCATAGCCGAGTTGCGTGTTGAGGTCACGGCGTTTTTTTTTCACCTGGCATGACGTAATTATTACCTTTTAGCTTAAGTCATGCATTTGATTTCGAAGATTTATGTGTTATTTACAAGAAAATAATATAAAGATGTCGATTTGTTGTAGTACAAATTAAAATGCAAACATTTTCTTCATTAGCGCATGCGTATTAGTCTTATCTATATGTCGTGAACTTGTGAAACGTCGGCGAAGCAAACCCAGTTTATTTGCGTTTGAAAACTGTTCACTCAAGTCGTGACCGAGTGTGATTTGTGTAACTATTTTTGATCAGTTAACCTCACTTCCTTAACCTAGATGGAGGTGAATCACGGTTATATGTTTGTGTTTTTATATTGTAAAGAAATCAATAGTTTATAAAGTGTGCAACGAGATATTATGTGGCGTGCTTTAGAAATGTCATACGTCAGTAATGTTGCCGTGTCATAATCGATAAGAAGGATGGAAACAATTACAATGTTACTTATATAAAATGGATAAATGTTTTACGGTTTGCGGATGCGATGATCTTGAAGGTGTAACGAAATCCGATTTAGACCGTTTTACTGATAAAATTGAAAATGTACTCAACGACGAGAAAGGGAGGCGGCTTTTTAGAAATTTTATGTTCACCAGTAACATGAAACATGGTAGAAAAGCATTAGACCTATGGGAGAATAATGAACGTTTGTTAAATTACAACGAAGATGCCGAAAGTTCCTCTTTTAGAAGCTTTTTGAGAGATTACGATCGTTTAATCGATGCTGCCGAGAGAATAGAAGAGTTAGATTTCGCTACAATGGAAAGACTAGTAATTGCCCGCGATTCTGTAAATAAAGAAGAAATGCTTGAAGTACTTAAAGTTTTAAAGTTAGAAGTAACAAAAGCATTAAGAAGAGAATACAGCGCTTTTAGATTACGTTTTATACCGTCGAAACACAACTAATAAAAATTATTACTAATACAAACGCTGTGCTTTTTTTGGGATTTGTAATTCGCGCCAATTTATTAACACTGAACACTTACAAAGCGAATGGCCAATGAATAGTGAAGTCAATGCACCAGTTTAATGAGATTCTGTAGTGCTATACACTACACATTTAGTATATAAGTACTTGGCTAATCTATCACAAGAACTGTATCTGCCTTAAATGTTTTTTTTTACGTTATGATAAAAATTCTTAGTGAGAAATAAATTATTTTAACAGAAGTTTACTTTATTTATAACCAATTTCACACTAAAGGTACATCTTTGCTTTGAAGAAAAAAAAATTGGAATGTAAATAGATTATCTAATACTTAGTAGTAATCTGTTTACATTCGCATCTTATTAGATTAGCATATCGGTAAATGGGTTATTTATCAAATAGTAATTTAAAAATGTGAAGTATGTACAAGTAAATTAAATTGACAAGTCTGCTCTTTATGCCAAAGCAGCATTTTTTAATTATAGTGTTTCTTTCTGATTATCTTCGAAACAGTTGTACCAATTTTGATCACACTTCCTCTAGCAGATAGCTGGTGTTATACACCATAACATCGCCTATTTTCTAACTCGAATTTACGAAGGCAGAAGAAAATTATGTAAGCATAAATTATTACCTATTGTTCTATCAGGCAAATAAATAAGGGTGAAATCAAAGAAATCGAAATAGGTTTAAGAATCATTTAATAATAATTGCACAATTCTTTATACATTTACCTACTTACATTTGATATTATTCTCAAATAAAATGTTACTAGAAGACATTTTGATACATGTAACAAAAAGCAAATAAAATATACTGATATCAGGTGTTTATTACAATAAACCAAATTTACATATTCTCACAGATTAGATTGTAGACATCAAGAATACCCTTAACTTTGAAGCCAATTATAACAGAGCTAGTTGTAGCAATTTTTTCCTTTAATGCAAAAACAACACAGCTTTCTCTTTAATTTAAGCCATCCTTTATTTTACTTACGATATGCTTTCAATTTAAATCTTAAAATAACAAATGCAACTGCATTTTTACATTGTATCAAAGGTGTTACTATGATGCTTTATCTTTTGATTTACCTAATTGAGTACAGGTCAGTAAAATGCAGAGTACTGATTATAGTTTATTCCCTGTTTGTTGTACCTACTGGGAACGAGTGGGGGAAAAAGTTTTATCGTCCCCAGTGGTGACAATTAGTACTTTTTATTTCCCACTTGTTCCACTATAGACCAAGCGTCAAAATACATAGGGATTTCAGTAAGAGATTTGTTCTAAATTAATGTTTTTGATTGAAAATAATTTTAAAGGACTCTGGTAATTAGTACAGCATTAACGAATTTACAATCATATTAACGGTTTTAAGGTGCATATCACAGATAATTAATTTGTTTAGTTATAATTATTATTATTACAAGTAAAGTTTCTAAAGTTTAAAACAGTTTTTGAAAATTCTAATTAGTCCAATAAAAAATCTATTTAAAAGCTTTTGTCAACTCCATACAATTTCAAGAAAATGCCTGACAATACTATATATAATAATCTTTATTTTTCGGGTAAATAAAAATTTAAATAACTAAAATATTAATAAAAAGTAAAGTAATTAAAAATAAACTAAATATATTTATTTGGACTGTGATGCACAGAATGCTAAAAGTTTATGGTAGATAAATATTTTTGAATTATCAAATTCGTTGAGTTTGTAGTAATTACCACTCTTTTAATATTATTTTCAATCAGATATTGGTTTAGGGATTCTTGCTCAGAAAATGTTAAAAGCATTTTAACTATGTTTGAAATCTCTAATTGAAATCCTTATGAATTTTGACTTTTGGTCCTTAGAGAAACAAGTGGGAAATAAAAAGTTCCAACCGTTACCACTGGAGAGGAACAAAACTTTTTTTTTCCCACTTGTACTCAGTGGGACAACCGGGAATAAACCCTGATTATGTACTGAAACCATTGTTTAATTTATCAGAGTAGAGCTGTAGCTTGCTGGATCAAATTAATATCACATTATCAAAGAATGCCAGTAGCAACAACTTATTTATTTTTCCTTTATATATTATGTATACAGGTTGTAGGTACTAATTTTCCTGGCTCTTGGATTATCCCTGGTTGGATATCAAGAGCTTCTACAAGGGTTAATGTATCGACAGTCCACCTGTTCTGCATGCAAAAATTGTACCTACTCTCATTACCTGGTTATTAAGAAAAACCGAGAGCTCAGAATAAAAGATTTTTTTAGTTATGTAATATTCAATATCTCCACAATAAATTTTATATTTTTTATACATCACATCTTATAGAGAACGATCGTTTCACAACACTGATATATATGAAACTTTAACATTAATATGCTTTTGATACCAGTACTTTAAAAAATTAAAGACTACAAAGTACACATGTCAAAAGTGAAACTGGTTTATATTTCTACAAATCCAAAACTTCAGATTTCCCAGAATTAGAGGGAGGGATTAAGGAAGATATGTTAGGAGTTTAATGTCATTAAAATATGTATTAAATGTCGAATATTAATACAAATAATTTATTGAAATCAAAGGACGAATTGTAAATAAATATAGCACGTGTTTTTGTCAATTTCAGAAATTATTAATTAAGACTTGTTTTCGAATTTAAAATTTAGAAGAGAAATGACACGTTATTTTAAAATATGAAAAATACCTAACTTTCAAACGAATTAGCATTAGCAAAAAAACGCTGCACATCTACGTGACGCTAATCACGCGTTTCCCCCTCATGCGTCTAAAGTAGTTTCTCTTCAAAAATTACAAGTGATAATTTATAAATCCTACTTGGCTTGTCAAGGTTTCCTTACACAATATATTTTTATATATATTTATAAATAATAAGGAATAATAGTTATATACGTACATGGCAATGTTTTATATTTGTTTATTTATTGAGACTTAGATTTTGAACATATATTGGGAAATTATAAATGACTTATTAATGCAAAAAAAAATATTTAAAATCCATAAAAAAATTTGTACTCCTTAGAAAGCGGAAATATCGAACGTAAATATAATAAAAGTGGACTTTTAAACAGGTTGCTTTTTCCGGTGAAACTATTCTTATAATATGAATATTGAAATTTCAAAATTGCACGTGATATTCATAGGTCCATGTTTTTATTTAAAAAATTCACACCCACGACTGTCTCTCTTTCAGCAACTCATGAACGGCTTTTATCGATTTTAGTACATATTTTTTACTTAGTAAAAGTGAGAATACACTGTTTATATTAGATTTACTTAACCTATCATCGAGAGATTTGCATCATATAATCATGCAGGTAAATTATAATATAACCTAGATACTTTACCGCATATATATACCGTGGCACTAGTTTGTATTTAATATAAAGACTATTATATTAATAACAGCCCTGGGTTCTCGCCCTTCGCCGCCTAATGTTTTCTATATAAAAACGTTACAGACTATATATAATATGTATGCCACAGACAATATAATACTAGCATTTGTTAAGGATTGACTGAATATGACAGTAAAAAAAAATTCTAAACATATTTAATGTGCAAAACATCCATTGTTAAGTAAGACATGTATCATACGTTTAAAATAGTTATCAGTAAAGATTTATTTTTAAAACAATCAGAATTGGTTATCACAATAAAAACAAAGTCCATTTTTTCATTCTTCCAATGAAATATAAAATATCTTTGCTTAAAATTATTAATAATCACTTTGTAAAAAGCATATATGAGCGCTATTATAATATTAATTTAAGTTTTCTTCCACGAATAGTACATTTCCAGTGGTTTGTTGACCTGAAATAGATAGAAGAAACAATATTAAAAAACAAATTTATGTCAATTCCTCATCATCATTTAGGATGAACTTAAGAAACTTGTTGAATAGCAAGTAGCCCTTTACGTTAGCTTTAAATAGATGGCGCTGTACTATTTTGCGGAAAATATATTGTTATTTCAAAAAAACATATTATATTGAAGTCTAACAGCCTCTGTGGTTGCAATGGTAATTACATATTAACGTTTAGCTACAGACATGGCGTTTTTTAAGGTTAGGTTAGTTTTTTAAGTGAAATATGAGGATAAAATTATTACGAATTAGGGACCCGATGATGTGCAGCGTTTTTATGCTAATCCGTTTGGTTAGGTAGTTTTAATATTTACAAATAACATGTGGCATTTTAATTTGCCACTCGTCAGTTAATAATTATTTTATTTAATAAACTATTTCTCATAAAATATAAAATAAAATTTAATTAATAATTTCTATAAATTATATGTATTAATTTTCGACACTTAATATTGTACAGACAATTCATTTCATTAAATTCATATCTTCCTTTCTCCCTCCCTCTAAGTCTCGGTAACATAAAGTTTTAGATTTGTACAAATATAAACAAGACTTAAAAATTTCACTTCTGACAAAGTACTTTGTATGCAGGCACTTTTGATTTTTTTAGGCTTTTTTGTAGCTGGGCAAGGCCTGAGAGGTAAAAAAGGAACTAACCTAACCTTAGAAATAGTAATTATTAAAGGTTAGGTCAGGTTACTTCCTTTTTTTTTAGTCTAATTTTGTTGTTGAAAAACACCATCGCAACAGAAAAAACTAATGTAACCTAATCTTTAAATTCATTATTTTTTTAAGGCAGTTTTTGTCACTGAAAAATGCCATCGACACAAAATACAACTAACCCACCCATAAAAATTGTCACATGCAAAGGTCCTGGTTTCGATAGCTTGCAGGTCAAATTTGGAAAATAGATATTTACTAATTTGTTTATGTCTGGATTGGTGAGAGGCATCTGCCGTGACTAGTTACTACTCTACCAGTAACTGCAAGCTGCCAAGGAAAAGATTCGCATTCAAGTATGAGGCTGTCTAGAAACCATAAGAGGTAAATACTTCTTACCACATTGTCACTCTTTCTTCTTAGTCTGTATCATCTTATCATCAGGAAAGATAAAATATTAATTGCACAAAGTAATTGGTTACAATAAGATTTTGTTATACACAGGATAGGTTGGACTATAATTAGTTTGAAGATGTGAAAAACTTCAATAATACTTCAATTACACTCTATAGATTTTTTGTATTGATTAAAACATCCTTATTAAAAATCATTGTATTAAGGCATTTATAACAAAGGCTTTAAAAAATTATTTAAGTCAAGGAGTTCTTTTTATATTAAAATAGAATTTAAAAGGAATTATAAAAACTATATAATCATTTAGTCATAGGGTTTACCTTCCAGAACTTATCATTTATTTGCCTTAAAGTTTGGGAGCCAGCCAAAGGTACAAACTGTCCCGGAGATGGTGCTACATAGATGCAGAAATTGAGCAAACGGTAAGCTTCTGGTAATTCTGCATCCAAGTCCAGAGTAAGTCGCATCGCCAGATATTTGCTGAGGTGGTCAACTGAATTAGAAAACATATTATGTATGTATTACATATAATTTAAGTGACTACAAATAAAGTAGGAGAAAAAATTAAAGGATTAAAAAGAAATTCTAAAATTTTAACGGTTTTTCAAATGATTGTATGTATTATAAAAATGGTCGCATGGAGTAAAATAAAAAGCAATTTGAAGCTTGAAGTTTCTGAGTATGTGTTGTACATTACAAATTTAACGAATTTGAGAAAAAAATCAAATTTTTAAATTTTAATCTTTGTTAAACAGACTATGGACATGTACGAGACATGTAAGAGACCCAAAAAAGCCCAATTTTTTATGATTTTTAAAAGTAATTTTAAAAGAAATAAAAGATAGTTTTTCTGAAAAACCATTTTGGGACCTTGTTAAGAATTCATTCAAGATTAAGAAACTCCTGTCAATTTTCAGTGCAACCATTAATTTCAGAAGTATGCTTGAGCAAAGAGAAAATTATCCATTTCCATTCAAAATCTGATAGCTCAGCAACAAATGGACATATTGAGACCAAAAAAAAACGAAATAGAAGTTGAATAGACAAACTTTTCCAATTCATGTAGGGGTTAACTTAAAAAAATTTCCATTCTGCACACAAAAGATTCAATCGACCTATGTGCTATGACCAATGTCCTATTAAATGGCTAGACTGATTTTCAAGCAATTTTTGTGTGCATTCAGGTTTAAGAATGACAATGTTTACAAATCAATCTAATAAATTCATCAATTCAGCAGCATTAGAAACAGCTAATATATGTCAAATGTTAATATTATATGTATTAATATTAATGTGTATTTATTCATCCTTCATCTATATACAATGCTACTAATCTTGTTAAATTCATATGGGTGGAAAATTGGTGCTATCAAAATACAATAAAACATTATTTAAAATGTTGAATTCCCCAAGTAGTTTTCTCTGCTATTTATTTATTTTTAATATAACAAAAAAATTTCTAGTAGGATAATATTCATTTTAACTTCAAACTAACATATACATCAGTAAATTTTCCATTAACAACTAAAACATAAGGTTATTGAGCACTAATCTCAATAATTTTAAAGATTATGTTATTTATCTTCTGACTAAGGACTTTCCATCATTAAATATGTCTATATTACTTAAATTACTGAAAAGAACATATATTTAATGAGTTTTTAACATTATTTGTATTACAAAAAGGAATGTTAAGTATTTTTTTGACACACACAGTTGAGGTCATATGAAAGAGATTTTGTTTAGGAGATAAGACAAATCTGTCTTATTATTCAGTACAGTAACATTTTGTACAAAAACATTAACAAAAAACATTCTTTCTGTTTGAGAACATTCTAGTGCCAGAATTATATAGGCAAACATATTTTTTTTGTCTTTTCCCTGCGGTCATCTCTTTATATATATTAAAATACAAAATTTTTTACATAGCTTTACATTTCAGGAAATCAAACAATATATCTTGTTGTTAGCAGCCAGTATGTTAAACAAAAATTCAACAGGGAGTGCATATAATTTATTTCTGCAAACATATTACATATTATTTGTCTTTTCTATTTTGTTTGTTATTAACAATTTCTATAATGATAAAGGGATTAAATAAATTAATTAAGGTATACCTGATGCATTGGCAGTAGTTTTCAAATACCGAACTGAGCTGTCCCTTAATGCTCTCATAAGCTGATTGTCCCCAGTCATCTCAGTTGGATGTGGTTTAAAAACTAGTTCTATTTCATTGGGATTAAGTGGTTCACCTTCGCCTTCTGTATCCATGGAGTTTTCACCTTCAGTTCTAGAAATCGCCACATTATTGTTGTTAGAATTTACCACCATAAAACTATTTTATGACATTAACAGGAATATTATCGAAAAGCCACACCAATAATTAAACACCAGACATTTTAATTTGTATTTAACTGAATTCTGTCTAGTCTGAGCAGCTTATTTAAATAAGACGAGAATAATTTTAACAGTTACGAATGCTATTCATTTTGCATATTTGCATTAAATAAATTTGGCATATTTGTTAAATATTTTAAAATGAGCAGTCATTATATCTTCAAAAGAATTATTAAAATGAGTTACAGTATAATTTCCATACCTCAGAAAAGTGCTATTAGGAGGATTGAATTAGATAAGCTTACCTATATGATTTTTTTAGATACAATCAGTGAGGTTCTCCATGTATCATAAAATGTGATCAGTGTTAAGCATAATAATGACAAGTGTACAACAAACCTGCCATCACTAGATTCACTTTCTTCACTGTGTTCTGAAGTTAAAATTGATTTTGCCCTTTTAGTAGTGCTTGTGTTTTTTGAAACAGAACTAACATTTGACGGTACTGGTGATGGAGTACTTCGAACAGATGCAGGGTTTGATGTTGACTGGCCAGATGGTGGGGGATTAATTGCTGATGATGTGGCATCTTTAGGAACTGATGTACTGCTACCATTTTGAGCAACAGGCTCCGTAGTACCATTCGAGTTAGTTGCATTAGTATTTTCTTCGTGATTCTTCCTTGCTCTCTGTGGCCTATTTTGTGACTGTAACTTAATACCTTCTGTAATAGAATTTACTAGTGAAGCTTGAGAATGTGACATGTTTATTTTAGCCAATACGCGCTCTTGGTGGGCCTCATACTCATCTCTGCTTGGATATATCTTCGATATAAGTAAATCGAAATTTGGATCGGGCCTGAGGGATCTTTTTGAAACTAACTTTTTACGGCAAGTTGGACATTCTTTATTTCCCGATCGCAAAGCAGTTATAATACAATCGGAACAAAACCGATGGAGGCATTCCTTTGTAGTCATCGTTTTCTTTAGCATATCCAAACATATAGGACACATTAGTTCACTATGCAAACTACGTGGGGACACGGCGATTTCTGTAGCGTCTGTAATCACCTCCTGTGGGGTACGATGGAGCTCGTAAAGAGATAGTTCCCATGTTTTATTTTGGGACGGCTCGGTTGAAGACATTTTCAATAATTGGAACTCTTTTTTAGAAAATAAACATTATTTGTTTGACAATTCGAACCGCTTCCGCCATGTTACTTTTTTTTAAGTCTTGCTTTTACTGGCTCTGGGTTCTTAATTTTAGAAAATCATACCTGTAGTGCCACAGACAAGATTTTACACACAAAATGTTTCAATTTGAAATGCTTATTATTGTAAATAAGAGGCTCCTAAAGGAACTTTCAAAATAATTTAAAACGAGAATCTTAGTTGCTTATATCTCGCCCATTTAACTTAATTTTTTGACTGTGATCTCACTTGATGGTTAGTGATGATACAGTCTAAGATGGAAGCGCATTAAACTGGTAAGAGGCGATATATCTTTTATGGCTTTTACACAACATTGTACCGGAACAAAAATCTTTTTGTTTGGCGGTACGTCTTTGCTAGTGGGGTGGATACTAGCTTTCGCCGAAGCCTCCCACCCGTCCATACTCCGACAAATTAGAAAATAGGATTTACTAAATTCGCCCCTACCGAGGATTAAAGCCGGGGCCTCTGCCAAACATTGATCCTATAAGAATAATTTCCATCTTTTATCCAAGCGGCAGAAGCCAGTTCTCAACATCTCAGCTAGTAGACAAACTCTACAAACGAATACCCCGAATCAGAAATACCAATTGTTTGCCTATAACTTTTATAACAATGAAATTGTAATTTATAATAGTTCAGTGTTATTTTCAATATATGACCCTTTTTAAACTGAATGCAAGAGAAAATTAACTATATTGTATAGCGCTTGCACTTGTTAAACGTTTTAATGAATAGAACTTAAATATATGATGTAGGTAGATGTTTGTTTTATCTATATAGGTGAAGGATATTACATATTGAGGTAAAAAAGGCTATTTGAGGAATCAATAGATGTGTTTATGTTTTCATCATTAAATTTACAACATGATTTCAAAACCAGAAAGGTATATAGAACTTTGTTAATAAAATTCTTGTAATGGGTCTAACAGTTTTATTACATTTCAACTACAGATTACAGTCCATGATTGTGTTAGTGTCACTCAGCGTTATTTTGCATGTTGAACGGGGACCTGCACTATGTTACCGTTGTTCGCTTGTTGCTGTTGATTTGGATTGATTGGAACTAGTGCATAATATATAGTATTAGGATTGGGCTGTAAAATAGACTGATTGTCATTAGATGGTAGCGTAGAAGGGAGCTGACCTGACTGCCCATTTTGAGGCGCTACTTGGTTGGGTGGGTTTACAAGAATTACTTGTTGGCCCTGTGGTGTAACCCAAGCTGGTTGTTGAACAGGTTCCCTTGCATAAAGTTGTTGTTGGTATTGTGGTTGATTAGACGGCTGATTTACCGTTGCCACGTTTGGTTGAGTGGGTTGCTGGGCTATAAGCGTACCTTGCTGTGTTGGTTGTGGTTGACCAACTAAAAGTTGTTGAGGTGGTTGACTGACGTATATTGGCTGGGCTGGTTGTTGTGTTTGAACTAAATATATGGGTTGGCCTTGTTGATTTAGTAATAATTGCTGTGGTTGCAGGGGTTGTTGCGGTTGCAAGGGTTGCTGAGGTTGCAAGATTTGCTGAAGTTGCAGGGGTTGCTGAGGCTGCTGTGGTTGATAAGGTAAGGACAATGGTTGAGGTTGATATGTCAAGGGTAGTGGTTGAGGTTGATTCTGTGGCATCAGGGGTAGTTCTTGATTTTGTTGTCCTGGTAATATTTGTTGTTGTGGCTGGCCTGGTTGGTTTACAGGTAACGGCTGCTGATTTATTGTTTGTTGATTTGGGAGTTGATTAACGGGGTTCTGTTGGTTCGGTTGTTGGTTAATTCCTTGTTGTGGAGTGGGGTCGATTTTGGGACCATTATCAGGCAAGTCTTCACTAGCAGCTTGATTTTGTGGAAGTTGGCTTAGGGCGTTATTTATTTTTGCTTGGTTATCGGGATTTTGAACATTTTTCTTTAGGTTTTCTAAAGTGTCTGCTGGTATAAAAACACCGGACATAATCCCTTTACTATCAGGTTTAGGCTTAGGAGCTCCATATGCGCTGATCAATAAAGACGATAAAACCACGAACTAGAAAAAATAATATATATATTATTTAAAATTGTAATCAAACACTATACAATTTAAATTACTGTCAAAATTTAAGACTGAAACATTTTATAATTAATGTTAAAGTACTTATTTTGAAAATAAATAAATAAGTAATTAATTTAACGTACTAGAATTTTCCTTTCCATGATGCTGTATCAACAAACAATGATATAATAAAACAAGCGGACGTCTTATAGGGCGGTCTTTAATTTATTTATAATCGACGTACAGTTATCGGCAATTATATACCAACTAGTATTTTTTATGAAAACCCCATTTTGCGGTTAAGATATAGCAGTTAAGCAATTAATTTATCATTAATAATTGTTACTCGTTAATTTAAACCGTAAGAAACACATCTATTGTAAATGATTCGATATTTTAAAAGTTAGACGCTAAATTTAATTAGGAATGTTGGGCTGTTAAATAAAATTATAATGCAAAAGTTGAACCCTTGGTGCCTTATTTATGGGTGAAGTGGGTTCCACTGGGTTTTAGTGGGTATTGCGACGCCTTAAACATCGCTGAGTTCCACACTCTTGATCCATGGTTGGGGGTTTGTGTATAAAAGGATTTGCCAGCGATATAGAGGTATTATAATCATATGCATATTTATTAGAAATAATCATCATCTGCTTCTGTAAAATAACAATAAATTAAATCTTGAATTTTCTTTTGCAACAATTCAAACAGTATATAAGGAAAACTCTTACACGTAATAACACACTACTAAGAAAAATTAATAAAATAAATAATATATGCGAAACTTAACTCTCTCTCTTTCTATCTCCACCGACGTATATCTCCATCTCAACTTCTGTTCGTCTCTTTTCAACAGATAGATAACATTATAAGTTATCATTAATTATCATTCAGAAATAATATTAAAATAGAACATCAGTGGCCACTTAATTCTTATAATCGGATAAAGTTCAATTCAATATAAAATCTCTCATCCGTGCAAGTAAAGCTATCAGGCGATGTTTTAAAATTTTTTAATGCTGGACCAAGATATTAAATTAAACCGACGAGTGTCCGATTAATAACTTAATCCGCTTTCTGAATAAGCAATCATCGCAATTTCAGCTAATCAATTTAATCAATAATTACAGTAATAATGCGATGTAGTTCCGTCAGACATTTTAACAAGCGGTAAATATAATTTTTTTTGAAGTGAAACTTTAGGCAAATGAGGGTGAAATTTTTACGGATGTAACGCGTGATTAGCGTCACAAAGATGTGCAGCGTTTTTTATACTAATTCGTTTGAAAGTTAGGTAGTTTTAATATTTTCAAATAATATGTGGCATTTTAATTTGCCACTTGTCATTTAATAATTTAATATATTATTTCTCGTAAATGCTACTCATCATGCTTTACGTCAATGGCTTACGATCCGATAGGATTTTAGTTAAATATTAATGATTATATTCGTGCGCTGCATATTCTAATGAGGCACAGCTATATTTTACGTCTCCGTGCAGCACGGTAGACTTTCGTTGTTTTCCATGCACCCGAAAGAAAATTACATTTTTGTTTATAAATTATTCATTTAAAAAAAATTGTCTCGCTTTTCGGATCAAATTGCAGATACATCATTACAGAGAATATTTGCGAGCGAGGCAAATCTGCTTGAGATGTTAGGGCAATTCCATACATTAGACGACGTATTGGGTAATATGTTCTAATGAGCTCTTTGGGCTAGTTCTCAATCCAGACGTTTATGTGATTGGAAAGTTCCTGTGGGTGATACTAAATTTATTATTTTATTTAAGGAACTTGTGAAATAACATTATTTTATTCAGAAACTTTGCTCAATATATTATTTGCTTCGATAAATCTCCAGGTTACGCTAACAGGCCGCCGCCTTGTACCCCGCCTCATCCGGCGGTGTGAGGGAGCATCCACTGCAATCTCTCTCTTTCGTTCGTGGGCCTCCTTCAGTGAGGTGATCGTCTCAGAAAAGAGGGCCATTACCGCTCAACATCTCTCACTAGAGAGCATCGCGCCTACAACGCTGTCCAGTGAGAGGTGAACCAAGAGGTGACGCTCAGATCCTCAGGCTGTACAATCTGCCAGAATATGGTGTGCTGCGTCGATGGCAGCACCACACTCTTGGCAGGCCGGTGACTCCTCGCGACTAATTCTGTGCAGGAACTTTCCAAAACTTCCGTGTCCGGTCATAGCCTGTAGGTGAGCAACACGTTCTTCCTGGAAACCCATTGTTCCAGGTGAGGGCGGATCACCTCCACAGTGGCCACGCCCGCTACTAGGGACCAGATATCCTCTTTCCATCACTGGATCAGAGCGCGGTCGGCTCGAGCTCTGATCCTCCGGACCTCATCGGTGCTCCCACGGAGGATCGCCCGCCAGAAGAGACGCCGCTGTCCCGGATACCGTACGAAATCCGTATTACCCTGACCGCTATTACCCTTTGGGTTTTGTGTAAAAAAGGGTGATTTGAACAGGCTCAGGTTACGTATAGCGTAAATTCACATTATTTGGAGCTTCAAATAGTCAAGGTTATTAACGAATGTCTCTATACCTTCCCTAAAAAGTCATCGCTCTTCTTAATCATGGTTAAAACCTACTACTAATGATATTGATTTTCCTTGAAATAATTTTTAGTCACAGAAATGTAATTTTACTTTGGAAAACTTTTATTACTTGGAAACTAGAGGACAGTTTGGAAACTAATTTCTATGAGATGATATGGGTATCATTATGGTTATCAGATGACTTAGTGGCAACACAATATACCATTTCGAAGAAGTAAGTTTCTAAGCGTTAACTATGTATGCAACGCCAAATAAAGGACAGCTGTGGGCAGTTTTTATGCACGCGCTTCCAGTGAATATAGTTATAGTATCGTATCTCATGCACGAAGTTACGTAGATAACTTTCTCAAGCCAATCTCATCTCTTAATTATACCTATTAACGATATCAATGAAGTAAATGGAAACGTTACTATGTGGGGTAATAGAATTTTATTACTCCACGAGTTTTTTAACATGTATCTAAAAATACGCTTCATTTTTTATAACTAATGATTCAAATAAATTTAATAATACATACGTAACAAGAGTACATATAGATTTGAATAAAGATTTTTAATATCTTTAGAAGATTTTATCCAATATTACCGTCACCATATTAGTAACGATATATAATATAATATGGATATTATTTTAGGACATTACAACAAAAGTTCTTAAAACTATTGGCGACTGTGTCTTGATTTACATAATACAATTACTCTGTAGCAAAAAGAAAGGTGCATTAGTCTGTGGTTCGGAGTTTTGTGAGATGAGTGATGATAAAAAAGTAATGTTATTTGTAGATGTTTTTCACTTCAATAATTCGAGGAGATACAGGTTCTATTATTGTGAAAAGAAATATACAGGAGTTATGATAAATAAACGTTGTCCCACATAGTACTTGCATTTTTTTAAAATCATGATGAGAATGTTATTGATTATAACTGCTGTATATTTCCTTTCACACTAATACATATATCTCCTCGAATAAATATAGTGAAAAACGTCTACATACAATAAATATTTTGTATCATTACCCAACTGACAAAAACACCAACCACAGAGTAATCCACCTTTCTTTTTTCCACAGATTCGTGACCATAGTTTTGAAATTTAGCATATGACCTTTTCTATTTTATACCTCTGATATTTCCCATTCACCTCGAAAATTTGAGAATAAGTAGCTTATAAAGTTCTTTATAACATCATCTATCTAGCTTCATGACTGACTGCCTCATTTTTCTAGTGGTTAGCATGATCGACTACAGACATACAGGTCCTGGATTCGAGTCCCGGGTCGGGCCAGTTCGAAATCGATATTGAGTTTTCTATTAAGATTTTCTCAATATTTGCCCGAAGTTGGGAAAAATTTGGCGGTGTGTACCAACTCCGTGCCTCGGAGAGCAAGTTAAGCCGTCGGCCCTGCGTCTGATTTCTCTCTCCGGACGTGTCGAATTGACGTCACGTCGGACTATGAGAGTGAAGGAATAGAGAGTACACTTGTTAACTGTGCCTGCCAATCCGCAGTGGAGCAGGTGGGTCTATGCTCTAAAAACCCTCTCTCATATGAGTGAGGAGGCCTGTGCCCAGCAGTGGGACGTTAATGGGCTGCTATTTACTATCTAGCTTTGAAGGTGAGACAAACTGGTAGGTTGAAGCGTAAAATCTAAAAAGAGTTTTTTGATATTGTTGTGTATCTTATATGCTCGTAATACTGACATTTCGAACAGACAAATCATTATATTTATGTATAGGTAAGTTAACATACAAAGATAAGAACAAAATACACCCTGTCAATCAGTATAACAATCGAGAAAAATTTTCAATAGGTCAAATAATTGATAACCACGTATCTTTCCGACTTCTTCCATTAGCCATCTATCTACAAATGCCTCTTATAGTGTCCGGACAGTTGCAATTATAAATTTATGCTATACAATATTCATCGTAATAATTAAAGGCCATAAAATCGAAAGTGCTTTGCTTTTAAAATGAAATTAAGATTTATAAGTCGACTTGTACTCTCGTTAAGGGCTTATGATGCGGCACTTCGTTCATTATCTCTCACGGTTCGATTGCCACTCTCAATGCGTGCTATCATTAAATATAAGTATGTTAGAAGAGCAAACTTTATAGGCAATCGTTGTTTATTTTTAACAAGCTCAACTTTTCTATAAGTCTTTAAAAGATTATAAATTTTATATCGAATATTTTTACAAAACCACTGCTTTTATTTAATTATAAATTTGCATATTTAAAGATGAAATAAAAACTTAATAGGAAAAGTGTAACAGGCCATATAGCTAAGTAATAAGCTGTAAATTGATTAAACATCTTAAAAATTTATGCCACAAGATAACATACATATATTTACAAATAAACAGGGTTGTTAGCAATTCGACCTATTTCCTTAAGGAGGTGAAAGGGGTTACTATTTGCGATTTTTTAAACCCGATATGTATTATGAAATAGTGAATTATATATGAGTTATCGCGTTTTTTAGCTCTTTTCAAAATAAGTCAACCGTGAATCCTCCGTCGGACTCATCCGGAACACCAGAGCAGAATGCGAAAGCTGAACACCTGGCGCCTCACTAATGAATGACGAGAGGGGTTCCACTGGGTTTTAATGGGTATTGCGAGACCTTCCATCGCCGAGTCCCACACTCCTGGTCATCGGGCAGGGTTAGTACGTAAATTGCATTTCCCAGCGACAAAAAGAAAAAAAAGTTTCAAAAGGTAATAGAAAATAATTTCCAACCCCTTGGCAATATGGAAAAATTCATAATTGTCCGACTAGATTGCGATAGGCGTAATTTTGGGCAATTTCAAATCAATCGTGAATTCTTTCTTAGACCTTATGATGAGTGAGTGAGTCAGTAAGTTTAGTGATCTAAAATTATATTCGCATACTTTACAGTAAAGATTGGATCCTGGATGTTCGGATTTTAGATATTAGATGGATGTTACTCAACCTCTGTTATTGGTATTAAATTGTTTATGATATCAGGAATTTCCAAACCTTTGTAACTTGACTTCTTAGACGTCTTTCAATATTTTAATTTTGTTTGGGAAATTGGTTAAATGAAAAGTATAAGTGATAAAAATATAGAATATTTGAGAACTAATCAACGATTTAGAGCAACAGTTTTTTTTACGAGAGAAAGTTATATTTTGGTGACACCAGTAAATAATATTGTTATCAACTAAATCTCTATACACCAAAATTAGTTTAATCTACTCTCAATCCAATTTATCACTTACAATATCTTATAAGAAAAGGATGCCTACGCTCTGCTAACCCACATTATGACAGACCATTGACATTGACGTACAATGCGAATGAACTTAATCCCCGCAGTTAAATTACATTTGATTCCTCGATTCTGAGTTGATGTATCACTAAGGGTTTTCGTACACGGACGGATTATAGTAGTTAAATCTGACAATATGTTTACAATAGTTAAATCTAACAGTTTTAACTAGTTAACTATGTGTCTGTGTTGTTTTTTGTATATGATTTACTGCACGTGATAAGTGTGTGCGTAATTGGGGCACAAACTTCTGCTACAAATGTGGGCTAGAATTAGTTATAATGTATCGATTTGTCGAATTGATTGTCGAAGCTCTTAATTGTATAGGCAATATTGAATGTAAAATGTTTTGTGGTGTTTACGGAATTAAAAAGTAGCATCCAACATATAGCTCAGATTCCCTCGACTTTTCGATGCATCCCTGCAGCTATTTTAATTATGGAGACTATCTGTAAGTTGCGTAGGGCTGAGAAAAATATAGTTCTATGTAGAATGGATAGCGGGCTATTCCAGAATCATGAGTTAGTAAGAGCCAGACTGAGCTGGCGATATTACTGAAAGTGCTCAATACGTGTGTCTTCTATTACCTTCTGAAATAATAGGTCACGTAAAGCGAGTGTGTTTACAAATGTGGCGAGAAGATTTTGATGAACGGTCAATGATAGAGGCATATGGTATAAGACAATCTAAAATCAGCCATTTCGTAACACCTGGTTCGAGGTTACCTACTGACAATACTGAAATGCACAATAGTTTGATTTTGATATTTTTATGCCAATATCAGGGAACACGCTGACAAAATGGGTTTGCTCCGAATATTCGCACATTTTACTACTTCGTTATAATTAATTTATGGTACGAATATCATAAAGTAGTAAAAGTACTGCCTGTAAAGTTTTTTAAGCAAGAAATATTGCAACAATACGAACAGTCAGATTAAAGTCTACAAACCACATTGCTTCAAACAGCCCGTCTATAGAAATCCTTATTCTAACAAAGGTATGCTAAGTACTGCCATCGTCGCAAAAAATGGCGAAGAAAAAGAATTGTCCACTGAATTAAAACATTATTTACGCTTGCATGTTTCTAAAAGGCAGGTTAAAAGTATCGTAAATAAAACGTACCGTAAGCCAATATTTTAAGAAAGATAAATTTGGTTTGATTGCCCAAATAAGATGCGTCTGAACGTGCTTCGGCTTATAAAATTGTGCCCAAAATAAATTCGGTTCGTAATAAAATTACATAATTCTCAATACTTACTTTAAAAGTTCAAAAAAAAAAATTATTGGTTAATGATCTTATATTATTATGAATACGTTTTTGGGTGGAGAAAATAAACTAAAATAAATTTTAACAGAAAACTCATTATCGTTTTTTAAGAGGCATGACCCGGGATTCGAACCCAGGACCCCAAAAAAAGGACCTAAAAACCAGGAACCAAATAAGCTGACCAATGAAGCAGTTCTAACAATATATACATGTAAATGTGTATACATGTCAATGCTCTTAAGTGCTCTTTAAGTCGTGATAGTATTTCCTGGCTGTTTGTCACCTGAATTATAGGAGGCATTTGCACTGAATCGTTATTTAATAGCAGTTTGTAGCATTAATGGTAAGCTTTGATAACCTAAGAATATACTCTGAATACCAATTTCATTCAGAATTCATATCGGCTTGTGTTGAAATTTCTTAACCAATTTTTCTCATGTCTCATGAAAGTCTTTGTTTTTGATCTTCCTCCCTATTGCTATTTACTCTTATTTTACCATAAACTATTGTATAACTGTACAAAGTTAGTTGTTACCCTGCATGTTTTGAATTTTTGCATTATATGAACGCTTCGCGGCCTACCTACTTAAAGTTGACTTGATTACAACAATACAATGTCTAACATTTCATAAATTCTCGTCTTAATTAAGCTGTGATATCTTGTATTGTGTAACACAGGTCAAAACAGCCATTATACCATCATTTTACCAACAAGTTTAATACATATACACATGTCACGTTATGACTTTTAAGGTACCAAGAAAATCTTACAAATTTTGCGAAGTGATGGCGGAAAATAGCGAATTAAAAGGTTATTTCCTCCGGAACCCCTAAATACTTAGTACTTCTATATACAACACATGTAAAATGTTTTTATTCAAACAATTATCACTAAAATGGTGATGTAGGCAGTAGATATCCGACGCAGGAAAAGATGAAAGTCAGCATCGCCATTGATACTTAATGACATCCGTTTTGCACAGATAAAGAAAAACCAGCCTTTTTCTAGACCTCCGTAGTGTTTTTAGTATATGCAAATATTTTAGCTTCACTCCTGTAAAGAATAAATATCAGTGAATAATAATTTTGCTTATTATTGTATAGTAATAAATTAATCTAGGTCTAATTATTAATTTTATTTAATTCAGTCATTCAGAATGGAAAATACACGCTATGCAATTTTGACAGTTTTTAAAAGAAGGTTTTACTTATTCTCTACATGCGTATAACATTCATACTATTATATGCATGTTTTTGATTAGTGTTATATATATTCTTTAATTAGGGATACTTAGTTTTCTAAAAATTACGTTCAATTACTACGATTAAATAGATTGGACGCCGAATCCTTAAGTATTAAAAAATACAAAGCTGGTTGACTTCAAACCAAGATGCTTATTATTATACTATCGTAGTATAATTATTTTAACGTTATTTGAAAAATACCAGAAACAATTCTTTTCTTTATTAATCTTAATCTTACTTTCACCTCCAACTAAAGCGTTTCAAACTATAGCTAATGCACATATAATAGTGCAATTAAAGCCTTTATATTAAATATTATAATGAGTATTCGAAAGATGTACATTGCCACAACTCTGGGTATAAATTACTGTAATAACATATTTTTATACACTTAAAGCTTTTAGTTTTTGAATTACTGAACTAATAGACTTGAAAATTATACTCTGTTACTATCAGCAATTCAATTTGTATATTATGTGGAGATTCTTATATTCCTTGAAAAAAGCTATCCGTAATAATTGAGATTCCACACTACTTTATGATGGCAATCTTTTATCATAAAATAAAAAAGGGTTTCGGGTACATGTACCCCTATTTCGTTGAGGTAAATTAAAAAGAAAAATATAGGAATAGAAGTTACGTTTACAAAAAAATCTTTCTACGTGATACTGGCGAAGTAAATTTTAGCACAGAAAACTCCAAACAATAATAAAAAAAAGGTTTTACTCTTTGTTAACCAAACAACTACCTCGTTTCCCGAAAAATTCAAAGGTAATGTGAGTGAATTTTACGCCAAAATTTATTTAAATGAGTACCGAAATTTTTTACACAAAAATAATATCACATTTAGTCATACAGAAATCGTCTTTGTTATAAAACATATATTAATGCATAATAGTTGAACGAGAAATGTGATGCGGTCCGATCCCTGGTTGGCCAATAGTAGGAAATTCTAAATCCCCTAGTCAAGATGACATTCTAAGTACTATAACGCTACGTCGAATGACTCGAAAACTACAAATTGTTCATGTGATCATGTGACAAATCGATATGATACATTTTTCAAGCGATCTACTGGCCTTAGCGTACTTAGAATGTCATCTTGTTTACATGCCCAGGTCATAATAGTAATGATTAATTTCACTAAGACCATGAAAATTGACTATGCAGGTGTAGTAAGCCTTAGAGTTATTATTAAAAAATTATACGTACGAGTAATTTACTCACCGGTATTTGTAAAAGGTCATTATGGTCAATGATTCACGCCTATGTCTAGCATCTTGAACCTTTGGCCCACAGACATCGCTGATTCCCTTTACACAATTAGTCATAAATATGAACAATAATAAAAATTGTTGATTATTTTTCTAAAATTAAATATAGCTCCATATTCTACATTTTATATAACTATATTTATAAAATACTTACGACCGCCTCGCTGTCGCGGTGATGCGAGTACTTGCCTTGGTAGCAGAGGTTCAGGGTTCGATCCCCGGTATCCGGGTCCCGATTATAGGTAATTTTATTTTCTAATTTGCCGCAGTTTCGACTGTTGAGAGGCTTCGTCCGTCTCTAGTTACCACCCTACCAGCAAAGTCGTACCGCCAAGCAAAGAGATTTGTGTTCCGGTACGACGCTGTGTAGAAACTATAAGAGGTAAATTGCCTTTTAACCAGATTAATGTGCTTCTATCTAAGGCAGTATCATTACTCATCTTCAGGTGCGATCGCAGAGAAGTGTTAAACTGTCACTAATTAAAACATATTTAACCTTGCCAACTATAATTTCTATATTAAAAAAACGAAATAATCAAAAACAAAATTTCTAGAGACATATGGTTTCGCGAAGTTTTTTGTAGATATTGATAAATTCTATAATATTGTCGAACATTTTTTGTCCTATCATTAAAATACTCTTCACAGCGTATGCGATGAAAGACATTTTATGACTATTATTTTTACACCCTCGGTTGGTTTTAATAGGAATTTCTAAAGATTTCTATGGTAATCTAGTTCTAAATATAGCCTATGTACTCAGTGATAATGTAGCTTTCTAATGAAAAAAGATTTATTAAAATCGGTCCAGTACTTTTTGAGTTTATTCGTTACATACAAAAATACAAATCTTTCCTCTTTATAATATTAGTGTAGATAATGCGACCATTTTTATAAAAGCGATTTAAGACATCGTTAAAATTTTAGCTATTTTTTTGATCTTTTCATTTTTTCCGATAGTGTATAAGGAAATAAAAACCTCACGAACAATAATATTCATCTATTTAGGCATGTAAAAGTAACCATAGTATATAAAAATACACACGATAAATCTTAAGAGCCGAGCTTGTGACAAATTCATTTTCTAATTAACATGTTCACACAACTAATTGCTTCAAAAATATCGTTCAGCTTTCTATGAAATCAAGAAAGTCAAAAGGAAAATCGCAAAACCAACCGAGCAGAACTGAAATAAAGCAACAAAACAAGTAAATTACTTGACATAATCTCTTTTGACCAGCGTCTAGTCCGGTCGAGCGCGCTAATGAGCACAATTCATTTAATTGCTCAGCAAATAAAAGCTAACGCGAGGCGAAAATAACTAAAATAAGCTACTGATTTCAAACGACTCTGTACGTGACTTGGTATACATACACATTTCCCTTACATCGCGGCAAATATTGTAAGACCCCTCCCTTTCCTTTAGTACTTTTGATATGTCGAAGTCAGAGGGGTCTGTGTAATATTGGGAGGAGAGGTTATGTTCCGAAAATGCAACGGTGTGCAAGCCAATGCAACCTGTCAAAGACTTAGTCGCAAGTTCAAGAACGGCCGCACTATTCGTGGAGTATCAGAGAGGCCGTAGCTTTCGCAGTGAACGCACGCGAACGAAACGCGACGGAGTCGAGTGGATACGTAGTATAATTAGAATTTTTTAAACGAGTGTTACATTCCGCATAATAAGGTTTTCGCTGAAAGGTCATCGGACAGCTGACGATGCAGAACTTTATAAGGTCAGTTGCACAATACTTATTCTGTCACAATTTTTACAGAAAACTTTTAACGCATATTTTGAAGTGATACTTCTTTTGGTGTATGAGGGTAATTTTGTTATGTTAGTTTCAATATTTACAAATAACATGTGGCATTTTAATTTGCCACTCGTCATTTCAGAGATATCCAGGTATCTATTGACTCTTCACGATATCGCTGGTACTATAAGGTGTAAAGACTTGAAATTTGGTAGGAATATTCCTTTTGCCGAGCAGAGATCAGCTAAGAATGGTGTTAATTAAAAAAAAATTCACATTAAAAAACAATTCAAACTTCACATTTACAAACTATATCTTTTATGGTATGTAAAACTTGGTCAGAAACTTTTTTTTGAGATAATGGAAACTATCAAAAGTAAATTTTAGGAAATTCCACCCTCAAAAGGCAGTGCGTTTATGTTTCTTATTTATAAAACAATTTGCCTAAATTAATGAAAATGCTACCAAAAAAAATTCCACGCAGTCGTAGTCGCGGGTTCAGCTAGTAATTTAATATACTATTTCTTTCATAAAATATAAAATAAAAATATTTCAAAAATTATCTTTTCTAAATTTCAAATTCAAAAACAAAATTTAATTAATAATTTCTAATATTCACGAAAAAACACGTGGCATTTTTATTTACAATACTTTATTTGAGATTTCAATAAATTAATTGTATTAATTTTAGGCACTATTCATATTTTAATGACAATTACGAAATATGAAATTTAAAGTTTAAGATTTGTATAAATAAAAACTAGACTTAAAAATTTGTATAGCAATGAAGTTTCAGTTCTTTCATGTGTACTTCATACGCACGCGCTTTTAATTTTTATATATCAGTTGACTCCTAAATATTAATATATTTTTCAAAGAAATGTAAAGAGTATTTTTACCGCTTTCTGTTAACCCATTTAATGAATTGTATTGTTTTCGCGACGACTGTGGTCAACAGTAAACTGCTCCAAAACAATGGGCATGCGACGCTCATTTCCCATTATAATGTAAAGACCTTGTGGGAAAATAGAAGACGGCTATTAAAATGAAATTATAACGAGCAAAACTTTATGCAGACAGAAGTTACTGCCTCTTAAAATACCTTTTAACTTTTCAAACAAAATTGACATTGGTATAACTAATTTACAGTTAAATTAAAGTAACAAATGATCCAGAAGGTTAAATTATAATTTGACTTACGTTACAAATTACACGACTTCCAGAAAATCAATGCGTTTTTAAAGGTAGTAAAGGTTAGTAATAGTTAAGAAGCTAATTACATGATATCCTAGAAAATTCATATAGCTGAAGGCTTAAGTTAAGATATTTGATTAAATTATTCACCAGCTAAGAATATGCTTATTGATCATTACAATTCTCTTCTTCTTTATTCGGTCGCGAGAAAGAATAAGGTTCTATTTCGTCGTATTATATGGCCAATTTACAAAGTCTTATATAGCAGGGCATCAATTAAATTATATAATTATACACTACATTTAAAAAGACCATAAGGCACTTATTTTTGCATTGCTTTCAATAGTCTTCAGAAACAAAAACTATATTTATTGATGACTTTGTATTGCCATTTATTATTTCCCATCTTAACCAAGAATAACAAGAAAGATTATCTCTATCGTTTGTTATTTTTTTATAAATACACTTAGGTGTAAAGGTGTTTAGTTAATTTCCGCAATTTAAAGCTTAATATGTAAACACAAGTGTTAAACCCCAATAAAGTACTTATGACTGCAATATTAACATAAGTTAATATTCAAACTTAAAGCTTCGTATCATCACACTGAACTAAAAGAGCTTTACGTAGCGTAATATCGTGAATTAATGTGGCATTTTTAATTATTGTCTGAAGTGATAAGACGATATGTAGTAGATTTTCCACCTTCAATTGTTATATAACCAATAATTATTTTCTTTTTTCTTCTTTTAAGTTATAAATTAATATAACAGTTTTGTTGCATTATAATTATATTTTGTATTTAACGATAAAACGAGCCAAAGTTTATGTAGAACTCTATAATTTTTTGGACTCGACTCTAATAAATGTTTAATAAATAAATCGACTTAGGTGAATGTAATTTGTTACATTTAGTAAAAATACTGCCTCATTGGTCCAGTGGTCAGCTTGTTTGGCTATGGATGTGATGTTCGGGGTTCAAGTGTTAACAATTACACATACACTTGTGCACCATACCTGCCAAACCTCTCTCCTACAAGCAAAGTGGCCTGGGACCAGCAGTGGGACATTAATGGGCTGCTACTTACCTTTAGTAAAACAAAAAAGTGCGTGCACACAAAAAACATATGTCAGAAGAGAAACTTCTTTGGCAAACTTATTTTTAAGTCTTGTTTATATTTATTAGATTTCCGAGACTTAGATGGAGGAAAAAGGAAAATATTTTAGGATTTTAATAAATTTAATTTAAAATATTAAAAGTCGCGAAAATTAATACAAATAATTTATTGAAATCTCAAATGATGAATTGTAAATAAAAATGCCACGTATTTTTTGTCAATATTAGAAATGATTAATTAAATTTTGTTTTTGAATTTGAAAATTATGAAATTTTGACGAATTTATGAAATTACGAGTGAAAAATTAAAATACCAAACATTCAAACGAATTCGCATAAAAACGCTGCACATCTCGTGACGCGTTTAAACCGTAAAAAAATTACCCCCTAGAAATTTTACTTCGAAAGTTTGGAATATATTTTGAAAATTTAATGCTAATATAAATATCTATTTTGTTCATTCATTATTTTATAACATGATTTATAAGAACAAAAGAAATCGCAACACGGTATACATTTTAAGCCAAAGATGAATCAAATAGTTTTAAAATAAAAGACATTAAAATGCACTTTAAAATTGTCTTACTAAATGTTCCAGTAGAAATCTTATAAATCATAAAAACGATACATAAAATATTACTTGTAATTTTTGTGTTAGAGGTAGAATTGATTGGGTGAAGGTGGAAGGGAATGAGCTAGAGATAATAATCAATGTCAAGTTGATTTATTAACTAGCGTAATCCAGTAATATAGTGGATAATAGTTTAAGCGGTAATCTCTATGAAAATTGTTTACAAGGCATTAATCGCACTGTGGATTTAACATCAGTTACTAGGAAATCATTATATACCTTGATGTATACAAGCTTATTGAAGTGGGTCTTCTTTAGGCGCATGAGGGTAAAAATTTTACAGATGTAACGCGTAATTAGCGTCACCAAGTGCAGCGTTTTTTTTTCCGCCAATTCGTTTGAAGGTTAGAAGGTTAGTTAGAACTGCCTCATTGGTCTAGTGGTTAGCATGTTCGATTACAGGCATGAAGTCCTAGGTTCGAGTCCCGGTTCGGGCCAATTCGAAATAGATATTGAGTTTTCTATTAAGATTTTCTCAATATTTGCCCGAAGTTGGGAAGTTGGCGGTGTGATCCACCCTCGTGCCTCCGAGAGCACGTTAAGTCGTCGGTCCTGCGCTTGTTCTCTCCGGTCGTGTCGGATTAGCGTCACGTCGGACAACGAGAGTGAAGGAATAGAGAGTACACTTGTGTACTATGCCTGCCAATCCGTAGTGGAGCAGCGTGGTGGGTCTATGCTCTAAAAACCCCCTCTCGTATAAGAGAGGAGGCCTGTGCCCAGCAGTCGGACGTTAATGGACTGCTACTTACTTAGTTTTAATATTTACAAATAACATGTGGCATTGTAATTTACCACAAATTTAATAATTTAATATATTATTTTTCATAAAATATAAAATAAAAATAAATTCTCTTAGGTAAATTTTGAGTTAAAAAAAAAAAATTTAATTAATAATTTATAATATTAACAAAAAATGTATTAATTTGCGACACTTTTAATATTTTAATGACAATTGAATTCCAAACATATCTTCCTTTTAATAAGTGTCCGAAATCTAAAGTTTTAAATATAAACAAAACTTAAAAATTAGTTTGCCAAAGAAGTTTCACTTCTGACATGTGTACTCTTTACGCACGTACTTTTAATTTTTTCTCTATATGTAATAAGAATATATCAACTAACAAAGAGACTATGGGCCCATAAGAGAACACGTCTTTTTTTCTTTTATTTGAAACAACAAAGTTATCGAAACAAGTAACATTTTGTATCTAAAAACATGAATGTAAGTATTACTTACAAATAATGAAGCTATACTAGCTTGAACAAGACAATTGCTTTGCCTCTAGGGTGTAATGCGATCCGGTCGAGTTTGATTGTATTTCATTGACTTATTAGGGAACTACCGACATTGTAAGCTACACTTTTCAACTAACAAGAAGCTCAAAAACTGAGAACATCAGTCCTCAAGTATCTATCCAATATTTAGAGTATTTATTTCATTGAATATGTTATTTGATTAACTTTTTCTCTACGAAGTTTCATGCAATTAGGGTACGATATTGCAAAAAGAAATACATTTATTTGTCTTCAAAAGTTATTGACGAACTAGCTGTGCCCGGGACTTTGTTCAGGTGTACCATTTTTAATAATACTTTAGTGACCGGTTTCCAGTGTTTTATTGAGCTCATATTCCTTACTCAGACTCTAGACTATCTGTGTGCCAAATTTCATTTAAAACGGTTCAGTAGTTTTGATGTGAAAGCGCGACAGACAGACAGAGTTACGTTCGCATTTATAATATCAATTATTAAGGATTGTTTTTTCACTCTTGAAGGTCTTCTTACAAACTTTGAATGACTTATCGAATGAAAAACTTGGAAATAACTTACACGCTCTAAAATTCATGATACTTCCACCCCTTTTTATCGTAATAAAAGTAGTATCTCTTTTCTCAGGCTCTATACTATCTGTGTACCAAATTTCATTAAAATCTGTTTAGTAGTTTTTGCATGAAAGCGCATTTATAACATTAATAAGGATTTAAATACTGTTTTCTGTAAAATGTTTCTGATTTATTCGCTAGAAAGCATTGTAAAAAACTTTTTTTCCTGTTTCTATTTATGCTAGATTAGAGGGACATCATCAGAAAGTATTTCGATGCATGTGCTTGGAGTACGTTTTTGTTTAACATAGTTTATCTAATTTTGAATATAATACATAGTTATATAGGTCGTGAGGGTAACGAGAGTTTTAACTATATTCGTATGTTTTTCAGTGAAGAAATATGTTCCATAAATAAAAGAAACTTACGTAAATTTAATGCTAAAGTACAAGAAATAATCTGAACACTGTTCTCTACTAGATAGATATATGATTCGATGTTTAAAACCGAACCGTTGGAATGACATTAAAGTGCGGATGTAATTTCTTTCGCTTGTAGGTTTATGTCACATTTTATGTCTTGATTCAAATTGTTTATCGTTTAATAGCAACGGTTTTGTAAACACATTTTAGATCCTCATTTGTGATGACTGAAATTAGTCACAATCTATTTAGATGTCCAATTAAGCTAATAAGGAATGTAAGGTAACTTCTTCAACGACTTTGATGGCAATGGTAGAAGTATTCACATTGCTTACAGATGCCCCGTTCTCGTTTAGTCTTGAAAAAGGCTTCCGCCAAGACCTATCAATAAAGACGTGTCGCTAAATAATCAAAATTGCGTTCCAGTACGATGCTGTGTTGAAACCAAAAGAGGTAGATTATTTCTTACAAAATTAGCGCGTTTCCATCATACATTGTATTATCACAGACACCATTAATTATGAATACAGTCAAGCGTTAGTCTAAAATAAAAAATCTGTAGTATTTATCATGATTATAATTAGCCTGATCATTGGCAACTTTCTCGAAATGAAGATTGGTTTTCATTTGCATATGAAATTTTCTAATGTATCCTTTCCTATTGTTTGTGCTTTATTCAAGAAACATTGATATGATCGATATGAATTATATTATTTTCAATGATGATATTATAACAAATTAGTATACAATATAGATGAATAATCTAGGTCTTTTACTAGATTGTAGATTGCCATTCCGAGCACATTTTACTTGGGATATCCCTCAGCTCATTCATGCGGCTACTGTGCTAGGACTGTTGTTGGCCAATATAGGGGGACCAGGAGCGCTCTGTAGAAAACTATATGCCGAGGTGATAGCGAGTATAACGCTGTAGGGTACACCCGTGTGGGTAGATGCTCTGACTACTCCGAATAAGGTCTTTCTACGGAGGGAGCAAAGGGTGACAGCGGTCAGGGCGATACGGGGGTACTGCACAGTGTCATGAACGACGGCAACGGTTCTGGCTGGTGATCCTTCATGGGCGTCGCGTGCAGAAGTTCTTTCAGCCGTCTACCAGTGCAGGTCGGATGTAAGATTAAGAGACGGGCTGCCTAATGGCGACGAGGCTCGAAGGATTATGATCCTTTCAGATAGGGCCACAATTTAGCGGTGGAAAAAGCATCTCGGATCCCCAGTAGCGGGAACGGCATAGTGGAGGCGATTCCTCCCCACCTGGAAAATTGGTTATCCAGAGCTGTTTTGTGTAAATACCTGCACCAGATTGTCGACTGCGAGGAATCGACCGCCTGCCACGAGTATGGCGCCCCCATTGATTCGGAATAGCTCGTGTTGGCAGAGTGTTACGCCTAGGGATCTCAACAGGTCTTGATGTCACTGATCGGAGGGAACGTCTCGCTATCCAGCATAGTAGACGCAATGGTTGCTAACGAGACTGGCTGGAGAGCAGTTGTCTCCTTTTGCGAATCTGTTATATCGCTGAAGGAGGCATCGGAAAGGGTGAGGTATAACGCTGACAGGCAAACAGGATGAGTAGGTTTACGCATCTCCTGTCCCCTCCCTAAATCATTGTAATGAGTTGGTTGCATCCGGGTCGCCAGAGTAGATTGTGTAGGTGAACCTCTGGCCCTCCAAGGATGTCGAGGGTTTTCCACTGGGTTTTAGTGGGCATTCTAACTTGTCAGTGAGTACCCTACTCCCGTCCAGGGATGCGTAAAAGCATTTCCTAAAATCTTAATCTATCCAAATTTAAAATAAGTGTAACAAAACACAATTTTATCCTATTCAAGGATAAAAATACGTATCTACAGTGTATGTAGACCCTTTGAAACGTAATTTAAGTGCTTCCCTAAAATTAGCTGTCCAGACAATAATGATATTATACAATGAAAAAAATGTTATGCTATTTTGTTCTTTGACGCAATATGATAAAGACTAGTTTGTTGTGTACTATTTTGTAATATTTATAAAGAGACCATCCGTACAAGATCATTATCACTGTTTCGAACCCTTTCAGCGTATTATGTCCAATGTAATATTAAATTGCAGACGCTTATATTAAAATTGGTGTGTAATATTGTAGTGTGATGTTATAATGAACTTTGCATGGCTTTCCTGACCGTCAATTTACTGGGTGCGGATTCGATTACAGACTAGATAAAGGATTGTTTATTAGGGGACCATTTATAACAGTAATTTTGTTAATAGTTTTGTGAGTATGTGAATAGTTTTAAATAGCTTTTGAAATATTAAGATTTATTGAAAACTTGTTATAAATTCTTAATGTAATATATGTATTTTCACTGTATAGTTTTGTTTATGTTATTATTGAAGTCACTGCAATCCAGTATCATACTTTTACGGTTCTCTGCCAATTTTAAGCTCTAAAAGTTACGTTATTTCACGTAATTCTTGGGTATATATGGTGTCTTAGTGGGGGTATAAGTATTTTGATAGACTGCAGAAGAAGGGAGGGAAAAAGGGAGGTATGATAGAAATTTCATGAATTTAATTGTCATTAAAATTTATTGAAATCTCAAATGACGAATTGTAAATAAAAATGACAAATGTTTTTTGTAACTATTACAAATTAATTTTTTTTTAATTTATAATTTACAAAAGAGAAATTGGTAATATTTTTGTTTTATATTTTATGAAAAATAGTATATTAAATGACGAGTGGCAAATTGAAATCGTCGTCGTCGCTTCAACCGATGGACGTCCACTGCTGGACATAGGTCTCACGTAATGACGTCCACAAGGCCTGATCTTGCTCCAGCGGCTACCGGCGACCCTCTTTAAATCATCGGTCCACATAGTGGGGGGTCTTCCTACACTGCGCCGTCTGGTGTGGGGTCGCCATTCCAGCACCTTCGGCCCCCAACGTTGCCACTTCAGGTTCGCGATATGTAGAACTATGTCGGTGACTTTGGTTCTACTACGGATCTCTTCATTTCTAATTTGATCACGTAGAGAAAATCCGAGCATAGCATTCTCCATCGCACGCTGAGTGACTCTGAGCTTCCGCATGAGGCCCATAGTCAGTGACCACGTCTCAGAACCCTAGGTCATCACAAGCAACACGCACTGTTCGAAGACTTCAGTCTTCAGGCACTGAGGATTATCGGACGAATTTTTTCGTCTGAAGTTAAAATGCCACATGTTATTTATAAATATTAAAACTACCTAACCTTAAAACGTATTCACATAAAAAAACTCTGCATGTCTTCGTGAGGCTAATCACGCGTTTCAATCGTAAAAAAATTACCCTCATGCGCCTAAAGAAGTTTCACTTCAATAAATTTGAAGATACTGGCATACATAGATAATTTTTTTTGATTTTAAAGAAAGTGGCAGCCTATTAAAGTCCCACTTCTGGGCATAGATCTCCACACTCATAATAGAGCGATTTTAGAGTATAGACCCACAAGGCTGTTCTGCGAGTTGGCAGGCTATAAAAGATTTGGTTGATCTAATCCCTTTCAACTTCTAATGGCATCTAATTCATCATATATGATGATCAATTCTTATTAAACCTATAGGTCTGATGAGAAATGATTGTATTAACAAAGTTTAAATATATATAATATACAAACACTGTAGAATTAAATATTTTGTTGACAATCCGATATAATATCCTTTAAAGAGTTTTGCGTTAAACTTGTTCATATTTAAATCCAATTATAGAATAGGCCAGTTTCGCAGACTGTTCTCTAGGCTTCGATACGTGTTTCCACTTTCTTACGATTTGATTACGATAAGCCTAAGTTTTTATGAGTTAAGATAAATGATAATAAGCAACTCAAACCTACGATAGACTTTCGTGCCTTGTTTTGTTAGAGATTCACGAAGATGCAGCTAATTCTTTTGAAGGTTAGGTAGTTTCAATATTTTCAAATAACATATAGCATTTTAATTTGCCACTCGTCATTCATATATTCGTCATTTATAATTCTCTTTTCTACATTTTTAATTCAAAAACATCATTTAATTATCATCTAATCATCACATCATCTAATATTGACAAAAAACACGTGGCATTTTTATTTCCAATTCGTCACGTGTGATTTCAATAAATTCTTTGAAATTAATGACAATCAAATTCCCAACATATCTTCCTTTTTCCCTCCCAAGTCTCGGAAATGTAAAGTTTTACATTTGTGTAAATATAGTTAAACATTAGTTTGCCAAAGAAGTTGCAGTTCTGACATGTGTACTTTGTAAACTTTTAATTTTTTATTTAAGAGACAATATTTTAATGTTATCATTTAAGGCGTTTTAGGCATCCGTGTGCAACTGCCTCATTGGTCTAGTGGTTAGCATGTTCGACTATAGCCATGAGGTCCTGGGTTCAAGTCCCGGGTCGGGCCAATTCGAAATANTGTGTACTATGCCTGCTAATCCGCAGTGGAGCAGCGTGGTGGGTCTATGCTCTGAAAACTCTCTCTCGTATGAGTGACGAGGCCTGTGCCCAGCAGTGGGACGTTAATGGGCTGCTATTTACTTACTTACTTAGGCATCCGTTTTATTGTATTTATATGCGTTATAAATATATTAATTTTTTGGCATTTGTTGAATTTTTCTTTAGCTGGTTTTATTAGAATTGACATAACTTTGTTTTAAATCAGACGATCTCGTTCGAGGGGGCTAGTTTTAAATTTGGTAGGCTTAATCGAAAAATCGAAAAAATACATCATCACATTCATTGCGTGAGTGAGGATACTGGAAGTCCAGGGGATAAAGGCTAGCAAAATATATCAGCCCCATTTCAACCAGTAATAGTACTACATGTTTACGAGGAGCGTGGTTCACTTGGTAATATTTTTATATAAATCTAACTGTTCCCGACAGTGTTACCCGCATTGTTTCTAAAATAAAAGTTTTCTTTCTTTCTTTCTGAAATGGAGTAATGTAACTCCTTATAATAACACCTATCTTCTAGTGAAGACCCCGTCAAAAACAGTTCGGACGCTTTAAATTATTGGAAGGGATATTACTTTATTGAATGTCGTACCGTATCGTATAGAGGAAACACTTTAAGGTGGGAATATTTTATGAGCCGGATTCTGGATGCAAGCCAACTCGAATTGCAGTATTAAGAGTACGCTCCTGAATAATACTTACTCTCGCAGATAATTTTCTTTTATTTCCGACATTTCAAAGCGATTAAGTGTTCATTCCAGAACGCTTATTATGGCTGAGTTGCTTCCACTCTATAGTTTTGCTTCATATTTTCGAATTATCCAGTTCTCGGCGAGCTATTGTTTCAATTCAATGCGGAGAAATGGAAGAGAGAACAGTATCGTTTATTTATAAAAGAAATTAAAATACTATTTTAAATTGTGATTATAGATTTTTTTGATATAAACTAGTCGGGAAGCGTGAATAAGCCTTAACTTGGCAATTCACCTTTTATGGTTTCTACACAGTATCGTACTGGAACACAAATCTCTTTGCTTGGCGATAAGCCATTGCTGGTAGGGGGTTAACAAGCCACGGCCGAAACCTCCCACCATTCCAGATTCAGATAAATGAGAAAATGCGAAGGTAATCGTCTCCGGTATATTGCACTTAATTCTTTTTCGTATGTTCTCAATTATTTTAAAAGTGTGGTTCATTCTGAATAATTACTTAATAACTAACATCGCTATTATAAAATAATTGTCGGCACGTTTAATTAATTACAGGAATAACTTTGGTTATTAGGATTTGCGTGTGGGTAGTGATTCTACGAACCCGGGATTCAATCGCGTGATGTTTCGGATGCCTTGACAGATGTACGCGACATTAATAGCACGAACATTCCTTGATGACCGTTTTTTATAATACTGTATTGCGTTTGACAATGATTTTATAAGATCACTTGCTCTTCACAGGGGTGTTACCCGATTTTTTTATATTGACATGTTAACTTTCATGTAAATTAGTATTCATTTTTCATTCCTTATAAAGGTTTTTGAATTACAAGTCAGGATGATTATAATATAAGAGAGAATGCAGTAGATGTTCACTCTCACCGCCGAAGAACATAGCATACTAGGCGGCGCATATTTGGGCAAATGCTCCTGTTTTCGTGAATTCCCAGTCGGATTAATCCTCACTCATGAATGAAGCTCCGGTCCTACACGCGGGGCAACGTTAAGGGTGTGTAGTGCAACAGTAGCAGTTAGTGACCAGATGAAATACCTGGGTCTATTTCCAGATGGACGCTGGAGTTTCCGGGCGCAATTTGCTTGGTTAGATCTGCAGCTCGTCAATGCCGCTGCTGCATTAGGAAGGTTGTTGCCCAACTCGCGGGGATCACACTGTAGGAGATTGTATGACAAAATCGTCGCTAGCATGGCATTATATGGTGCACACGTATGAAGCGATGTTCTGACAACTTCAAATCTCACTCTTTCATACAAAGCCCAGAAGGTAATAGCGATCAGGGTAATAGGGGGGTATCGTATAGTACCCTGGACACCGGTGTCTCTTCTGGTGGGCGATCCTCCATGGAAACTCAAGGTGGCTACAAGGGCACGTGATGTGCAGGTTGGCGCCGATGAGGCCCGGAGGATCAGCGCTTGAGCCTATCGCATCTGATCTAACGATGGAAAGAGGATCTCAGGTCCCCAGTAGCGGGCGTGGCCACTAGAGAGGCGATCCGCGCATCATTTGGAGCAATGGCTTTCCAAGAAACACGGGTCTCTCACCTACAGATTGGTGTAGGTACTGGCCGGATATGGATGTTACGGAAAGTTGCTGTACAGAATTGGTCACGAGGAGTCACCGGCCTGCCATGAGTGTGGTGCTGCCATCGACTCAGCACAGCATACTTTGGCAGATTGTGCAGCCTGCGGACCTCAGCTTCCCCTCCTGGTTGCGCTGATTGGCGCGGACCTCTCACTAGACAGCGTTGTAGACGCGATGCTCTCTAGTGAGAGATGTTGGGCGGGAGTTGCCCTCGTCTGTGAGATGAACATCTCACTAAAGGTGGCCCACGAACGAGAGAGTGAGATTACAGTGGATGCTCCATTACACCGCCGTAGGAGGCTAGGTACAAGGCAGCGCCTGTTAGCATAAGTCCTTCCGCCTTCGAGAATTCTCACTCCGATTTATCCGGGAGACCAAGGATGAATGGGAAAGTTGAACTCCTGGCGCCTCATTCATGGATGAAGAAGGTTCCGCTGGGTTTTAGTGGGTATGGGAGTGGGTTTTAGTCATTTCCCAGCCAACAAAAAAATAAGATTTAGTAATATTTAATAGACAGAAATTTGTATAGTTCGGTTATTTGTTAACTAGTCATAACTTTAGTTCGTTAAAATAAAACAAAATATTCGCCATAAAATCAATTTTAAGTGTAAGTCCATTAATGGTAATAGATTTAATTTGCAAATCGGACTTCATTTATTTGCCAATTAAATTAGTTTAATAGCAACACTTTTATTACGAAGAGAAATAAAAATAATTGCTGAATAAAATTGTACAGTTTTGTGATCTATGCAAAATGAGTTAAGTAAATGAATAAATGGAAAGATTTATTGCCTACAACTTTTGTGCTAAAAGGAGAGTTATTAAATTTTGTAATAATACGAATATTTAAGCTAAGTATATATAAAAAAAATTAAAAGTACGTGCGTAAAAAGTACAAATGTCAGAATTGAAACTTTTTTTGACAAATAAATTTTTAAGTTTTGTTTATATTTATACAAAACTAAAACTTTATATTTCCGAGACTTAGAGGGAGGAAAAAGGAAGATATTTAATAAGTAGTTTGTCAATATTAGAAATTTTTAATTAAATTTTGGTTTGGAATTTACATAATATTTATGTTTTACGTTTTATGAAAAATTGTATATTAAATTATTAAATGACGAGTGGAAAACTAAAATACCACCATGTTATTTGTTAATATCAAAACTACTTAACATTAGCATTAAAAACGCACGTCTTCGTGATGCTAATCACGCGTTTCATCCGTAATAATTTTACCCTCATGGGCCTGAGGAAGTTTCACTTCAAAAACACAAAAATTGTTTTTATCTACATCTTCTATAGACGTTAAATCAATCCATCCGATGTGCCCTAAATTTCTAAAATACTAAGATGGTTTTACACGATTCAACTCACTGACTTTCTCACTTATTAACAAGAGCTTGAAACTAATTGATTGACTGCAAATCTGGATGGTGATTAAGTACAAATTTTCTCGTATTTCCACGGCACCGGGATCTACACGGGTCACGTAATAAGCTATATATTAAGATAAAGATTCAGAGTCTTAATAAACCCAGATCATATTTCCCGTTGAAAATTCCAACACTTATAATCGCCACTCCGTTATCTGGACTATAAAGTTCTAATTTTGCTTATCATGCAACGCAAATTGCATCTAAATTGCTCTATCTTCACAGATTCGAAAAGATAAGTTACACTATAATTAATTGATAAAGCCTTATAGATTTTGCTACCTTTGGAAATAAGCGTCATGTATAGAGAATATTGAAAATGTGAAAGTGATATTAAAAAGAGAGTGAATGCAGGGAATATAGTAAATGGTGCCCTGCGTGCCTTTATGAATTGCCAGATGGTGTCTCAAAGGGCTAGACTGGCTGTGCATGCTGGAGTGTTGGTCCCAACACTTATGTATGGTAGTGAAAGTTGGGTATGGCAGAAGAATCACAAAGTTAAAGTAATTGCGGTAGAGATGAGAGCGTTGAGAAGTATGTGTGGATTAAAACTGAGTGACAGAGTAAGAAATAGTGTGATAAGAGAACGTTGTGGTATAAAAGAAGACGTAGTGACTAAAATTGAGAAAGGTATGCTTAGATGGTTTGGGCATGTAGAGAGAATGAATGAAAGGAGACTGACAAAAAGGATTTATGAGTCAAGAGTGAATGCGAAAGTTGGAAGGGGAAGACCAAGGCGAACGTTCCTGGACCAAATCCAGGACATTTTAAATAACGGCCAGGTCAAGAGTACTCTAAACCGACGAACTTGTATGAAAGGTTTAATGAGAATGAAAGAAGCGAAGGAGATATGCAAGGATCGCGGCAAGTGGAAGGACGTAGACTCTGTCTACCCCTATGGGAATGAGGCGTGATGCTATGTTTGTATGTATGTTCTTAAATATAAATTTTCCCAGGTAATATTATAGGAGGTTTACTAATAATATAGCGAAACGCAATAGTGTTTATGTACTATAAATAATATACTATTTATTTATTCATGTAATTACACATAATTATACTTAGAGCTAGTTACATTAAACTAATACGAAACACTAAGTTTTTAGGTCTTTGATGTAATTGGCTATATGTGAAAAATAAAATTGACCTATTAGTTTATGAGCCGTTATAAACAGAAAGCAATTTAAAGAACTTTACTGCGTTGCCTTTTTGTTTCACTAAACTTCTAAACTGCAGAGCCGATTTTGATAATATTTTAACTAATAACTGCTAATAGATAGTTGGGTGACAACACTGATAGCTCTTATAAGTCAGAAGTGGGATTTGAACCCACGCTCACAAAAATATGACCAACTCACATTAACTAACAACTATTATTACTTTATGGAAGTGGTTCTAAACAAATATAATTTATTCCAATAAATTACAACTTCTCTTACTGCGTGAACCTACTGTAATGCCTCGTTTATCTTGACCCGAGTTTTTATATCGCTTATCTCGAAACATTGGGTTAAGATACGAAGAGCCTTCCGTTTCCTTTTAGTTAATTGTATTAAACTAATAATTGTACAATATTCGCTTTAACAATACATCTCTCAATAAATTAAGAATTGCTAACATTTATTATTTGAATTTATACAATTTAGCACTACTTCTCTTAAAACAACTACTCCACGAATCAGCTCGAAAAACTGTATTCACAAAATTATTCCGCTCGTTAAGGTTATATCGTATTGCATAACATTTCGTAATATTGCATAATGCTTTTCGGTATTTTAAGTGTTGCCTTTATATTACTCAATAACTCCCATCCATTTCAGACAAATGGAAGTTACAGAGAGTGTAGTGAATGACCTTAACTACGCTTTATCTCTCTTCTTTACAGATGCATTCCTTTTTTATTCCAAAATTTGACGTTACTTTAACACGACCCCTTAACAGCAACGAGATATTACTTACTACTAAGAGACAGTACTTAAAAGTATATAGTTTGTTTTATGTAATTCTTTAAAATCCTCTTTGGCTAACGATATTAATCGTGACATGCACACATAGGAAGTTATAGGTTAAAGGGAGTCAATAAATTACGTCTTTATTGTTAAGGTTAGGCGCCCACTGCCAACTTAGCAACTTATAAATATTATTTATTTAATATTGTTTCTATCAGAGGCTTTACCTGATGATAAATATATATACAGCCTAACGCGGAGACACAATAAACTGTTTATAATATCTAGTATATTTTTTTTCTTACCTTATAATAAATTATCTGTGAGATATTGTACTTCAAATTTAAGTGTTATTAAATTGTTACACAGCTTTGTTGCTTATTTTACTTAACAATAAATAATTTAGATTTGCTCCAAACCGTTTTTTAGGCACGTATGGTTTTTCATTAACTTGCTTTTTAACCGATCAAAATTTGATATATAGGCACTTTTAATTTTGAAATATGTAACATTTCAATTTTAAAATATTAAAATGACACCAAAAAACATGTTTATACAGTAAAAAAAGTGAAATACACAATTTTAATACCAGAAATAAAAACAAACTTGTAATTCCTTATTTTAGAGTGAAGAAGGTTCGGAAATCATTTCTCGGGTTGAACATACGCATTTTTAATAAGGTACCTCAATCAGTTTTATATTTGCCTCCACATGATTTTAAGAAATATGTCAAAACCACCCTTTTACAAAAGGCATATTATAATGTTGAAGATTATTTAAGTGATAGAAATGTTTGGACTTGATTTCAGTTGCTCACAGAAGAAAAATTTTACTCATTGTGACATACACAACTATTTCTAAAAGAGTAAACGTTGAGTTTCTTGCCGGTTTCTTTTCAGCGGATTCAACTTTCCGAACCGGTGGTAGATTTTTTACAAACGGACATACTACTGACGATTCAAAAGTGCTTTTTGAGCCTACTTGCATAAAGAATATTTTAATTTTAATTTTACTGTATTGGCCTCGACTGCTCAGCCGAGTGCCTTTCCCTTTGCCACTATTCAGCGGCCGGCTGAAATACGATATGCGATAGACAGACGAAGAGGTTTGAGGCGGTGGTAGTGATTTTAATAAATAAATAATTTTATAACAAAATTTCACTAGCCAAACTGAAATAACCAAAATATATCGTAGCACATTCCGGCTGTTCGTTAGTCAAAAATGAAACCGCGATGCCTTTAATTTGTTGGCAGTGTACGCCCAGCTTTATTCCTTGTATAATCGTAAGCATTGTTTATGATCATTGCATTCTAAAGGTAAATCTTTATTGTATTGAGCTATTAAGCTGGAAACAAATTATGATAGAAATCGATTTGCGGTTGAGCTTTAAATCAGAAATATAATCTTGAGTAATTAAATGGCCAACAGGAATCCAATTTGCAATTAAAAACTATGCAACCTAACTTTACCCCTACTATTATTTTTGTGATGTGGCTCGTAAATCACATTGTCTTTACTTACTTAACAGGTGGAAAATATACAATATAAATTACCGCAGTAACTTAGTGACTGTCTACATTGTGAAAACATTCACGTTGTGTTTAGTGGTGTAGAAGCAATCTTAGATAGGTTTTTAGACTCTAGAGGTCTTAGAAGCAGTTTTTGTGTTTCATTTATATAAAGATAATGTTATATGTACATGCAAATTTTTAACATCGATTTGCCATATAACTTATTTTTAATAAATATTTTTGTGATAAATTGGTGAAAATGATTTTTTACGCCGGATTATTAAAAAAAAAAACAAAAATTTTCCTTTGGTGTGAATTATCCATCGGGATTTCAAAATTACATTACTATTCTCAAACTAACCAAATATACACAAACTATTTCTTTAAAATCTGTTTCAGAGGAGATAACAACACATATTGACACGAGAAATTTTATATCTTCTTATACATATATGTAAATTTGACGGTCTCGCTGGTGATTCGAGTTCTTGCTTTGCTAGCAGAGGCCACGGGTTCGTTCCCCGGTAGGGTGAAATTAGAACATCGTGTTTTCTAAATAGTCTGAGTCTGGACTAATGGGGGGCTTCAACCATGGCTAATTCCAACCGTACCAGCAAAGATGTAACGGCAAACAAAGAGATTTGTGTTCCGGTAGGATGCTGTGTATATGAGTTGCTGTTCGTGACTCCCACTAAAACTCGAAATCGGCTGGACAGATCTGGCCAATGTTGGTTTCGAATTATTTGTGTAAGACTAGGCAAGGTTTATAAGGTGAGTAAATATGGAAAATATTCTTGGAATATAGTAAAAACAACAATTACGTTTTCCTTAGTAACTATTTCTACCTGTCAAAGATTTGAAGTCTAATTTACCAGAAATCAAGTCTAATTTACAAGACTACAATGTTTTCAAATTATTTTTTGACATTTTACATTGACAACCAACAATTTCTGATCGCAACTATAAAATGCTATAGACTTTGGCGGGAATCTGGATTTTGTTCAACTGAAGTTTTGACCACATTTCTTACTAAAGTTAAAACATTCTTCAATTATCACTCAGTTTTATTATTTATTGATTGTGAGGCGGTACGAAGTTTGCCCCGTCAATATTAGAAATAGTCTAGACATCAAAGAGTAATCAGTCAAAGATATAAAGTTCAGATTACACAATAAAAAATAAATAAATGAGCGTGCGTATAAAATACATATCTCGGAATACTATATTCTTTGGCATACTAATATTTAAGTCTTGATTACATTTATACAAATCTAAAACGATAGATTTCCGAGACTCTGAGGGAGGGGATAAAGGAACATATGTAAGACGCTTTATTGTCATTAAAATATTAATTGTCGAAAATTAATACAGATAATTTATTGAAATCTCAAATGACGAATTGTGAATAAAAATGCCACGTGTTTTTTGTCAATATTAGAAATTATTAAATAAATTTTGTTATTTAATTTAAAATTAAGAAAAGAGAATTTATGAAATATTTTTATTTTATGAAAAATAGTGTATTAAATCATTAAATGTCGAGTGTCAAATTAAAATGCCACATGTTTTTTGTAAATATAAAAAATACCTAACCTTTCAACGAATTAGCATAAAAAACGCTGCACATTTTCGTGACGCTTGTTTCATACGTAAAGATTTTACCCTCATGTGCCTAAAGAAGTTTCACTTCAAAAACATTATATCTTTATATATATATATAAAAGAGATATCCATTTATCTATTGACTCATCACGATATCTCCGGAACCATAAGGCGTAGAGACTCGAAATTTGGTTGGAATATTCCTTTTGCCGAGTAGAGGTCAGCTAAGAACGGATTTTACGAAATTCCACCCGCAAGGGGGATTTCAGGGGCATTAACTATTGACTCATCACGATATCACTGGAACCATAAGGCGTGGAGACTCGAAATTTGGTAGGAATATTCCTTTTGCCGAGTAGAGGTAATGTTTCTTATTTGTAAAACAATTTGCCTAAATTAATGAAATTGCTACCCAAAAAACATTCCACGCAGACGAAGTCGCGGGTTCAGCTAGTAAATAATATAGCAAATGAGCAATTTTTAAAAATAGTTGAAATTCGAAATGTTTTTAAGCACTGGAATAATAAAGACATGTTAACAGGTGAATCATAAGTAACCGAACCGTTACGGCTGTCGCAGTGTTTGCTAGACTATGTGTGTCACAATAAGATATTTATTACCATTACACTGTCTATGGATGAGGCGTGTTGTTCTGTCAAGTGTTTATTCATGGGTTTTCCTTATTAGTAGCCTAACACAAAAACTATTTAGTAGAGACTGGTTTATTTACGGTTTTTCTTCCGACGGCCTACTCACAACGCAAGTTTTGAGTGATCGATAAAACACAATAATGCGTAAGACACGTTTAAGCCTGTTAAAGATATATACCTCTAATATATACCTCTATAATGATAACTGCTCATAAAACGAAATTCTTTGCTAACTCTTTTTCGGTGGTAGCAATTCAGCTGTGGAACGATCTTCCTCTCGTTGTGAGGGAAGCTCAATCGCTGGAGACATTTAAACGACTAGTAACGGATTATTATCTCTCACTTTGAACGACAAATAATATTCATTCTCCTATCTTTAAGTTTTAAATATATTTATGTAAGTATGCATGTATGTTTATATATATTATACTTATTTGTGTATGTGTATATGTATGTATGTATGTCTATATATATTATTCTTATCTGTTGTATACCACCTACCATAATTGCACTTATATTATCTTTTCACCCAAAGGTTGCCTGGAAGAAATCGCTGCTGAGCGATAAGGCCACCTATTGTACCCCCTCATTGTGTAACATAAGCATAAGTGATGTTGTAATTATTTGGTGTACAATAAAGAGTAATCTATCTATCTATCTATACCTCGGCGAATTATAATTTTTAAAGTGAAACTTCTTTACGCACACGAGGGTAAAACTTTTACGGATGTAACGCGTGATCAGCGTCACGAAGATGTGCAGCGTTTTTTATGCTAAATAGGTTGAAGGTTACGCAGTTTAATATTTACAAATAACATGTGGCATTTTAATTTGCCACACGCCACCTTTCATAAAATAAAAATATTTCATAAATTCTCTTTTCTAAATTTTAAATTCAATAACAAAATTTAATTCATAATTTCAAATATTTCTAGAAAAGACGTGGTATTTTTATGAATGAATGTTTGTATTAATTTTCGACACTTTTAATATTTTAATGACAATTAAATTCATCCTTTTTCTCTCCTTCTAAATCTCGGTAATCTAAAGTTTTATATTTGTATAAATAGAAACAAGAATTGAAAATTAGTTTGCCAAAGAAGTTTCACTTCTGACCTGTGTACTTTGTACACACGCACTTTTTTTTATAGAATATCTCATTATAATGCGCGATGTATGTATAAACCAAAAAAGTTTCACTGACACACGCTAACTTTTTATATTATAGAGTCAAACCGAATATAGCAACAGATTGGTTATAACATCCGAATAACAAAGTTTCGGCCGAAGCGCTATAGAAACTAATAACTAACCATACCGTCTATAACGACCAATCGTTTACTTGTTCCAGCAATAAAAAGAGATTAGCTTAAAAAAAGCAGACTAAACTGACCAATTACTTTAAAAACTAAATCTAGTCTACAAAATGTACTGTAAATATTTTATGTTTTTCATAATAAACTTTTTTATATTATTTTTCTATATTTAAAGTCAAAACATCCTTATTCAAGTAGGCCTTTTCAGCTCTTTTAATTCATTAAATATCGGCTTATATTATTTAAATGAACGACTGATGATAACACTAAACTTACAATCTAAAGTTGAAAGGGTTCCTTCGCGCTCTGATCCGAGAAGAGCCCATAACAAACTCAGTCGGGTGTACGTTTTTGTCATCATCATTACAATATGTAATGTTAATTTATTCTATATCAAGATATATATAGAGCAATTCATTCACTCCCACGCTTTATTGTATTCCTTTAAAATATAGAATGATTTCTTAACAACGAAGTTTGGGCATAACTTTGAAACTTCCCAGAAAGCATTACTGAGAGACAGACAACAGAACAGATTAATTTGTTTCCAAGTTTTACACTATGATGTGATTCAGATAAAGGTCCCTGCAAGTAATATATATTTTAAATGATCACCAACAAATTGATTTCCTTTCAACATAACTGTCAACTGGTAAGCATTTAGTATGAATTCAACTATTTCTGCGAACATGAGCCTCAAAGGTGATAACTATTCCTTAGAAATGCCTTGAACCTAAAATTGAACAAAGACGTCAGACGTGTTATTGCTTAACGGGACTTTGGTACGTTTGTTAAACGTTCATCGCAAACCCATAGGTTTCCATTACTACTTAGGTGTGGTACCTATTTTTCACTAGAATTCCCTTTTATTTATCTGCAATAACAATGTGTGGGTATAAAACTTACAATTGTTCATTTTGTGTAGATTAATAAATGACTGACATCTTTAAGAAAATAATATCTTTAACAATAGAGCTATTATCCGTTTGTCAAGGAAAATATTAGGCATTGCTCTAGGAAATATTTGATGTAAATCCTTTAAACATACTTATGCAAATTCCTAATACTTTCAAATCTTCATATTATAAAAGATAGACGCTGATTAACATCTATTAGCTGAACCCGCGACTTCGTCTGCGTGGGATATTTTTTGGGTAGCATTTTCATTAATTTAGGCAAAATGATTATTCCTAACAAATTTCAAGTCAGTACGCCTTATGGTTGCAGAGATATGGTGATGAGTCAATAGTTACACGCCCGCAACCTCCCTTGCCGGTGGTATTTCGCTAAATCCATTCTTAACTGACCTCTACTCGGGTAAAGGAATACTCCTACCAATTTTCAAGTCTCTATGCCTTATGGTTCCAGAGATATCGTGATAAGTCAATAGCGAACACCTCCGCGACCTCCCTTGCCGGTGGAATTGCGTTAAATCCATTCTTAGCTGACCTCTACTTGGGTAAAGGAATATTCCTACCAATTTTCAAGTCTCTACGCCTTACGGTTCCAGAGATATCGTGATGGGTCAATAGATACCTGGATACCTGGATATACTGGATATATATATATATATATATATATATATATCTCGCTATTAAAATAATAGGGGTTGGTGCCAGAAAGTCCAAAACTTTGGGTTGTATGTATTTTTGTATGCTGTATCACAAAAAAATAAAAAAATAAATTAAGGGTGAACAACCCTTATCACTTAGGGGTATGAAAAATAGATAGTAGCCGATTCTCAGACCTACTGAATAAAATTTGGTACAAATCGGTAAAGCCGTTTCGGAGGAGTACGGTAACTAACATTGTGACTGGGAAATTTTATATTTTTGATGTAGACAAACAAAGGCTCTTTAGGTTAATGAACAGTTAGTTACAAAGCTCTATTTTCTATAATTGTGAACTTTCATTCTAGATTTCGTCCATTGTAAATTAAAGATTAGGCAAGAAAATGATAAAGAGAAAGACAAAATTGTATCTATAAAATTAGTATAGACAAATTAGTCACAAAAGAAAAAACAGTTAAAATAAGCATTGCGTGAATTCCCAAAACTCAAAATCATGCGCACCGGAAGACACAGCATCTGTTGTTAATACAGTGGTCTGCAATTAGTCACACAAATCGTCTGAATCTGACACGTCTTTCATATAGCATATTTTGACAGGGTTTAGTGTTCTTTCTATTATATTTTTAACACGCTTCCTGTTAAGAATTTAGTAGAGACAACTTTAACTTTTCAATAAGTTTAAAAAATATAAACTTTCAGTTTCATACTGTGGCCTTTTAGGATGTTGATTGCGCTTGCTTATCGAATGGTGCTCTCTGAACAATCGTGTGAATATTGGTTTCGCTAGCAGAGGGCTAGTGTTCGACTTTCGGGAGAGAAAATATAGGGAATTGTATTCAAAATCTAGGTCGAGCCTAGTACAAGGCATTAAATATTAAGTAAATAGCAGCCCATTAACATTTCACTGCTGGCCGCAAGTCTCCTCCCTCATCATGAAGAAATTTTAGGGCTCCACTTTGTGTTGGCAGGCATAGTACACAAGTATTTGCGCTAACACAAATGCACCCTTCATCTCGATGGGATAGCAATCTTACATGACCGGAGAGAGATCAAGCATAGCTTCGAGGCATGAGGGTGTAGCACAACCCCAAATAGCCAAATTCGGGAAAATACTGAGAATTTCTTAGCAGCACATTTAATCCATTTTGGCTACGGTCTTGGCTAATTAGGTAGCTGTAACTATCATATGATCAGTGGAATTCAAATTATTGCGTGTATTCTCTTCGCTAGTTTCTGGGTTCAATTTTCGTCAGAGTAAATTTAGGAAATTGTATTTTCCGATTAGTCTAGGTATAGACAGGTGGAAAGCTTTAGTGTGGCTAGTTGCCATCCTAGGAAGACGTGATCTTAAACAAAAATCTGTGTTTCTGGACAAGGTAGAAGTCATTAAGAGATAACTGTAATCAGGTTAAAGTGCTACTATTTAGGACTGTATCACTTATAATTAGGTCAAAGCATGCCAGCAATAAAAACGGCCCACGTCCACGTCCCACGGCTGGGCACAGCCCTCCTTATTCATAGGAGAGACGATTTTTACAACATAGCCGCACCACGCTGCTCCACTGCGGATTGGCAGGCATAGTACATAAGTGTACTCTCTAGTCTAATGTGACGGGAATCCGACAGGATCAGAGAGCTCAGGCGTAGGACCGACGGCTTGTAGTGCTCTCCGAAGCATGGGGGTGGATCACACCACCAAATTAATAACCTCGGGCAAGTATTAAGAAAATCTTAATAGAAAACTCAATATCTATTTTTGAATTAGCCCGACCCGGGACTGGAACCTAGGACCTCATGTCTGTAATCGAACATGCTGACCTTTAGATCAATGAGGCAGCAAAAATGTAGTACGTTATTGCAACTACATACTGGTGTTCTGAGGCAGCAATTCCTCGGTCCAGTTAATCCATTTACGAGGTGCAGTCAGAAAATAACTGAATGTAGTTAGTCTCTCGAGTTATATAATTTATGTACTATACAATTCCTTTTTTGGCAAGGCAGGAGTGTAAATAAATTTCTCGTTAAATAATACATTTTTCGTACCTGTATTTCTCGTTCTGTCTATACGGCGACGGAGCTATTATTGTACGCTCAAGTACGTGACAGACTGTATGCGTTTATTTTTTATGACTTTCATCGATTTTTACCTTGCGTTGACAAATGAAAAAGTATTTGCTTTAACGTGGGGTTAAGGACCTTTCTACGATGTATGTTTATAGAAGTTATCTCTGAGTAAAATATTGTAAGTATCGATGCTGATTATATTTGAACAACCGCGATGATGCCACTGTGTTAAAATTCTAATTAAATGAAGGGTCAATTTATAAGAATATTAATGTAAAATAAAAGAGTTTTCTAGTTTATTTAGGCTTAGACTGGTAAGAAGTTTATACCGCAGATAATTACTGTCCTCTCAGCAAAGTAATACCAATAAGAAAAGAATGTGGGTTCGATGACGTATACAAACCATTAAATGAGATGTAGACTCAAAAATATACTAGCTGTTATTCGAGGGATCGAATTGTCAATATAAACCATTCTTAAATAGACGAATTACTCACAAAGAAGTATTTCAAAAACGGTTCAGCCGTTAAAGATAAGTTCGCATGTAAATGTGTACAGAACTATATTAAAATATAACTCATTCCCATTGGGATAGGCAGAGACCACGTCCTCCCACTTGCCACGATCCTTGCATATCTCCTACGTTTCTTTCATTCTCATTAAACCTCTTGTACAAGTTCATCAGTTTAGAATACTCTTGACCTGACCCTTATTTAAAATGTCCTGGATTTGATCCAGAAACTTTCCCTTCCGACTTTCCCATTCGATCTTGACTCAGAAATCCTTTTTGTCAGTCTTCTCTCCTTTACTCTCTCTACGTGCCCAAAACATCTAAGTATACCTTTCTCAATTTTAGTCACTAAATCTCCTTTTATTCTTGTAGGAATGACACAGGCTACCTTTTATTACAAAATTTCTACAGGATCAGGAAACTCCAAACAAACGTGATATAGACTAATCAGGATATGTTTATATAAGAGTATTTTGTTATTTTCAATGGCAAATTTCGGTAACCATAGGTAATGGACCTTTTAATAGTCTCATTTACTATTAAAAATACTTTATACTGTATTTAACGGTTCGTATCACATTTAGAAGATAATTAAATAATAAATGCGTTATATCTGAGGTTAAATACCTTTAGATGATTCAAATTTCAAATATATGCATACATAACTGGATTGACAATATAAATAGGTGTTGTAGATGTTGTTAATAACTATATATCTTATTTAACATTTACAAAAATTTACGTCCTGACCAGGACACATGTAACTGAATCCAAAATATTAATTATATGAAATATTTTTAAAAGCAATACATTAATGTATGTATTTAAAATATTCTGTATATATGTGTAATAATCGTATGCCTCTTCATTTATAAACACCACTTACTTTCTTTCTACTTTCTCGTACGGTTTCCCTAACGCTAGGATTTTCTGTAAGAGATCGCTAATGATCGATTAGACCGCCCAATTGCACACTAAAGGTACCTAATACTGAGTATTTATACATCTATTTTTAGCGCGGTCTTCCATAAATAGAAAACGGAAAGTAGACTACAAACAGAACTTACTAGCTAACATAAAATGAAAAAAGTAATGCTTTAATGCTGCAATCAGATGATTGTAGCGCTGATTTTCAGGCATGACCCCATGGTGACTTCAATGACCGTATTGGGAATAGTTGTGACCGAGTTTTTACCGATTGTGAGGGTGCGTGTGTGTAATAAAGCATATTATCTATCCATCTATCTATCTATCTATCCATCCACATTTGAAAGACTGCCTCATTGGTCTAGTTGTCTACTGGTTCGGCTACTACAACTAGATGGCGGTGTGCTCCACCCCATAGGCCCATACCTAAGAGAGCATGTTAAGCCGTCGGTCCTACCCCTGATCTCTTTCCGGTCGTGTCGGATTGCCGTCACATCCCACTATGAGACTGAAGGAATAGAGAGTGCACTTGTGTACTATGCCTTTTTTTTTTTTTTTGTCGCTGGGAAATGCAATTTACGCACTAACCCTGACCGATGACGAGTCAGGAGTGTGGGACTCGGCGATGGAAGGTCTCGCAATACCCACTAAAACCCAGCGGAACCCTCTTCATCCATTAGTGAGGCACCAGGTGATCAGCTTTCGCATTCTGCCCTGGTGTCCCGGATGAATCCGACGGAGGATTCACGGAGGCGGGAGGAGATGCGCAAACATGCGCCGCCTTATATTCCGCCTCCTTCGGCGGTGAGGGGGTGCATCCACTGCATTCTCCCTCTCTCTCTCGTGGGCTTCCTTCAGCGAGACTACCGTCTCGCAAAAGAAGGCCACTGCCGCCCACCATCTCTCGCTGGAGAGCATCGCGCCTACAAGGCTTCCCAACGAGAGGTCACCGCCGATCAACGCCACCAGGAGGTGACGCTGAGGTCCCCAGGCCGCACAATCTGCCACAGTGTGATGCGCTGAATCTATAGCTGCGCCACACTGATGACAAGCGGGTGACTCCTCCCGACCAATTTGGTGCAGGAACTTTCCGAAACACCCATGTCCGGTCAGAACCTGCACCAATCTGTAGGAAAGCGTCCCGTGCTCCCTGGAAAGCCATTGTTCCAGGTGAGGACGGATCGCCGCCACAGTGGCCATGCCCGCTACTGGGGATCTGAGATGATCGCTCCATTTTTGGACCAGAGCCTGGTCGGCCAGTGCTCTGACCCTTCGGACCTCGTCGACATCAGGCCGCAGGCCATCTGCCTTTGCAGCGGCTCTGTGCCGATACACGACCGCTAAAGCTTCCGCCCGTAGCTCCCACGGGGGATCACCCGCCAAGAGGGTCGCCGCCGTCCAGGATACTGTACGGTAACCTCGTATTGCCCTAACCGCTATTACCCTCTGTGCTTTGTGCAAGCAAAGGATATTGGATGTGGTCAAGGCATCCGCCCATACGGGTGCACCGTACAACGCCATACTGGCGACGATACCGGCGTACAATCTCCTGCAGGGCGATCCAGGACCTCCCACATTAGGGAGCAATCTACCTAGTGCAGCCGCTGCGTCGATGAGTCGTGGGACTAAAGATTTAAAATGTGCCACGAAGCTCCAACGGCCATCCAGTAAAAGGCCTAGATATTTCATGTGGGGCCCCACCATTACTCTAGTGCCACAAATCCTTATTGCTGCCCCTCGTGGAGTGCCTCTTCGAGGTCCGTGGAAAAGCAGCGCTTGCGTCTTGGTGATAGAAACTTGCAGACCCAGAAGCTGGATTCTTTCTACCACCATACCTGCTCCGACTTCCGCGAGCAGAGCTGCTTCGGCGAATGTCCTCCCTCGAGCCGAGACAAGAGTGTCGTCCGCGTAACATAACACTCCCATTCCGGGGAGGAGAGGACATCGCAGGAGCCAATCGAAGCCAATGTTCCATAGAATCGGCCCCAATACCGACCCCTGCGGCACGCCTCGACAGACTCGACGTCGGAACAGCCTTCCGCCACTCTCCCAAAGAATCTCCCTATTCTGGAGATATGCCCCCAACAGCGTCCCGAGATACGGAGGTACTCCATGATAACGGAGCGCCTCCAAAACAGTATTATGGGGGAGACTGTTGAAGGCATTCGCTATGTCGAGAGATACCCCCAGAACAACCTCGCTCCCCTGAACCGCATCTGTCGTCAAGCCTCGCAGGGATTCCAGAGCGTCGATTGTCGATCGACCTCTCCGAAATCCAAATTGCGAGGCGGACAAGTCAGGCCCCACTTCCTCTAGATGGCGAACGAGGCGGTCTGCGAGGATCTTCTCGAAGACCTTCCCCACCTCGTTTAGGAGAATGATAGGCCTGTATGCAGATGGTGACTCCAGTGGCCGATCTCCCTTCCGCAACAGGCACATTCTCCCCTCCTTCCAAATTTTCGGGAACTGACCGGTGAGGAGACACTCGTCAAAAAGTTCCCGAAGCCATCCACCTAGGTACTCCAACGCAAGAAAAAGAACTCTGCCCGGAATACCATCGGGGCCCGGCGCGGTTTTTCTAGTCCTCAGGCGTTGGAGGACTAGCTCCATTTCCTCATTCGAGATTGGTGGTGGTGGAACGACAATCTCAACTTCCCCGCTTCTAGAAGACGAAGGCATTGCCGGAGGTGCAAAGTCACCTGACGGGTCCGGAAATAATTCCGCCACTAGACCCTCAACAAAACTTGGCTGTAAGGTCTCTGTAATAGGGGCGCCTCGCGCGCGAAGCTTTTCCCGCGCTCTGTAATAGGGCCGCCCCCAAGGGTCCCGATTAAGGTCTCTCAGCATCTCTTCTCGAGCACCCGCCTTCGCCTGTCTAATAGCATCTTGAAGACGCTTTTTAGCCAGGCGATATTCGACGTGCAACCGAACTTCTACCTCATAGTCCCACCTGCTCGGACGCCTCCGCCTTCTACGATACCGTAGATAGGATCTACGAGCCCGAAGACACACGACTCGCAGGTCCGCTATAGCCTGGGACCACCAATACACTTGGCGGCGTGATGGTCGACGTCGAGACCTCGGCATCGCCGCATCACATATTCGCGTTAGTGCATCTGTGATGCATTGGGCTTTCCCCTCCACATCTGACACTGAGAGACCGGAAGACACCCATCGTTGCACAATGGCTGCCTCAGCAATCATTTCACGGTCCAGCTTAGCCAAACACCAGCGTGGCAGTACACCCGGCAGCCCCGTTGAAGATACGGGGAGCAGGGGAGTGGAGATCACCTCGAACCGGACGTAACGATGATCTAAGAGTGTTTCTACTCCCTCCTCCACTCTCCAGCCCGTCACTCGGTTCGCGACACATGTGGAAGCAAATGACAGGTCGACAATAGACCCTCCGTTGTGTCGCACGCAAGTGTGAACGCGACCTCTATTCAAGAGAGAAAGGCCGGAGAGCAAGGCCCACACCTGAACCGCCCTCCCTTTGTGTACTATGCCTGCCAATCCGCAATGGAGCTGCGTTGTGAGTCGATGTTAGAATCCCACTCTCCTATTAGTGAGGAGGCTTGTGGCTCAGCAGTGAAACGTTAATGGGCTGCTATTTACCTTACCGTTAACATTTATAATGTATACAAATAAATAAAACTAAATTGTCTGTTTTTGATTTTGACGGCCTTGCTAGAGTATGTGAGTATTCGCTTTGCTAGCAGAGGTCCCTGGTTCGATTCCTGGTAAGGTAAAACTAGAAAATTACATTTTGTAATTTGCCTTTCATCTTAGATTGTATCATTACATATGAATCGTTCATGCATATGAATCGTATATACTTTCACATCCAAAATAATTTTCTTAAATATTTACCAGTTTTTACCCAATAAAACCACCTGGAAATAAGTGGGTAACATCTCGGAGAATAATTTGTATAAAATACTTTTAGAAGAAATACAATTACGTTATTAAATTACGATTAATAAAACAGAAAAAGACAAAAATATTTCACTTTTACATTGGGTTGCATTAAACTTAGTTGACAACTACACAAAAATAGTTTACCACGCTATATTTAGGAATTTCATAACAATATATGAATCATATAACTACGACTGCAGATTTCATAGTGTATGTATAGTAAAACTAGTTAACAATAATATAAAAACACCCAAGTGAGGTGAGGTTGAAGACCTTTCGATGACGCGGCAATAAAATTTTAGCAAATTAGAATAGAACTTTTATAGACAACGTAACTGTAACGTTAGATTTATATACAATAAAAGTAAATTACTTAATTTAGAATATTTCTACAATATCTAACTGAATAGATTATGTTTAGTTACATCCTGTAATTACAAATATAAAGTGTTTTATTCTTCTAATTGGCACCCTTCACTACGTCTGCGTGTTTCTATGGTATCCATTGTTAACATTAGACCTAATATGTTGCACTCTTCTCTAGTAAAGTAAGTAAGTAGCAGCCCATTAACGTCCCACTGCTGGTCGCATGTGATGGGCATCCGACACGACCGGAGAGAGATCAGGCGCAGGACCGACGGCTTAACGTGCTCTCCGAGGCACGGGGGTGAATCACACCGCCAACTTCCCAACTTCGGGCAAACATTGAGAAAATCTTAATAGAAAACTCAATATCGATTTCGAACTGGCCCGACCCGGGACTCGAACCCAGGACCTCATGTCTGAAGTCGAACATGTTAACCACTAGACCAATGAGGCAGTTCTTCTTCTTCTCTAGTAACAATTACTATATAAGTGGACCATTTGAATGTATTAAATCTATACATCAAATAAATCGAAATTACCCTTTTATTAACTCCTATACAAATATTCTTGTCGCGAGAGTACTTAATCTCCAGATCCATAGTTTGGATTTTACATATGGATATACTAGACATCTTTACGTAGGTAGGTAAAGTCTGTCTATTTCTGTATTAATATTATTCATCATAATAAGCTGGAAACCACTGGAAACCAAGCTACGTGTAAAGCAGTGCTAATTGCTTTTTGTCGCTGAAAAACGCTTCTACGCACTCCGGGCAGGGATGGTTGGAATCGCTGAGAAGTAGTCAGAATACCCACTAAAACCAACCATCGGAATCCAATCCACCGTGGCACTCCAGATGCAGCTATTTCACATCGAGGGGAAAAGAGATGCGTAAATCTACGCACCTTGTTTCCGGACCTCCTAGTCGGAACAGGGAAGCGTTGACTCTCTGATGCTTCCATCAGCAACATAACAGATTCGCAGGAAGAGGCAACCATCCTTCAGCTTGTCTCGTTAGTAACCATTGCGTGAACTGTGCTCATTAATCATAGGTTCCCTTCGATCAGCGACATAAGGACGTGATGAGATTCCCAGGCGGATCACTCTCGTGAGGCACCAACATAGCACATTCAATGGTTACCAGCAGATCAGGGAGCAGCCTTCTTTTATAAGACCATTGTCTTGCTCGCTCCTGACGCCCCTGCAGATTGGCTAGTTGCCACAACCTTGAACCGCAATTCTGCTTCATCCGAAACACTATATTGTATTGCGCAGGAGAGTTGCAGTGTCTCACTTTAGGATGACGAGGGTCCGTTGGGTTTTAGTGGGTATTCTGCCTCGTCAGTGAGTCTGTAAATGTAAAAATGGCCGAACATTTAGCTACCACGTGGCGCGTCGAGTCTATAAAAGCTCCACAAACGTGACAGGCAGCTTATTTGTCACAACCGACAATCTGGTGCAGGTATTTACCAAAGCAATTGTATCCGGAACACATCTGTATCAATTTGTAGGTGAGCGATTTATAATTTCTGGATAATCATTTCGCCAAGTGGAGACGAATCGCCTCAACTATGACGTATAGCAGTGCCCAGCTGCAACTCCTGCATAGTTCCCAATCATGTGTGAATGGGGAGATCCCTTCTTAGAGTTACGTAAGATTTAATTTTACTAAATTTCAAGACAATCGACTGTAGAGAAACTGATTTCTATTTTGCGTATTAAGTTTCTGCTATTAGCTCACCTCCCCCTATACACATGCTTTATTATTTTTTCTATCGTTAATAAGATACCGTTTATTCGAATTAAGTCCAAAAACACACTTCTAAACTTTGATACCGTTTTACATAGGAATTCACTTTACTTTTTAAATCACTTATTTTTGTACGTATTATACATAGATAGTATCACGCCTCATTCTCAAAGGGGTAGGGTAAGACCACGTCCTTCTATTAGCCACGATCCTTGCATATCTTCTTCGCTTCTTTCATTCTCCTTAAACCTTTCATACAAGTTCGTTGGTTTAGAGTACTCTTGACCTGGCACTTATTTAAAATGTCCTGGATTTGGTCCAGGAACGTTCGCCTCAATCTTCCCCTTCCCAACTTTCTCATTCACTCTTGACTCATAAATCCTTTTTGTCAACCCTTTTTATCATTCATTCTCTCTACGTGCCCAAACCATATCAATTTTAGTCACTACATCTTCTTTTATACCACAACGTTCTCTTATCACACCATTTCTTACTCTGTCACTCAGTTTCAATCCACGTGTACTTCTCAACGCTCTCATCTCTACCGCATTTATTTTCCTTTTATGCTTTTTCTGTCATATCCAACTTTCACTACCATACATGCACAGGTAGTCTGGCCCTTTGACACACCATCTGGCTATTCATAAAGGCGTGCAGAGCACCATTTATGGTAAATGGTGCTCTGCACGCTTTGCATTCACTCTCCTTATGTCCGATGTTGTTATTTAATAATTAAATACGTAATGAAATACAAACTAATGATCAGTGAAATACGCCCGCTACTTATAAATTCAAACCTAGATTGCCTTAATAAAATAGCCGCAAGAAAAGCGGACGGATGTACGGTTACCATTTACACATAAGTCTCGGCGACCTTGAAAGACAGGAGAAATTCTTGTGATACCTGATACGTATAAATAGTTGGTGCACCTGCTGTCAGATACTTTTATCTTAATTACAATACAACAAAGGTGATATTTGAATATTCTCCATTTTACTCTCTATAGACTTGATATATATGATCTTAACGGAACTCATCTGGCAAAAACTGGGCTGTACTTGTATACTTCGGTATCTTGATTAAATGATTGATATATAGCTACATAATTATAAAAATTTACATATACCTCAACGTGTTTTTCAATGCCTAATATAACTCCATGTTTTCCTGTTATATATATTATTGAAATTTTAATAAAATTCCTTTTTTATTTTTCCACTCAATTTCATATACATCTTACTACTATACAATAATTAATGTATAATTAAATTTATTTTATCAAGAATTATGCGTTTATTTTATCTTACTTCTCACGTAAAAGGTTTTTTTGTATGTAATAGCGTAAGGTTAAACTTATTATATTAGTCAGATATTTATACGTGACGAGTAATCCTGCCAATATGTATATACAGTCGGGTTAGTTACACAATTTATAATTTAATAACGTCTAGAGTGGATTAAAATATCAGATAATGCACAAAAAATAATTATAGCAAGCTGACCATCAATGTTTTGTGGGATATATTATATAATTTATTCAACAAAACACTTACCATTTATCCAATCAGGGAATGCGAAAGGAAAGTCAAAATCTTAATGGCTTATCGTTTGAGAAAACTGAAATTTAAAAAAAAATTGTGTAATTAAAGGACAAACATAAATTAAATTGTGTACGTACACACGCACACAGTCACACGTAAACACGCACTCGAATGCCTTTTGAAATATATTATAATAGAAGGTAAGTAGTAGCCCATTGTCGTTCCACTGCTGGGCACAGACCTCCTCACTCATAGGAGTGAGGGTTTTAGAGCATAGGCCCACCACGCTGCTCCTGTGCGGATTGGCAGGCATAGTACACAAGTGCACTCTCTATTCCTTCACTCTCATAGTCCGATGTGATGGGAATCCTACACGATCGGGGAGAGGTCAGGCGCAGGATCGGCGGCTTAACGAGCTCTCCGAGGCAAGGGGGTGGATCACACCGCCAAAAAAAAAGTTAAGTTAAAAATAATATATTGAAATCTCAAATAACGAATTTTAAATAAAAATGCCACGTATTTTTTGTAAATATTAATAATTATTAATTGAATTATGCTTTTGAATTTTATCATTTAGTAAAGAGAATTTATGAATTTTTTTATTTTATAATTTATGAAAAATAGTATATTACATTATTAAATGACGAGTGGCATATTGAAATGCCACATGTTATTTGTATATATTAAAACTAACTAACCTTCAAACGAATGAGCATAAGAAACGCTGCACATCTTCGTGACTATAATCGCGCGATTCATCCGTAATTATTTTACGCCTAAAGAAGCTTTACTTCAAAAAGCAGTGGTGTTCGATTTAATTTATAGCCTTACTGTATATCTATCAAAGTATTATTCAATACTTGCCACAATAGGTTTTGTTACATTGCCCAATAGTCAGTTGAGGTTGTAACGATGCTGATTATGTCTTGTAACGGTGTCTGACATAGGCGATTGTAATCTTTCGTTACGCAATCGCTATTAAGCTCTAGGTCGTTTTATAAAGCTTATTTGAGGTTGTGTGATGTAAATATATGCAGTGGAGGTTATATTGACACTGAATTAACTTGAACACCACTTTATTGGAGTAAAATTTCTTTACGCAATGTTTGACGGCCTCGCTGGCGCAGTGGTGAGAGTATTTGCTTTAGTATATTCTAATTTGTCTGAGTCTGGACCGGTGGGAGGCTTCGGCCGTGGCTATTTTAATAAAAATGTACCGCCAAACAAAGACATTTGTGTTCCGGTACGATGCTGTGTAGAAATCGCCTCTTAACAGATTAGCGCGCTTCCATCTTAGACTGTATCATCACTAACCATCAGGTGAGATCACAGTCAAGCGCTAATATGTCAGCAATAAAAAAAAACTTGGGGAATAAGCTGTTGAATTCGTGACGAGAGCGTTACGAGAAGTATGATCGGGCAAGGCAGTACTAATTACTCTCTGAGGTGTTACCCGCTTATTTCCAGGTGGTTTTATTGTGTAAGAACTGGTAAAAAATGTAAAAAATAGATTTTGGATATGAACGTATATTAGGTCTTTGCTGGTAGGGTGGTAACTAGCTAATGCTGAAGCCTCCTACCAGTCCAAACTCAGACAAATTAAAAAATGCGATGTCCTAATTTCGTCTTAACAGGGATCGATCTTGGGACCTCTGCTAGCAAAGCAAACACTCACATTCAAGCGGAGCCGTCAGAATTAAAAACAGACAGTTAAGTTTTATTTATCTGTATATATTTTAAATGTAAACGGTAAAGTAAGTAGCAGTCCATTAACGTCCCACTGTTGGGCCCAGTATTCCACTCATAAGAGAGACGGTTATTAAAGCATAGACCCACAGCGCTGCACCATTGAAGGTTGGCAGGCATAGTACAATACACAAGTGCATTCCTTCACTCTCTTAGTCCGATTTGATGGGAATCTGACATGATCGCAGAGAGATCAGGCACCGGACCGACGGCTTAAGTTGCTCTCCGAGGCACGGGGGTCGAGCCCACCGCGAAATTCCCTACTACAGGCAAATATTGAGAAAATTTTAATACAAAATTCAATATCCATTTTTGAATTAGCCTGACCCGGGACTAGAACCCAGGACCTCATGTCTGGGGCCGAACATGCTAACCACTAGACCGATGAGGCAGTCTAGGCGAGGATATATATATATATATGTTTTTCTTCAATCGTATGAGCTAAAGAATTCTTGTTTATTTTTTTGTCAGTTTGTTCAGTTTTAATTTAAATACGATTGAATAGAAATAAAAACGTTGATAAACTACAAAAGATTTCCATTAAAAATTGACCTTAAGTATAACGCTCTATTTTAGATTAAGAATAATTCAGAAAGAAACATAAAAAGCAGTCCCTCTATTTAAGATGACATTCTAAGTACGATAACCCTACGTCGACTAGAACACTACATTTTGTTCATGTGATCACGTGATATATCGATATGATACGTCATTTCCATATATTTTTAGCGTTCTACTGCTGTCCTACGTTAGCGTACTAAGAATGTTATCTTGTCTTGGCCCTGGACATTGCAATTTTAAAGATTATTTACGAGTTAAAATTTTTTGGACTTGATTTCTGTTATACTTGAAAGCTTTCACAATGTATACTTTTAAAAAAACACTATTTTTGAAAGAATAACTTTAGACACAAAAAAATGTAATACATCAATCATAAGAAAGACGGTAGTACTAATGACACATTATATGATAGGACGGAATATCGATAATGATTAAAAAAAACTTATTTTTAAACGTTTCATTAGCATTATTTACTCCATCATATAATTATAGCTAAATAGCGATGGGTTGGTAAAAAATACTTTACTTTTCTAAATAAAACACAAAATCCAATTCAGCTGGTGCTTCGAACGCACGGGTTAATGAATTGATCAGCGAACGCATAGTTGCAGTGCGCGTTAATTTTTTAAATCAGGATCGATTTTTTTTCGTCTCATCATCAAAGGCGTCTCCAGTACTATGGTCGTTCTTCGTTTTCGGAAGCGGTTTCCTAATACCTTGTACACTCTAAAAATTTAACAAAATCGGTACATCCTTTTAAAGGAGTTAAGCGAGCTACATAACCACATAAAACTATATATATAAATATAAATGTCAAAGAGTAGAAGTTATAATAACATAATAATACAACATATTATCACTTAGCTGACATTTATAAAGAACATATTGATTGGCTTATGTTAACTATTTCGATCAATATAATGGACGTCGATATTTTAACGTAGGTGGATTTATAATGTGTATTTTCTTAAAAAAAACTTGTTTTCAAATTATCTAGGTCATAGGTTATTGCCCTCAAATATATTTTGTTAGAAAATTTTTTGTCCCGTTTTTTTGGTGCTTTACATGACTACGATTTTATGATAGATAATCCATCATGTGATGTCATATGATAGCAGGTTTTGATTGAATATGATTAATTTGATAGCCACTAATCAAATTATAATATATTTTTATTGTAAGCTGATGGTATTGTGTGGTTTAAACTAGTAGCAAATGCTACTTAGATGTAGTTTTTAACAAAGCTTCTTTCCTAACAAAGCTTTACGTAAATGTATGCTACTGTTGGTCACTACATACTGATTCTTTTTGCTAGTTATGTGACCGAAAAGTTAAAGTATACTTTATATAAGCTCCCAAAGAATAATACAACAACAACAAAATATTTTATTGCACAAAAATTAAGTCTAACATATTATACAAAGAATAAAACACTTATTAACATTAACATATTATTAATGTGCATTGGCGGCCTTATCACTTCAAGTGATCTCTTACAGGCAACCTTACAGACTAGGACTTAAAGATAACATATAATAATACATTGGAGCTTAATAGTTGTTTTGGAAACTAGTCGCTACTACACTTTTTTCGTTTACTTACACCTTTATTAAACTCTTAATTACAATCTTAATATAAATTTAATCGACATTGACGTTGACATTTTTCACGATAACGCAGTTAGTTTTAAGAACACTATATATGTTCCGAAATAATTTCCATTTCGTCCATAATACCCTTATTAAAATAACTCTATTTTTATTTTGATTATGGCGGGGATTTTGATTTTGTAATTTTAATTTTATAATTTTTAAATAATGCTTTGTGATTTTGGAGCATTGTGGTCTCATACCCATATTAATATTGTTAATATTTTCATAATGGTCTGTTTGTTAGACACACCAAATGTAATTAAATAAATAATAACAAATCAAGTACAATTTATAAAATATGACAAATGTGTTAAGGTCAATTTTATTTGCTGACAAAATCAGTTACGAATTTGCTATTTGTAGTAAAAAGTTAAAATTATGAATACTTATTTTACTATAAGGTGACTACTATTAAGAACGCCCGTTTCTTAAGTTTCACTTAAATTCTTTTTCATTTTACATAAAACAATACAATAACTATGTACTTTTATATTTACTTGTACTGAAGTACAATATACGCATGCATGATTACAATGTCTGCGAAGATAGAATACCCTTCTCAGTTTACGTAAGTTATAAATGCGAAAAGTTTTTAATCTTTAGAAAAAAAGGGAAGAAAAACTTTAAAAAGTGCACTGAAGCAGAATGCAGTGCGGCCTTTGTTCAAATGTATTGTCTAAGTAGAAAAACAAAGTTGAATGACCACACGTGAGGTGGCGTGGGTGACCCTGCCCTAGGGCTGACCAACATAAATCGCTGACCGGTCTTACTATATATTTATTTAATTATACACACATTTTAATCGGTCCGTGCATTTATGTTACGTTACAAGGCATTATTATAATACAATACAATCAATATGAAATACAATTAAAATAAATAATCGACTTTTATTTCTTTCAACACACAACTAAAAATATGAGACATCACGAAAATTGTTATGCCTAAAATGGTAACACCACTTAACAATTGCATATATATCTGTCTATATATAAGAGATATCCAGGTATTTATTGACTCATCACCATATCTCTGGTACCATAAGGCGTAGAGACTTGAAATTTGGTAGAAGTATTCCTTTTGCCGAGTAGAGATCAGCTAAGAACGGACTTTACGAAATTCCACCCGCAAGGCGGGTTACGGGGGTGTTAAGTATTGACTCATCACGATATCTCTGGAACGATAAAATTATAAATGAGAAGGTAACACTGTCGCGCGTTCACACCATAATTACTTAGCAAATATAAATGAAATTTGCTACACCGATAATCTAAAGCCTAAGCCTTTAAATCTAAATGACGATAAGCTCTTTGCAGTAATACACAGTAAATAGCTCATTGAAGTATTTATACGTATGTTTTTTATTGGTAAAACTATTTGTCTAAGTTAATGCAAATGCTACCCAAAAAACATTCGACGCAGACGAAGTCGCGGGTTTAGCTAATATATATATATACCAGCTAAGTTGGACTTATTTTCTTAAGTTGACGTTTTTGAATTCGTTATATCTTTTGAAAATACTGCCCTATTGTAATAATTTAAAAGTATTTTACAGGTACTGAAACGGTCTTTAATAAAATAAGATTTAGTAGGATAAGATTTAATACAGAGGTATGAATAACATGGTTTGATTATTGTCGGCACTTTTATTAACTTTTAAGATGCAATAAAGTAGTTGTGGTATGACTACAGTTGTTGGATATATGGTATCTTACACTTTTTTTGAAGATATCGACGTTTTATAACCTTGTAGAATATTTTTTGTTCTATGTTTTCTATCTAACAGAATTTTTATTTCATATCTTGGGTTACATTAATGTATTTTGCTTAGAGATCCCCATTTTTGTTGAGAAAGAAATATAGCTTTTGTCGGTCAGTGAAAATGCAGCTTTCTAACAGTGAAATTTTTTTTGAAATTGGTCCAGTAGTTTTTGTGTGCAAACGTTACAAACATACATAATATGTTAATTCCTTCTCCTCTGTTAATGAATGGTCCTTTAAACTGCTTTATATTTTTAGTAGCTCTTTTATTTATGACGTATTTTTTGCCTAACGGACATCTGTTTTTCATTTTATTTCTATACAGCGATTTGTATCCCTGATAAGACAATGTAAACGATTTTTACCGCGAATATTATTCTTATATTAAAAAGAAATCGTTATTTCAAAATGCAATAAGTAAATAACAGAGATATTATGATATCATATTTACAAATTACTAAAGTAATAACTAAGTAATAAAATATAATATTTAATTACTTTTAGGTGTCAACCCTATTTTATTTGGGGATACTCATAATATTCTCAGTCGCACCCCTAAAATTTCCTTGTATGAGTCAATATTTGGTGACCGTTTGTGGTTTAATTTGTACTCGCCTGTGAGAAAATGTAATTGGAATACAATTTTTTTGTGATAAGTAGATTATTGCTGTAAAATTAATTCATTGTTAAAAGTTTAATAACTAAATAATAATCATTTAATTCTACAATATATCACTAATATGATTTGCTAAGTAAGAAAATTTTTAGAATATACACAGTATTAAAGATTATTCAAAAACTACTGGTCATATATTGTTCACATCTAAATGGGACGACATGAGAGAAACCCTCTTTAAAGTTAAAAAAAGATTTACCTAAAACTGCCTCATTGGTCTAGTGGTTAGCATGTTCGACTACAGACATGAGGTCCTGGGTTCGAGTCCCGGGTCGGGCCAGTTCGAAATCGATATTGAGTTNACCTTTTTTACCTAAATCTATAAAAATTGATAAGAAACAAAAATACACTTTAATTATGTATTAATATTTACGGGTACGGTACTATATACATTTATATAAACTTAAAGGGGTATTAGTGCAAGAATATTTATACTTGCAATATTTTAGGGTCACCTCTAAGAATTTTGATTTTATTTAAAACAATTGATAAGAAAATAATTACTTCATTCGATATGAACTTATGATACTAAGAACCATATATTCATATCATTTGAAAAATAAATCAAATTAATATTATCATTTTTTCATGTAAACTGTTGTTTGTTGTGTATAAATCTAGAACTTAATTTCTTCATAAAATGTTGTTGAATTGATACGTAAATTATATTTAACTTAATATAATACTACCTATTTTTTCCTACTGTTTCTTCGCACAAATCTTTGTAGCAGCTGATAATGTAAGTCTTATAACTCTGAATTTCGACTGCACGCAAGAAAAAGTGCTTCGTTCCACCTAAAACAAGCGTACAAGCGAGTGCGCGGAACAAGAGGTAGAGAAGCGCGATCGGCCTAAGCTCTCGGCTTATGAAGCTTTAATTTCTGTTCTACTCCACCGGCTTATTTATTAGTGTAGAAGAGAGACATCAACAGCACACAACCTTCAATTCAATTCATAAAAGTATGCAATTTTTCATGTTACTTCATCAATGTTTGTAAAATTCTAGTCCGCAAACCAACTTTGAAGACAACCAATTTTTAACAAGTAATTCGTATGTATTACAACCCTACTGTAGATAGTGATAATTGAAAATCTTGCTGTACATTTGTCACACAAAACAGCAAAAAATCGAAACATCGAAATTACATTAGTGCCTCGGCAAAAAGAAATTCTTTCCACTTTCGCACTGTGATGAAACCGGACAAGCTCGTTACTGTCGTTTCAATTGATCGATTCGTTTTATTAATAGAATAATAGAAAAACCAAGCCAAAGATACGTTCTTTCGATTTCTAAATCACTCGACGTACCTGAAGTTTTTAATTGATTTCTTATTAAATATCCCGTTTATCGTTACTTGGAAAAGCAAGGCGTTTAATTTACTGGTTAACAAATGTTACAGCTCACATTCTACTCGTATATATAATACTATCTTGTTCAAATATTTATTCAAGATAAAATGCATTTTTTACTGTAATTTATTTTCCTTAAATGTGCAAATCCATCTGTTAAAAACTCAAGCAAAAGCTTTTAAGGTTTTTTTTAGGTAATGAGGTAAAGAAGAGTTATTTTTTTTATATTACTCATTGTAAAAAAAAATTATAATATATTTTTTATGTTTTTACTTATAATGTCTCTTAGAACATACTTTGGTAAAGCTTTAATCAATGTATTTATATAAAATAACTACGTGTAGGATAAAGTATTAACTGTAATTAATTTTACAACAAAACAATTAAGGTAATAAAAAGGAACAATGGATACTATATAAACTGTTACATTTTTATACTAATAACCACAGTTTAAGCTCCAATTACGACGTGTGGAAAAATGTGTAAGTATTCACAAAAGAATTATATAGCCTTTATATAATCTATACCAGGGTTCAGCAATCTTTTTTATAACGGGGCCACAAATGTCTTGAAAATATTGGTGCGGGCCATAAATATTATAAGAATATTTATGCGGGCTACAAATATCATGAGGATATTGGTGTAGGCCACAAGTGTAATGAGGACATTGGTGTGGGCCAGAAATGTCACGAGGATATTTATGCGGGTCGTAAATGTTATGTAGATATTTACGCAACCCGCAAATGTCATGAGGATATTGGTGCTACCACAAATGTCGTGACAATATTTATGCGGGTCGTAAATGTTATGTAGATATTTACGCAGCCCACAAATCTCTTGAGGATATTGGTGCGGGCCACAAATGTTATGAGGGTATTGGTGTGGGCCACAAATGTCAAGAGGATATTTACACTGGTCGTAAATGTTATGAAGACATTTACGCAGCCCACAAATGTCATGAGGATATTGGTGCTACCACAAATGTTGTGAGAATATTTATACGGGTCATAAATGTTATGTAGATATTTACACAGCCCAGAAATGTCAAGAGAATATTGGTGCAGACTATAAATGTCATGAGGATATTGTTGCGGGCCACAAATGTCAAGAGGATATTTACGCTGGTTGTAAATGTTATGAAGACATTTACGCAGCCCATAAATCTCATAAGGATATTGGTGCTGGCCTCAAATGTCGTGACAATATTTATGCGGGTTGTAAATGTTATGTAGATATTTACGCAGCCCACAAATGTCATGAGGATATTGGTGCGGGCCACAGATGTCATAAGGATATTTATGCTGGTCGTAAATGTTATGAGAATTTTTATGCCGACTACAAATATCATGAGATAATTGGAGCGAGCCACAAATGTTAAGAGGACAATTTTGCACGCGACAAATGTTATAAGGATATTTATGCGAGCAACAAATGTCACGAGAATATTGGTGCGAGCCACAAATGTCATGAGGTCGTTGGTGTAGTGATATTATGACCATATTGTTACATTTTAAACCATATATTGGCACTTTTATTTGAATGGCTAAGTAAATATATTTTTATCAAGCTTTGGTTCGACATTAATTAGTTTGTCACATTTCAACTATTACATTTGGGCAGAAATACCACTGTTAAATTCAATTTATACCGTTACACAATGCATTCAATTTGTTTATCCATTTTCACGAGTCTCACGACTTGAAGCAATAATTGAAAACCTATTCTCAATATTGGAGAAAGTCTAATCAAGTTAGATATCTATCTAACACATAATTCGTGTTACCGTTTCTATCAAATCTGCAATCTATTTTGTTGTGTTAGACCAAACAAATTCCTCAAATGCATGTCTAAGTTTAGCTCAGGTTATAAGATAGACGAAGGCTTTATATATTTTTTTTTAAAACACCTTTGCAATAAATGCATTGTTTTTACACAAATTTGGTAAGCGTTAAAAACAAACGAAATAAAACTTGGAAATATTCTTTTGTGAACTTATTATAGAACTTTTAAAGGGCTACAACATTTTCATAAGTTTGAAAAGAATATAATCTCAAAAGGTAGAAAAATACCTCGATTTTAAAACATTCTTCTTTGGAGCACGACTCCTAATGATCCTAGCTTGATGACTAGTACTAATGACTCCTTTGATGACGGGACGGAAAAAAGTAGATCCTGATTAAAAATACACATTTAAAAACGTTTATTAGCATAATTTACGCTCTATCATGTTAGTACAGCTGAATGAAACGATAGTTTCATAAAAAAAAAACCAGCAATGAAACACAAATTAAAACTGCTGATGGCTAGCTCGAGTCAACGCCTAAGTTTAGGCGTTATTGTTGAGTTTTTCAAGTAAATAAAGTAATAGTTTATGATTTTTATTCATTTAACTGTACTAACATGTTAAAATACCTAACATTCACACGAGTTAGCATAAAAACGCTGCTCATCATCGTGACCTAAATTCACGCGTTTCATTCGTAAAAAAATTACCATCAGGCGCCTAAAGAGGTTTCCTTTCCAAAATATTCAAGTGCGTTTGTCAAGCTATTATAATTCCTTAAGTCAGTCTATTCATAAAAAATCAACCGATTACTAAAGTCAATGTCCGATCGTAATTATACAATCTTAATTAAGAAAGTAATCTATAATAAGCTAATAGTATGTTGTTGTTTCAGGTAACGTCTTTCTTCTACATGAACAAAATCAACATAGTAAGAGTTTTTTACATAACTTTAGTATAATTTATACTTGGCTTGGTATCAAGTATCCTCGAAATTTTACCTAGCTTCACATATCCAAAACCAGAGTATGGTAATGACAACAAAAAAATAAATTTGTACAATGTAAATTATTGCAAAAGCAAAGTCTTACACAGAACGAGAAGTTATTGCTAGGACATTATTATTATTATTCTATTATCTCATCACAAAAAAAAACAAATACAATAAATATTAATTATAATGGGTGCAAACACAAACTCTCAAGAGTTTTTTCGTGCACCCTGTAAATGTAATAGTCTCATAAGAAGCTTTGAGCAGAACTACTGTAAAAAGATGACTATGCTTAGGTCTTTCACTTATTCTTGCTTAGAAAGCCCTTAAATGATAGCGGAAGACGACAACCTTATTTACCCCAAAGACTTTAGGTCTTTTCTGGAGAAATATACCATTTTAGTGAATAAAATCTCTCATAAGATGCAAGAAACCGCGATATGTAAAGTTATTTGCCACGTGAATTCTTTCCATGTTTATTGTCTTGTTTTACCTGTATGACAAATAATATCTTCCATAGTGACGCTTTGGACAAAATACTTGTCGGAGAATAAGAGAAAAAATTTAGCATAGGGGCGTAGGGTTCTCCGCCGACATCGTCATTAATGGCATCCATAATTTCCATACTGTGGGCGTTTGTTGGGTAATGTTGGTGCAATCAAACACTTTATTAATAAACTCAGATTATATTGTCCAATCACTTAATGTTCCCGATAACAATTTACACAAACTCATTAATAATAATAGCTAGGAACGCGACAGTTTCAATAGTCGACCGCTCCGGCGGACTGTCACCCGAGAACTACCGAGAGACGTGGGCCGGACTGCCACTCTCTACTCGGACTCTGTCTACCACTCTCCGACATTAAAAAGACAAGTATACTCTGTCAAAAATAACAAAAATTATTAATTCAGTTAGTCCATTTTTCACAAATTAACGATCATATGATATACCTAATTATAAGTGATTTGTCTTGCGTAGACAAAAGCGTATTGATGGCCTTGCTGGTGCAATGATGCGAGTACTCGCCTTGCTAGCAGAGGTCCCGGGTTCGATCTCCGGTAGGCCGAATTGTATTTACAAATTTGTCTCAGTCTGGTCTAGTGGGAGTCTTCGGCCGCAAAACAAAGAGATTTGTGTTCCGGTATGATGCTGTGTAGAAACCGTAAGGGGTATGTCGCGTCTTATCAACTTACTCGCTTCCATCTTAGACTGTATCATCACTTACCATCACGTGAGAGCACAGTCAAGCGCTGGACTGTCAGCCATAAAAAAAAAACTAAATTAACTAAATCGTTTTTTTTAAGCTGGCAATGCTTTTATGCACACTCCCCGACTCACGGGTCAGAAATGTAGGACTTGGCGATGGAGAAGGCTTAGTAATACCCACAAAACCCAGCAGAAGCTCTTCGTCATTTAGTGAAGACCAGGGATTCAAAATTTGCATTGGTCCCTGGTGTCCCGGATTCACGGAAGCGCTGCTTTGTACCCTTCTCCTTCGGCGGTGGGAGGGAGCATTCACTGCAGTCTCCCTCTCTAGTTCATGGACCTTTCTCAGTGAGATGACAGTACCACAGAAGAGGGTCACTCTCTCAAAATAACTAACAACTTAGTCGCTGTAAGAAACTATACATAGGTTTTATTATAAGCAACTGTGTCTGTCGATAAATCATTAAAAAAGTTGTCTTTAGAACTTCTTCCAGTTAAAGTACTGGATAAAGTTTATAGATATGAGTTTGTTTAAATTCATCATAAATTATGGCACGAAAGAACCCCTCGCAACTGAGCTTTTTCTTCTTTTACATAATCATCAGTCGTGATTTAAAAACCTATTTGAATAAAGAAGTTTTGATTTTATAATTGCTAGTTTTAAGTTGTATATTTAAAAGTTACGTGTAGTATTACAAACAAAAACTACTGTAAATAATGTGTAAAGTTGCCGTGGGGCTTTACTTGAATTACACTATGAAATAAAGGTCTAAATAGTCGGAGAAGTTCATATTAAGTATTCCACTTTAATGAGGCTTTCGCGACACTCGAAACTGTATTTTGCATTATTCATGAGCTAACTTCGTGAACAGAGGCGTTAAGAAACATTTAAACGTATAATTTAAGAAAGATATATACAATGTTAAAATAACTTCTGATTATAATTATGATAAATATAGTGATTTTTTAAACGTAAACAAGGAGCAAGTTGATATGAGACTTCTTAATATAGTTCTTAATACAGTGATCATTATAAACAAACAAATCCGACTATCGCTTTTGGTTAATGCAATACAGCGTTTTGCGTCTGAAATTTCCTGTTCCCATTGCTATCTACTAGTGAAAACCTCTATAAAGTCAGTACTGTTTTTTGGAGATAAGTCAGGAGAAAGACATAAGCAATCAACAGTTATTTTTCTAAACATATTCTAGAAATTCCATAATAAAGCGAAAGATTGGTCTGATACATCAGTTTTATATTATACCACACTGTTTGCATTTATGGTGTACTATGGAAAGTCGAAATAAATATATAATATATAAAAGTCTCGTGTCGCTCGACCGATTCTCATGAAATTTTGTGTGTATATCGGGTACGTCTAAATTTTAAGGGTAAAATAGTAAATTTTTATCCTTCTACGATCAACCACTATTAATAGCGATAATAATAATTATATAGTAAAGCAACGTTTGCTGGGTCACATGGCGTCTACAAGTTTATCAAAACATGTTAATAAATAAGTACAACAAAGTTGTAACATTCTTTATATAGCCTTTAAAGGATAGATTAGGCTTGTTGAAAAAATATCGATACATCGATATATCGGCAATATTTTTTCGATGAATCGATATCAAATCCCAAGTATCGAAAATGTATAAAGATCCATATTTTTACAGACAACCAATAAACATTTTTAAATTTTAAGATTTGAACAATTAATACTTTTTCATACTCTCTCTTTTTTTTAAATAATATATTGTTTTTTTTTTTTTTTTTTTGTCGACTCGATATACTGTTTTATAATTTGGTTTTAAGTTGGCAATTCAGACCGTCAATTTGAACCTTAAGTGCCCTTTCGTTTTGTTGACATTACTGACTTATGTTGAAATTTATGTATATTGATTAATATGTATATAGAGATGTAAGATAACTGAATTAGCTTAGGCCAAGTAAACTAACTTTTACGGTATAAATATTCTTTGTTAAATCATACCGATACATCGATGTATTGATATTTTTTTAACAAAAATATTAATATCGATATTGATATTTTCAAAAAATGTTGATATGATATATATCGATACTTTATTACATTTCCGACATCCCTAGGATAGATTCACTCCCTACTATTTTGTTGATTACTGACCTTTTTATGTCATAAAACGAGCGGCTTATTCACAGGGCTTATTCGAATATGTGGCTTCAGAGCACATAAAATCTTTACTACGTAAATTATCATTTTCGCATTTTATAGGCTATCAGAACTTGACCTTGACTGTGTACGCAGGATAAACTTATTGTTATATATGTAATGTTATTTCCATCTTAATCATAAATATATAGAAGTGTAAACTTTATCAAAGCAAGGTTAGTAATACAAAATGCAACTGTTTAATTCTGCGTTCATAAACACATTCTACAACTTGAAAAAAATAGTAAGTCATTATCGTATAAGGGGTGGGGTACTTAAATATCTTCAAAATAGACTACAAAAGGTATTCGTAATTGGCGTAGAGTTGTCTGGATTACCCGATAAATTGTGTATCCCACAAGGATCAACTCAGTGCCTGAAGACAAAGCTCTTCGAAAAGTGCGTGTTGCCAATGATGACCTACGGCTCCGAAACGTTGTCGCTAACTCTGGGTCTCATACGAAAGCTCAGAGTCAGCGTGCGATGGACAGGGCTATGCTTGGAGTTTCTCTATGTTGCCAATGATGACCTAGGGCTCCGAAACGTGGTCGCTGACTATGAGTATCATACGAAAGGTCAGAGTCACTCAGCGTGCGATGGAGAGGGCTATGCTTGGAGTTTCTCTAGGTGATCAAATCAGAAATGAGGAGATCTATAGCAGAACCAAAGACACCGACATAGGTCTACGAATCGCGAACCTAAGGTGCCAAAGGGCGGGGTACACAGTCCGACGGACCGATGGACGTTAGGGCCCGAAATTGCTGGAATGGCGACCACGTATCGGACGGCGCAGTATAGGCAGACCCGCCACAAGGTGGACCTATGACATAAAAAGGGGCGCCAGGAGCCAGGCGGATCAGGCCTTGTGGGCATCATTTTGTGAGACCTGTCCAGCTGTGGACGGTCATCGGTTAAAGCGACGACGACGACGACGATGCATTATAACTTTTTCAGGTTATCAATGTAAAATGTATGCCCTAAAGAACTTTTTACTTCATATATTTTCGACATTAAACATTCAATTTCGTAACGTTGCCTACCGGGAATTCTATTAGAGACTTGAGATCTTGCAGCAAGCCAAACTGTTCAAACTTAAGAACCTTCGAAGTCATCGTGTAAATTAATTTATTATACAATGCGGACATAGAAAACACGTGAACCTAACACACAGAGGTTTACAGTTGCCATAAATATAAAGTAACCACCTAATTCCCTTCCATTGTAAACATTTACACCTTTGACGGCAATAATAACGGTAAAACCGACAGGCTTCTAATTTAAATTTCAAAGACGCAATTCACATGCTAATAATAAAATTTCTAATTGGCGCTTAATTTGAGTCGTATCAAAATTTCTACTGTTTGTTTGTTTATAATTAAGGCCACAGGAACGGGACTATCTCCTTTTTTATTGCTGACAGATTAGCGCTTTTTTGTATTGTCATCGGAATGTAAATGATGATACAGTCTAAGAAGGGGGCTAATCTGGTGAAAGGTCATCTATCTCTTATGGTTTCTACACAGCATCGTACCGGAAAGGGTATAGGTCGTTCTAGCTATCGCAACATCAAAAGTGCATTAAAAAGATAATCGTTGTAATAAAACAAACTTCTAGGAGACATTCTATATATGATACTTAATAAATTCAAAACTTTTAAAATGATATCCGAATGTTTGTTGTGAGTCCTTCTCAAAACATCTACCCTTGTAACGTAAATTAACTAAGTAATATCACCGTTAGGCGTAAATATTACGAAAAATACAAATGACTTAAAACGACTATGAATTATATATTGATCGGTATGTGTAATTATATTTAATGTTTTGTTTATGTAGAATATAACTGAGTCAAGTTTTCTCTTTTAAAGTTACTTGCACCTCCCCTTCCTATGTTCTGTTCCTCTCACCAAAGGTTGACTGGAAGAGATCGCTCTTAGTGATAACACCGCCTTTGCGCACATTTTAACTTAATTATCTGGTTATTTTTATATCATATAGGTTGTATTGTTTTTTCTTAAATGTGTGCAATAAAGTTTTAAATAAAAATAATAAATAAAATGACTGTATTTGTTTTCCAAAAGTACACTGTAAAAGCTTTTGAAGTGAAACTTCTTTAGGCGCATGAGGGTAAAATTTTATGTGTGATTAGCGTTACGAAGATGTGCAGCGTTTTTTATGCAAATACGTTTGAAGGGTAGGTAGTTTTATTATTTAAAAATAACGTGTGGCATTTTAATTTGCCACTCGTCATTTAATATACTATTTTTCATAAAATATAAAATATTTCATAACTCCTCTATTCTATATTTGGATTAAAATTAAAATTTAATTAATATTACCTAACATTAACAAAAAACACGTGGCATTTTTATTTACAATTCATCTTCTGAGATTTCAATAATTTATTTGTATTATTTAAAGACAATTAAATTCTTAAGGACGATATGTTCTTCCTTTTTCCCTCCCGCTTAGTCTCGATAAGACTTAAAAATTAGTTTGGCAAAGAAGTTGCACTACTGATATGTGTACTTTGCAGGCACAACTTTTACCGTTTTTAATATTAAATCACTATTTGAGACATTATAGATGATACAGACACGATATACAGTTATACACCACTATAGTAATAGTACGACACTTTTTCCAGTAACAGTAGGTCTACGACCTTATATTTTCAAGACGGCCTTGGCATAGCAAGGTCAATATGCTTGAAACGAAATTATGTCGAAATCCGTTACTCTAAAAGGTTGGTAATTTTAAAACGGAAGTTATACATTAAAGCTCATTTTTTGTCTGGACAATATATCAATTTTTACTATCTGTTATTGCTGTGTCACTCGCGTAGTTCCCCATCCGTGAGAGCCTTTCTCTGCTACAACTATTTCTACACTCAAGGTTCTACCAGTCATGGTAGAGATCGGTATCAAGCGGTAAGACCGCCTTTTGTACTCTGCTTTCTTATATTAGCCATATAATTTTGAAGTGAAATTTCTTTCAGCGCATGAAACACGTGATTAGTGTCACGAAGATGTGTAGCGTTTGAAGGTTAAGTATTTTTAATATTTAAAAATAACATGTGGTATTTTAATTTGCCAACGTCATTTAACATTTAATAATTTAATATACTATTTTTCATAAAATAAAAATCTTTCACAAAACAAAATTGAGATATCAATAAATTTGTTCGTAATAATTTTCGTCAATTTTAAATGTTTTAATAACAATTAAATTCAATAAATTCCTAACATATCTACATTTTTCCCGCTCTCTAAGTCTAGGAGATCTAAGGTTTGAGATTTGTTTAAATATACACGAAATTTAAAAATTTGTTTGCCAAAGAAGTTTCACTTCTGACATGTGTATTATGTACGCATGCACTTTTTAATTATATGTAGTGTACAGAACTAAACTCATTACGTAGAAAGAAATTAAATAGTATAGAAGAGAAAGCTTTTCAAAAAACCGACTACTTTGAAGAAGGTACTCCATTAAAATGATGTTAGAAAGAAAGCATTTATGTGAACTTTCAATATACAGGCCATATTTACTTATTGGCACTCGACATTAAATCAATACGGAAAACCATTCCTGAATTTATTTTTTAAGAATAATTTAATAAAGAATTACATTCTGTGTATAGTTCTGTGAATATCTAAATCATTCTCGAATCTACCAAAAAACAAAGAGTTATCTTGAAATCGGTCGAGCCGCTTACAAAGAACTAGTTGAACCCGCGACTTCGTCTGCGTGGAATGTTTTTTGGGTAGCATTTTCCTTAATATAAGCAAATTGTTTTACAAATAAGAAAATAATAAATAGAATACTCGGCAAAAGTATTATTCCTTCCAAATTTCGAGTCTCTACGCCTTATGGTTCCAGTGATATCGTAATGAGTGTATCTGTTAAAAGAGAGAAGGAGAAGAAGCATAAAGCATGGGCATAGGGTTCGTCATTAGTGGCATCCATAATTCGATTTACATATCGTGGGCGTTGATGGGTAATGTTGGTGTAATCAAACACTTTATTAATTAACTCAGATTATAATGGTAAGTCGCTTAATGTTCCCGATATCAATTTACACAAACTCATTAACACTAATAGCTAGGAACCCGACAGTTTCAATAGTAGACCACTCCGGCCGACCGCCACTCGAGAACTGCCGAGAGACGCGCCGGACTGCCACTCATTGACTCTGTCCCCACGCCGATACACAGATGGCGCCAGCGTTCCACAGACTCTTGCACTCCGACACATATATATATATAGATTATACATATAAAACCTGCTGTTTTCGATGATGTAATCTCATAATTCCAATTCACGCGGAAATATGAAGAAATCCATGCAGAATGTTAAACATATAAAAAGATTTGATAGATTTTTATTGCAGAAACTATTAAACTACATTCTGATAGGTTAAAATATAAATAAATGTGCTGTTTATATATTTAAAATGTAAAATACTTCGACATAACCACGTATTTTACATGTTTCTCTCTCTCTTTATACTTGGAAGCCTTCGGCACCATATTTCGTCGTGGCTTATACCCGTAAATACATTTTAAATACGTTATAAAACAATGAACAGTTGAGTTTAAAACAATAATAATGCGTTTAGCCACATCAAAGTATAGCCCCCAGTAACGAATTTTTTCTCCATTGTACGTTTTATTTGTAATTTTTATTATCGTCTCCTGAATATTGCATGAATGGTCGTGACGGCCTGCATTGTGAGGCGTGTTCTCATGGAGTTATATTTAGAAACTTTATAAGAAATTCAAACAGGTATTCGCTCCAGCTAGGTTTTATATTGTAATAGTTTATATTTAAAGAAATAGAGGACGCAAAAATTAATAGATATCTTTAGGTTTCGCAAATTGTGAATTTGTTTAAAATTATGAATTTACGCCATATAATAGCATAGATGTGTAGATTTACTTGATATATTTATATATGTTTACAAATACAGATAACGACAGCTTCTTAAAAAATACATTACTAAAAAAAACCTGCAATGAAACGCAAAATCAAAAACAGTTGACGTGTAGCCCGGGTCAACGACCTATATCTACGCGCGCGCCTGCAGCGGCGTTCGTTCTATCATCAGCTGATTTTGATTTTGTGTTTCATTGCTGCTTTTATTTAAGTAAAGTAATGTATTTTTTAGAAACTATTCATTTAGCTGTACTAACCTGTAAGTAAATGTAAGTAGCAGCCCATTAACGTCCCACACTGGGCACTCCTAACTCACGTGAGAGAGGGTTTTAGGAGCATAGACCCACCACGCTGCTCCAATGCAGATTGGTAGGCATAGTACACAAGTGTACTCTTTATTCCTTCACTCTCATAGTCCGACGTGACTGCAATCGGAGCAGAGACACACGAGCGGAGAGAGATCAGGCGCAGGTTCAACGGCTTAACGTGTTCGCCGAGGCACGGGGGTAGATCACACCTCCAAATTTTTCCCAACTTTTCCTTATATCTATTTTGAATTGACCCGACCCGGGACTAGAACCCAGGACCTCATGTCTGTAGTCGAACATGCTAACCACTAGACCAATGAGGCAGTCAAGTACTAACATGACGGATAATGCCATTAAAGCGATTTAAAAATATGTTCTTTTTAATAGGATAGATTTTTTCTGTCCCATCATCAAAGGGGTGACTAGTACCATCTTTTGTCTTCGTTTTCGGGAGCGGTCTCTTAACACCTTGTTTGTTTATGTAGAATAGTTTTCTCGGTATATTGGTTACGACGTCTTTAGAATATGTGTATTTTTGTTAAGAGATCAACAACAATAAAGTAAATGAGGTGAAAACAAATGATCCTCCTATTCACATGTAACATACAAAGTTGGATCAATTGAAATTTATCGTTAGTTATATGGTCGATTTAAATTCCACCAGTGATCGAAATACTGGCCGTTTTCTTGGAAGCAATACAGAATTTTGCACAAGCCAAATAGTGAGGCGAATCTGTATAGAAAGCACATCGCGCGATATAAAATTGTAAAACATCACACGTTTTGCGCCTATCCTCTTACTGAAAGATATATTGGATTGTATTCAAGTCTTTTATCTACCAAAATATGAAGATATTTACATTCATGACGCAAACCTTTTTCTTAACGTCTCCTAAACTACAACCTTGATTTTAATATTTAATCATGTGATATAAAAAATATCGAAATAGTTTTCTATATAGCCTTTTATGCTTTTACAAATTGTTTTACAAATTAGACACATACGTATGAATATTTTAATGAATTTTTCATTCTCAAAATCTGGACTGTTTGTGTACAGACAAACAGAGTTACTGTCGTATTTATAATATTACTAACTATCGTTGTTTTACACTTTGCATGTCATATTTACGTACATCAAATAAACAGCCTCTAAAATAACTTTCAAGCTTTTATCTCTAAAAGGACGATCTTTTTTATCGCTGGGAAATGCATTTACGCACCCCGACGAATGGATTCTGGAGTGTGGGAATCCGCGAGGGTACAAACTCGCAATACCCACTAAAACCCAGCGGAACCGCCATCAACCATGAGTGGGGCGCCAGAGGTTTATTGAGGCATTCCTCTCTGGCCCCTCAGTTGCAGCTCACAGACATTCTACAGGGGGAGGAGTTGTATGAATCTCCGCCTCCTATTTCAAAGGCAACCGCTCTCCAAAACCACGCTGCACCACTGCGGATTGGCAGGCATAGTACACCACAAGTGTACTCTCTATTCCTTCACTCTAATAGTCCGATGTGACGGCAATCCGACATGACCGGAGAGAGTTCAGGCGCAGGACCGACGGCTTAACGTGCTCTCCGAGGCACGAGTCTGAAAAGGACGATACTTCCATCCCTTATAGCCCTTTTTCCCGCTACAAAGTAGCCTTTGTCCGTTCTCTGGTTCTAGACTATCTATATACCATTATTCATTGAAATCAGTTTAGTAGTTTTGGCGTGAAAGCGTTACAGACAGTTATTTAAATTCATTGCATAGAATAATACTCTTAAGCGGTTTACATGAGCTTTCTATAGATCTTAAGAAAGAAGAAAGACTCTCCACGGAGTTAAAAAAAGATTAGATTAAATATTGAATTAAAATAAGTAAAAACAACTGTATTAACATTAAATAAAATCCACTAGAACCACAAGGAGATTTGATATCATGTAAGGTTAAATTGTCTTCAGAAATTATATACGTAGTTGCATAAGTAATATGTCTATATCTAATGTTAATTGAAGATATAACCTATGTAATAGGTAATATAATGCGTAAGGAGACATTTTACACTGTGTTTTCAATTTGTCACATCATCCTGGTTACTTATTGCTATGTGGAATCTTTGAAATAGATTTTATGAAGACATTTTGTCACTTTATGCTAGACGGGGTGCCATTGTAGAGGGCAAATAATACATACATATATAGTATCTCGCATAACTCCTATAGGGGTAGGTAGATTACCACGTCCTTCCACTTGCCATGATCCTTGCATATCTCCTTCGCTTCTTTCATTCTCATTAAACCTTTTATACAAGTTCGTCGGTTTAGAGTACTCTTGACATGGCCCTTATTTAAAATGCCCTGGATTTGGTCCACGAACGTTCGCCTTGGTCTTCCCTTTCCAACTGTCCCATACACTCTTGACTCATAAATCAGTTTTGTTAGTCTCCTTTCATTGATTCTCTCTACGTGCCCAAACCATCTATGCATAGCTATATAAATTTTAGTCACTGTATCTTCTTTTATACCACAACGTTCTCTTATCACACTATTTCTTGCTTTGACACCCAGTTTCAATCCAGTCTAGCCCTCTGAGACAGTCTAGCCATCTGGCTATTCATAAAGGCGTGCAGAGCACCATTTCATTTACCTTATTCCCAGCATTCACTCTCCTTTCAATATCTCTTTCACATGTTTCTTCTTGTGTAAATTTAAATTCCATCTGTTAAAATATTGCAATTTATTATAAATTTATCTCTTTCAAAAATCATAAAGTTATGTTTACAGTCAGTTTCAATCCTTTCCTTTTCAAATAATAAATTTAAATATAGCACAGACGTATTTAATATAAATTAATCTATCGGTTATTTAGTCGACGAGAGCCTATTTTACTCAAACGAACGTTACATAGCCAAACATCGCTACTCTAAGTTTTCACTACAAAAATGATACTTTTCTATTTTCTCTATTCTGTAAGTCAAATGATTTTTATCTAATCTTACCATGCCAAACTCGGTTAAATATTATAAACTACTACTTCAATAACGCGTTCTAACAGTTGATATACAAGTTCATTAATATATCATAAATATGTAATGTCCACGTTTTGCATTATACGTTTTCTAAAGGCTAATGATCTTAGTACGGACATTTGTAGTGGAGAATAAGTACAGGTTTGAAGTAGGCGTCCTGCTTGATATAATTGATAGAGCCTTTAATTCTTGAAATGACAATACATGGGTCTCTTTTTTATAAATAGACGATAGAAACGCCTGGGAGTGAACGAATTGCTCTAATTTTAATTAAAATATAGTAAACTAATATATTATTGTAATGATGATGGTAAAAAAAAAATACCCGACTGAGTTTGTTGTGGAAGGAAATGAAATATATAATTTGACGATTCAAAAGTGCTGTAATAGGCCTACTTGAATAAAGATATTTTTGATTTTGATTTGATTTGAATAATTATGTTTGACAAACGAGCTGGCGGGTCACCTGATGCTAAGTGACCTGGCCTGACCTGGCCTGACCTGACCTGACCAATGGACACCTGTAGCACTAGGGCAGCTGCTGATGTGTTGCTGGCCGAGAAGGTGGGAGTTCAATTGCCTCTTAAACATTTGCATGTAGAAGTCTTGGAGGAACATTGCTGTTGTTGGTTCCACATTTAGCAGGTACGCGGAAAAAAAGATTGACAATACCGAATCGTTGACGAGTGTCATTCATCTAGAGTGTGTGGGTGGAATTTATTTCTACGACGAGATGACCCGTCGTAGAATTGTAACTTGAACAGTTCCTCTGAACACTCTCCATAATAGACTCTGTAGAAGACACAGAGGGAAGTAATGGGTCGTCGAGTCTCCAGTTTTTTGAACAGTTGGGGGTTGCCGACAATTCGAATTGCCCGACGTTGAATCCGATCAAATATAAGGAGTTGATACTGGGTGCACCAGCCCAAAGGTGGCAGCAGTATTCTAAATGTGGCCGAATTTGGGCTTTATACAAAAGTAAACGATTCGTAAACGATCGTTTAGCTCTGTTAACGCTAAGTTTTTTGGAAGCGAGTTTGGCTTTGCCTTCCAAGTAATCATGGAATTGGACTTCATTCGAAATATCGACTACAAGAATGGTAACGTTTTTTGGGCACTGTTAGGGAAGTAATCTGGAGTAAGAGGTCGAGGGCGATTTTTTTCGAAGTGAATGCGGAAACCTGGGTCTTTGAGAGGTTGAAGTGTACGATGTATTTTGTACTCCATTCATATATTTACGCTAGGGAAGATTAAATTATCGTGTACATCACCAGGGTGAGATTTTTTAAAAGATTTGCGCTTGATCATAATGTCACTACTGCCCCATTGATCTTGTGGTCAGCTTTTAAGGCTGCAGACATGAGGTCCTGAGTTCGAATCCCGGGTGGGACGAAATCAAATATAGATATTGAGTTTTTTATTAAAAATTTTCTAATATTTGCCCGAAACTGTGTAGTTGGTGGTCTGCTCCAGCCTCGTGGCTCGGAAAGCACGTTAAGCCATTGGTCCTACGACTAATCTCTCTCCAGTCGTGTCGGATTGCCCTCACATGAAGGTGAAGGAATAGAAAGTGCGCTAGTGTACTATGCCTGCCAAAAATGAGGTGGTTCTATGTTTTTCAAACCCTTTCTCTTATGAGGGAGGATGCCTGTGCCGATCAGTGGGACGTTAATGAGGTGCTATGAATAATGTCAGTTGATGATAACTGATGATACAGGGTAAGATCAAAGCTTGCCAATATAAATTTTGTTCAAGACCAATGTAGGAAATTATATTTTGTAATTTATACGAGTAATTTCTTTATTACTGAATGATAAGCAATCGCTGTACTCTTACCTTAAGATACCATACCTTTAAAGTATCGTAAGTAACTCACGAAGCTATTTAAAAATGCAATTTCTTCAACCTCACCCTAAGATCCCTGTTAGTTAAGCAAGACCTCGTGCTATTGCTCCAGCTGCTTCGTGTTCTGTCAAAGCTTGGACTAATGGAAGAATGCGGCCGTGGTTAGTTACTACCCTACCAGAAAGAGATGCCACGAAGGAAAAAAATATAGTTCCATGCCAATGCTGTGTAGAAACGACAATAGGTAAACTACGTACCTTTCTGTATGAAATTGCAGTCAAACGCAAACCTATCAACAAGAAAATAATGAATTACGGGACATTTAGAGCCCACCAATATGTAATGTATCACCGTGGTGATCTAAGCTCGAAATATTTTTTGTACATTGAATGTTTTTGTACCCATAAACTTATAATATTCAATTAAGTATTTGATTCTTCAAAAGTCAATTAGGTGATTCATGCTTCAATATTACTATGTATAATTGTCGCATTTAGTTATATTTAATAATGTACTTAAGGTGAATTTTATATGAATGTCTCTATAACCGGAAAAGAAATCAATAAAATTAAAAATTCCTTGCCTTAGCTTACGACGAAGTGGTATCGAGAAAACACGATAGCTCTGGACTCGAGGTAACTTTTCAGAGTAAAACTTTTTTTTTACATATTTGCCATTATTCAATTTAAAGATGCTTTATATCAAAAATATATTATAGCATAGAAAGAATATTTTATTACTCTATACGGATAACGTCCTTGCTCAATAGTGTTTCAAAATAATCTTTTATCATTACGTTTCCTTACCAAACGAAATACCTTTTCCGCAATAATCAATTCAATAATTCCGTCTCCGAAAAGTCTGTCGAAGTTCAATAGTCTGTCGAACGCCGTGCAGGAGTACAATAGTCTGTGGACCGCTGTGTTGGAGTGCAATAGTCTGTGGAACGTTGACAACATCTGTCTATCGGCGTGGGGCAGAATCAATAGTGACAATCCCGCGCGCATCTCTCGGTAGTTCTCGGGTGACGGTCCGCCGGAACGGTCGACTATTGAAACTGTCGCGTTCCTAGCTATTATTGTTAATATTTTTGTGTAAATTGTTCTCGGGAACATTAAGTGATTAGACATTACAATCTGAGTTAATTAATAAAGTATTTGATTGGACCAACAATACCCACAAAAGCCTACAGTATGGAGTTGAATTGTGGCCAGTGAGAGGTCTGTGCCGATCAGCGATGTCATAAGGAGTCGCTGGGAACCTCAGACGGGACATTCTGCCACCGTGAGGTGGGCTGTGGCAAAGGAGGCATCACACTCGTAACAGCCGGCGGCTCACAGCCAACAGTTTGGTACCGGTATTTGCCGAAGCAACTATGATTGGTAAGCACCTGTACCAATCTGTAGGAGAGCAATCCGTGCTCTCTGCCCAGCCACTTGTTCAGATGAGGGCGGATCGCAACTACTATGGCCACGCCCGCCACTGGGGAACCGAGATCCTCCTTCCGTCTTTGGGTCAAGGCTCTTAGGTAGAACCCTGAACCTGGTTGAAGAAGTAAGGAACTTCTTCAACGTCTGGTAATCGCCGCTACTCTGCATTGGTAAGTAGCCGTGAGAACTTCTGCCCTGAGCTCCCATGGGGGATCACCTGCCATGTAATAAAACCTGTTTGGGGACCATAGATAGAAATAGTTTTGTTTTTATGTACATTTATAAAACTATGTGTCCTTATATCATTGTACGTATACTCGTGGAGGGAGTAAAACATAACGCAAATTAAAGAAATTCAATAAAAAAATTATAAGATAAAGTAATGTTTTATCTCTCTCGATTACACAAAAAAGGTTGTATAAAATATTTAGTTACATTAAGGGGTATATCGCCTCTTACCAGATTAGCGCGCTTCCATCTTAGACTGTATCTTCAGTTTCCATCAGATGAGATCACAAGCGCTAAATTGTCAGCAATAAAAAAAATTGTTGTATTGAATTCAGTTTTACGCTTAAGTCCACGTTTTGTGTATACGACTAATTATTTGTAGACGCATGTAAAGTGTTTGTCAGCCTATTCGCATTTACAGGCCAATGAACCTTGTCACTGTACCTGTTGTCCCTATGTGGTCCCTTCGAGCCGTTAGTGACCCACTGAGAGACGATAATTAAACGTTGAGATGGCAGCATGCCAATAGCCTTGACACCTGAACATGTTTGATAGTTATAACATAATTACAATACGATTTATTCAATTATATAACACTAGCTAGGTAAGCCAACAAATGACGTCCTGCCCAATATAAGAAAAGAATTAAATCTCGACAACAGCAACAACTCTTAACTGATAGATCTTCTTGTGCTGGTACAATGGTGCAAGTATCGCTAGCAGAAGACCTGAGTTCGCTTCCCGTAAGAGGAATTTCTGGACTTTTAATTTTCGTATTTATCTGGGTCTGGACTGGTGGAAGACTTTGCCCGTCACTAGTTACTACCACCCACTCAATAAAATTGGATAAAACTCTGTTCCGGTACGACGCTACGTAGAAAAGTATAAGATGTAACTTTATTTATTTATTTTTTTATTGACAATCCAACAACGTTTAAAGAAGTTGTTACATAGAATACATAACTTACTTCAAATAATTACGAATTACACAAATTACTATATAATATTTGAAATAACAGAGTAGATATTCAGTCATGAAAGTCCGAATTTAGAAACAATGAAAAGAAAACCCTGAGATATTCGCTACGTACTTAAGAGTCAGTGAGTTTTATGTAGGTGTGAGTGGATAAGTGAGAATGAATGAGTTAATTTGTATTATTTGGTGAAATGTAGTCGTGTGAGAGGAATTAGTGTCTGTTTTATTAAAAAAGCCGGTATGCGTTCATGTGGTTTAGTGTATGTTTAATTAGCTCTGGTTATTTGATTTTGTTTATAATTTAGTTACATGAGCTTTGATAATCTTCTTTTTTAAGGATCCTTTAGGTAGGTAAAATAAGTCAAGGTGTGAATAATATTTGTTTTAAGTTAGTGAAAGACATTATGGCATTAAGGGCATAGTTGGTGTGTTAATGGGGTACTTGCAACAAAGGTACTTTTACCGGGTTAATGAGTTTCCATCTTAGACAGTATCATCATATCCCATCAGGAGAGACTACAGTTAAGCGCCTCACTTGTCAACAATACAACAACACATAGATATAATAAAAAACATATATATACAGATAGATTTACTCCAAAATTATTGTCGCATTGCAACAACCTAACCTACTCGTATACATTAAAATAAAAAAATGTTAAACTGTTTTATTTCGTGTTTTATAAATACATATACGAAACGATCTCTTTCTCTCTATCTTCACTAAATTATATCTCCATATTAAAATTCGTCCGCCTCGTTCGATCACACTTTTCGTAATGCTTTCGTCACGCATTCACCAGCTTACTCTTCAAGTCACGCGTGCGTAAAGATGTCTTGCTTCAAAAACAATATCTGTGTACTCAATTAATCTTAAGAAAACCGAAAATCCTATCTATAGGATTCAATTGATAGGATCAATGTGAAGCATGGCAAGTTGGAGCCGGTGGGGATCTTTATCTTATTCCTAAGTTATGTATAACGTACATTAAGACAGGTGTAGCTGTCTGACAACATGAGTCATGACTTGTTGAAACTAGATTTCATGTAAGATATAAACATTTCACGTCTTGTACTAGCATTATCGTTGTGTCGATTACGTGCGCAACAGGAAATTGCAATTTTATTGGTCTACAAGGTGTTCCCAGAGGTGTCCCGTGAGTTATTTCTGGTCCCGTGTAAATATGAGAAAATACGTAATTAAGGACGAACTACATTGGAAATTAGATCACTATACAAAAATTCCATTCAGTCACGATTAATGTTGAAGATCTCTTGTCGAGTAAGTGAGTTTGTTTAGTCGTTAAAACTATGTTTGCATTAATGCCTTTGTAATTTAGAAAAACATGTGTTTATATCACTGCTTTTGGAGCATAGACACAAATATAAGTTACTATTTAAAAAACTAGCTGACCCGGCATACTTCGTACCGCCTCAGACACAATAAAGAAAATAGTTGAATGGTAATTACAGAATGTTTCAAATGTAGTAAAAAACTTCGCATTACTCCCTTTCCTCTATCACATTCCTTCTTTACTAGGTGATGTTATATTAATACACGCTCACTCCATTTTAAAATATTACCAATAACTTGATAATTGGATTGAACTTATTTTCGTTAGTTGTTATTTTATCAGTAAAGTAGCAAATAACAGTTATGTTAGTTAACTCATGCTTAGTGCAGGCACTTCTATATTCTATTTACAAGTTATGTAACTACTTTTTCTTAAATTGATTGTTTTGCTTTCTAGAGAAAGTGACTCCTTAGTTATGGATATTTTAGGGAACTGTATTTCTTCTCACCGCCGAAGGAGGCGGAATACAAGAATGCGAATTATGAAAGGCAGAATGCGAAAGCTGCCTGGTGCCTCACTAGTGGGTATTGTGAGACCTACCATCGCCGAGTCCCACACTTCTGACTGGTCATCGATCAGGGTTAGTGCGTAAATTGCATTTCCCAGCGACAAAACAAAAGAAAGTCTACTGTATGTCTTTGAAGCAATGCCAGAGTAAATATGCTAACCATTCAGCACACGATACTTATACAAAAACACACGTAAACCTTTAGACGTCAGTCTGTCTGTAGCGGTTCATAATATTATCTTAATTTTTCCTTTAAATTTGATTAATGTACCCGTATCCATGTTGATTCATACGTGCAATTAACACTCGAGAGCACATTTCGCGCGTTTTTATACCATAAACGTCGAATGCTTAATTATATCAAATATTTTGTATTAAGAATTTGTTAATGTTTTTGATAGCTAAACCCGGGTTATTAACGATTGCTAAACACGCGATGGACATTAACTTTTAAACGCTACCGAAAATAATATGTCTTGTAATATGAAAGTTATCGTCCTAGCAACGATTACTTTTTTATTGTTGAAAGATAAGTGCTTGATTGTGGTCACAACTCATAAGGAAATGATGATATAACCTAAGATGGAAATGTCCTAATCTGGTAAGAGGTAATTTACCTCTTATGGTTTCTACGCGGCATCGTACTAACGGACAAATCTCTTCGCTTAGCGGTACGTCTTTGGTAGGGTGGTAACCGGTAACAAACCAGACCAGAGTCAGAGAAATTAGGAAATGCAATTTCCTAAACTTACCCGGCCAGTAATCAAACCCAGGACCTCATGTCTGTAGTCGAAACATTGCGCCAGAGAGGCCGTTTGCCTAACATAATCTTCTCCATTACACCGTGAGATTTTTAGGCAGAAGTCTAATTCTTTTAGGAAGTAAACTTGTAAATATCCGGTGGATATTCAACTAAAATAGTATTTTTTACATTTTTAGTGATTTTCGTTCGGAATATCTATTAAATTCACTATCTTCGTATATTGAGAGCTGACGACATGCGTGTTTTCATCGCGTGATCTCTAAACGTGTGTAAATCATGTTTTTCTAACAGAAATCTATTTTAAATTATCTATATATAAAACATGCCGTATTTCATACACACGTGATATACTAGTTGTTCTTTAAACGTGTCAATTACATTTCAGGAACAGCTAGCACACTACCAAATGTTATGCCCTTCTTCTCTTTTCTTCTTCTGAAACAGGCTGTAGTGATGGGGTCCAAATGATTCCTAAAATATTTGTTGCAGAAGACAAGGGAAAACCGCTGCAAGTTTCGCAAAAATCTGCACAGCTCTTCGAGAGTGAGAAATAGATTTATTAAAGGTTTAAGTAGCGTGTGTTATTCTCTACAATACTATACCATTGAAAGTGTCTTGTAGCCATCCCGGCCGCGACCACCAGTCGCAGACCCATGGGCGTCAAGACTGCGGTCAAGCACCTGTTCGATTATCCTTTTCAGCAGCAGCAAACGTTGCTCTAATCCTAGGTCCGAGCCTCGCAGGAGGCGCCCTTAGAGCAACGTTTCCCCCACGACGCAGCAGGGCCCTTCTACGGGCCCACCCCTCGGCAGAGGTTCTGCGCTCGCCACCCCTCTCGGTTACGCTGTCAAAGCCAGTAGGGCTAACAGCAACTACACACTTCGAAAAAAAATGTGATGTAGTTTTTTCTCAGAACAGGGAAGAAACCGTCGCAACTTTTGATTTTAAGCAGCTCATTAGTATCATCATGTATCCACTATTGGGCACAGGTTTTCTTACTCATAGGTACGCTGCTTTACTGCGCATCAGCATAATTTACAGTAGTATATTGGAAATAATATGTTTGTGGAAATTACATTCAACTATTCGAAAATGCAGTAAAAGTCTACCTGAGTTTATGATTTAATTTCAATCTACTGGTTATAAAAGGTTTTGTCGATAATTTTAGAGGTCTCTTTGGAATCCAATGTTATCTATCACTGATAAGGCAAATATGGAACTTATTTCATAATAAATATAATAAAATAAAAATTGCTTTATTAGGAATGCCTCAAATTGTACAATAAACAAATTGAGAATGAGATGAGATGAGATGTTTCTGCAGAAATTTCATCATCATCATCATATAATATTTGAAAAGATATACAATAATATAAGCGTACGTGTGTGCTTCTGTGTGTTGTGATGATGAAAATTATACAGGAGATCTTCAGTTTCTCATAATTAAGCGTTAAGATATATTTAATACCATTGACTTTGCATCCGCTTTTTGTTAATTATGTTATACAGTATAATTAACTATTATATTTAAATATATACTAGTTTAAGATGGGATAGGTCACATTCCGTTCGCATGAAGGTTGCATGGAAGAAATCGCTAGATAGCAATAAAGCCACTTCTTGTACTCGTGTATCTTTAATTGTCATGTTGTTTTAATTAATTTAAGTGTAACTTTAAAGTGTACAATAAAGAGTATTCTGTCTATCGATAAGATTGGAGTATCAAAACGTTGCTATTAGATGTAAGGCGTACAAGAGTAGGCGTGGATCGGAAACCGTATGCCCTCGACACCGGGTCAGAAGCGCGGTCAACGCACCGTACTTGCATATTGTCGCCAGCTTTCAAAAACTCGGACTTGGCAGCCATTTTAGATTGGCTATTGACCATAGGCCACAATTTAAAACTTTCCATATCATTTGGACTAAAAATAGAAAAGAAGCAACTAAAACTATGGAAATAACCAGAGTAATAAATCATATACTTGTATTACCAAGTGGTCACCCAGTGTTAGTAATTCGACCATAATTAATTAAAATTATAAGTTTCAATATTATTAAGGTTCTATTGTCAATAGCTGTACTTCTTACATCACAGATTTCGCCAAGGCTGCACTGTTACATTTTTTTTCCAACAAATTATACGAAATTCAAATAATATGTAAATCAAAATATTAGTACACTTTTGTATGAAAATTGCACACACGAAAGAGCATAAAATTTCCTACATTTATATTTTATATTTAGAAGGAGTACAAATACTCATATTTTACGCATAAATAATACATTTAATCACCCACTGTTTTTATTGTTGTAGTCTATGGTCAAGTTGCGAATAGATTAATATTGTTTGACAGACATTGTCAAAGCAAACGACGAATGAGTTTTTAATCATTACTAATTTTAGTTTTGTTTCACTAAAAAAATAATAAACGATATTCTTATTTATCTATATCTATATTTTATTTTTTCATTTAAATTCCGTAGATATTAAAAATAGGCAAATCAACTGAAAGCTGTAATTATAGTCTTTGACAGTACAACCTTAACCTTATTCGAGCTTATAATTTAAATTATTATAACTATGGTCGAATTTGGTAAGATTAAAAAAATGTAATTATAAATTGTATGTAATGCCATCTATTTTTACAACAGACAGTCAGTGGCCCCTGTCTCGCATATTTCAAATTTACAAATTAAAATTCCCTTAGTGTGGCATTTAAAACGACCATGTTAATTTCATGCAATTTACCGCATTACATTTTTTACCTAGGCATACAAATAATTTGCAGTAACATATTAAATTAAAATAAAACAATAATTATACATAAGAGATAGTTATTAGCTTACAGTTTATAATAAAACTATGTAAAGTACAACCACGCGTTGTACTTTTATAGCTTCATTTAATGCAACCATTGGGGTTATGTTTTTATTGTACTCGCGGTGGGAGTCTATATTACCTTAACCGCAGGGTCTTAATTTATAGCAACAATACTTTTTTTCATTTCTGGGAAATGATTTTTCGCACCCCAATACTCTGGACTTACTCAAAAGACAGAAAACCCATCTAGCTGTAATCCGTTAAGCGAATTTTGACGCCCTTAGGTATTTGTTACATACATACATAGCACCACGCCTCATTCCCATAGGGGTAGGCAGAGACAACATCCTTCCACTTGCCACGATCCTTGCATATCTCCTTCGCTTCTTTCATTCTCATTAAACCTTTCATACAAGTTCGTCGGTTTAGAGTACTCTTGACCTGGCCGTTATTTAAAATGTCCTGGATTTGGTCCAGGAACGTTCGCCTTGGTCTTCCCCTTCCAACTTTCGCATTCACTCTTGACTCATAAATCCTTTTTGTCAGTCTCCTTTCATTCATTCTCTCTACATGCCCAAACCATCTAAGCATACCTTTCTCAATTTTAGTCACTACGTCTTCTTTTATACCACAACGTTCTCTTATCACACTATTTCTTACTCTGTCACTCAGTTTTAATCCACTCATGCTTCTCAACGCTCTCATCTCTACCGCATTTATTTTACTTTTGTGATTCTTCTGCCATACCCAACTTTCACTACCATACATAAGTGTTGGCACCAACACTCCAGCATGCACTGCCAGTCTAGCCCTTTGAGACACCATCTGGCTATTCATAAAAGCATGCAGAGCACCATTTACCATATTCCCTGCATTCACTCTCCTTTCGATATCACTTTCACATGTTCCATCTTTTGTAAATTTAGATCCCAAGTATACAAATTCTTTCACCTCTTCCACTTGTTCCCCATCTATCAAAATATTGCCATTCATCATAGATTCATCTCGTTCAAAAAGCATAACTTTCGTTTTGTTTACATTCACTTTCATTCCTTTCCCTTTCAAAGCTTCATTCATAATATTTAGCATCTCCTGTAGCTCATTAGCGGATGACGCAAGTATTACTTGATCATCAGCGTAGAGTAAACATTTGATGAGTAATTCATTCATTCTTAACCCAATATTGAACTAGTAAAACTTCAAATACTTTGATGGCTAAAAGGTCTACGATATATTTGGCTTTCCCCACACCAAGAGCCATAATATCTTAAACTAGTACCCCGTGGTACTACGGTAGGGGAATTAGTAATTTCCTGGTCATGCTACCCCAAACACAAGGTAAATTAGACAAAAAACGAGGCTCTGCCACTGTTAAATTGGTATAAGACAAAAGCTAATGTTGTAAGGTCTTTTACTGGCACAATCCAAACCATCAGCTATGTACTAATAAATCAATTATAGTGGTAAGCATGTTCGAGTACTGACATGTCCTGGGTTCGAGTCTCGGGTCGGGCCAATTAAAAATCAATATTGAGATTTCTATTAACATTTTCTCAATATTTGGCCGAAGTTGGAAGACTGGCTGTGTCATCCACCCTCGTGCCTCGGAGAGCACGTTAAGCTGTCGGTCCTGCGCCTGATCTCTCTGCGGTCATGTCGGATTCCCGTGACGGATGATCAGACTATGAGAGTGAAGAAATAGAGAGTACACTTGTGTACTATGCATGCCAATCTACAGCGGAGCAGCGTGGTGGGTCTGTGCTCTAACAATTCTCTCTATTCTATGACTAAAGAGGCCTGCAGCGGGCGTGGCCATTGTGGAGGAGATCCGTCCTCACCTGGAGGAATGTCTATCCAGAGGGCACATGACGCTTTCCTACAAACTGATGCAGATTCTGACCGGGCATGGTTGCTTTGGAAAGTTCCTGCATCAAATTGATCGCCCCCTTGCCACGAGTATGGTGCAGCTATGACCGCTTGTTGGCGCTTATCGGCGGGAAACTCATGAGAGCATTGTAGTCACGATGCTCTCAAGTGAGAGATGTTGGGTGGAAGTGGTTATCTTCTGCTTAGACTGTAACCTCGCAAAAGGAGGCCCACGGGCGAGAGAGGGAGAGTAGATGCTCCCTTTCACCGTCGAAGGAGGCGGGATTCTAGGTAGCCCTTGTTTGCGCACCTGCACCCGTCTCCATGAATCCTTAGTCGGGCTCATCTAAAGCACTAGAGAAGAAAGCGCTAGCTGTACCTCTGGTATCTCACCTACGGATAAAGAGGGAACCGCTGGGTTTTAGTTGATATTGCGAGGTCTCCTCTCTCGTCGGATCCCACACACCTGACCCATTAATGTTGGGGTAAGTGCGTAAAAGCATTTCCCAGCGCAAAAAAAAGACGGACCAACAGCTTCACGTGCTCTCCAAGGCACGGGGGTGGAATACACCACCAACTTCCGAACTTCGTGCAAACACTAAGAATTTAATAGAAAACTCAATATCGATTTTCGACTTCGCCCTACTCGGGACTCAAACCCAGGAACTCAGTTTGGCCGAACAAACTGACCACTGTAGCAATGAGGTTGTTCTCTGAATTCTCCTTATAAAAACCCTATTGATTTCTTATTATGTGTTATGTCCAAATATATATTGGATAACCATGATAGGATAAATAAAATTCGAACCCTGCTATCAATTAGAAACGCTATGTCCATCAGTGGGACTGAATTTACCTGTGTTAATTTATAAGACGGAAATAGGATTCTTTTATAGTTTTATTTAGAGTAAAATACTCGCATTTTATAACCGCAGAGCCGGTCAACGTTCCTGCGAAAGCAGGTTCATAATTTACAATTCCTGGACTAGTGTTTTCCAGTCCTTATTCCCACTACGGTGTAACATAAATAGTGGTTTACAGACACAGGTATGTAAAACGTCACATTTAAACTACATTTGCACAGTAAATCGGTAATTGAAATTTTCTTTACTACTTGTATGTTTACGTTTCGAAATAGGAGTGTATCATTTAATTAGGATTTTTACTGGTGAATTCCGTATAGCATATTATATTATAGTTGTCGATTCTTTAGGCTGAATTGCTGAAAGCTGAACTGAGTTGCAACTTTCACTAAAGTTGTTTAAAAATGTCTTCAAAGCTTAACAGGAACAAAAACAAATCGTAAGCATAAAAGTGCGACCTTTACGTCTCGATTTCCGCCAAAGTCCGTAAAATTTATATTTGCGATGAGAAATTATTGATTGTAATTACAATACAAAAAAAACATTGGAATTCTTTTAAATTTAATTTGATTTCTGAACTACGGGACGAATATCAAACGTTTGACTGATTGTAATACTGACTTTAAGGGAAAGCGAAATATTTGTTTTTACTATATTCCAAGCATTTTTTACAACATTTACTCAGTTTTTAAACCTTCCATGGACTTCCAGAACTAATTCAAAACCAAATCAATCATGAATTTATGAGTTTTAGCGAAATTAACTAATAGATGATTTTGTATATGTATATAAATTTGGCATTAGCATTATCCTGAAAGAAAGATTGTTTTAAACTTATATTGTGTATGAGCTTGATAATAAAATGTCTATGCTTCATTTTATTACCTTTAATAATGTGTACTTTAAAATAAAAGAATATAAATTTTTATAGCTTCATTAACTGAATTGTTATTCTACCGCAATGCCGGTCAACGATCCTCCGACCGCAGGTTCTATTATTTAGTTATCACTAGATTTATAGTAAAAGCTTGCCATAAAGATGTATTATAATTTACAGTGTATCAAATTTTTGTAAGCAAATTATATTTACAAAATATAGATGAATATCCTGTTAAGTAACAACATTTTGTTATCAAAAGCGGAAAGCTTAAAGCTTTTATGTTTTACATATTACAAAATAATATACGGTGTTTACCAAGCTATCCAATTAACTGCATTACATACACTGTTTATTTCGTATAGATCAAAATTGTTCTTAACAGCATTTCATTCACATGGATATCTTAGAGGATAGCTGACATTTAGAAAGGAGAGGTACACTAGGCGGTGTAAGCATCAAATACACGTCCACATACTTTAAGACCCCAATTTAAGTGTACCTTAGTGTCTGTTAGTACAACTAAAGTAATTTTGATTATTGCTGACAGTTAAACGCTTGAACTATGATCAGACCTAATTGTAACTGATGATCCATATAAGCAGATCCATCTTACCATCGTACCTAAACACAAATCTCTTTGCTTGGCGGTACGTATTTGCTGGTAGAGTCGTAACTAAACACGGCCGAAGCCTCCCAATAGGCCAGACTCAGACAAATTATAAATTGCAATTTCCTAAATCTATCCTTTTTTTTTGTCGCTGGGAAATGCAATTTACGCACAAATCCCGATCGACGACCAGTCAGAAGTGTGAGACTGGGTGATGGAAGGAGATCTCCCAATACCCACTAAAACCCTCTTCATCCAATAGTGAGCCACCATGTGTTCTGTTTTCGCATTCTGCGCAGGAGTCCTCTGGTGGTGAGAGGGAGCAGCCATTGCATTCGCCCTCTCTTTTTCATGGGGGCTTCTTTCAGCGAGACTGTCCGCAAAAGAAGGCCACTTCCGCCCACCATCTCTCGCTAGAGAGTATCGCGCCTACAATGCGCCCCAACGAGAGGTCGCCGCCGATTAGCGCCACTAGGAGGTGACACAGAGGTCCCCAGCCTGCACAATTTGTGCAGGCTGGGGACCTCTGGCACAGTGGCACAGTGGCACACCTCTGGCACAGTGTGTTCCACTGAGTCAATAGCTGCCCCATACTAATGACAAGCAGATGACTCCTCCCGGCCAATTTAGTGCAGGAACTTTCAGAAAGTCCGCGCCCAGTCAGAACATGCACCGGTCTGTAAGAAAGCGTCCCGTGCTAGAAAGCCATTATTTCAAGTGAGGACGGATCGCTACCACAATGGCCACGCTCGGTACTGGAGACCTGATCTTTTCCCCTTTTTTTGGACCAGAGCCTGGTCGACTAGGACTCTGTTACGGACCTTGTCGGTGTCATCCGCTCTGTGCTGATATACGACCGCTTTATACACGTGCCACCGTACCAGCGAGGCCATCTGTCCATCATAAACTAAATATGCTCGAGTCCTTTTTAATATAATGCTTGTTAAATGTACACTGTTTATTTCTAATAACAAGCAATTTAATGGTCAAGAAATAATACTACGTCTAACTATTAGCGATGTGCTAATACGATGTCAGAATTATTCCCTAGTACGGTACTTAGAGTCATGCAATTGATGTCAGATTAGTCAATACAATCCGCCCTCCAGCTAAAAGAGGTCTTCATACATCGAGCGTTTAACGGTGAATATGCAGAAGCGTGTGAATATGTTTTCAATAGATTACATTGGTATTTAAGCGTTTGCTATTTGCTTTTATATAGTTAGATAGATAGAATATACTTTATTCTTTACAACAAACAAGTAATACAGAAACAAACTTAAATGAATAGTAAAATTAGGCGATCTTATTGTTTATTAGCGAATTCTACAAAGCAACCTATGGGCCTCATTCAAAGGTCAGAGTCACTCAGCGTGCGATGGAGAGGGCTATGCTTGGAGTTTCTCTATGCGATCAAATCAGAAATGAGGAGATCCGTAGCAGAACCAAAGTCACCGACATAGCTCTATGACTTGCGAACCTGAAGTGGCATGGGCGGGGCACATAGTCCGACGGACCGATTGACGTTGAGACCCGAAGGTGCTGGAGTGGCGACCCAGCACCGGGCGGCGCAGTGTAGGGAGAGCCCCCACAAGGTGGACCGACGACATAAAGAGGGTCGCCGGTAGCCGCTGGAGCCAGGCGGCACAAGACCGGGCCTTGTGGACGTCATTAAGTGAGACCGATGTCCAGCAGTGGACGTCCATCGGTTGAAGCGACGACAACGACAAGACAACCTAAGGCTTAGGGCGGTTATTTGATTTCGGCAATGCCATATTTTCGTCCCGCGGTGTGTATACAATTTTTCATCAGAATGGGATCGAAAGCAAGATATATATATACATATACATATATCTATAAAAAGGTTTAAAATATAATATTGAATGTGACATTGAATGAATAGCTCGCATGTTTCGACTACGTAACTAAGCAACAATTTTCTAATACATACATACATACATAGCATCACGCCTCATTCCCATAGGGGTAGGCAGAGACAACATCCTTCCACTTGCCACGATCCTTGCATATCTCCTTCGCTTCTTTCAATCTCATTAAACCTTTCATACAAGTTCGTCGGTTTAGAGTACTCTTAACCTGGCCGTTATTTAAAATGTCCTGGATTTGGTCCAGGAACGTTCGCCTCGGTCTTCCCCTTCCAACTTTCGCATTCACTCTTGACTCATAAATCCTTTTTGTCAGTCTCCTTTCATTCATTCTCTCTACATGCCCAAACCATCTAAGCATACCTTTCTCAATTTTAGTCACTACGTCTTCTTTTATACCACAACGTTCTCTTATCACACTATTTCTTACTCTGTCACTCAGTTTTAATCCACTCATGCTTCTCAACGCTCTCATCTCTACCGCATTTATTTTACTTTTGTGATTCTTCTGCCATACCCAACTTTCACTACCATACATAAGTGTTGGCACCAACACTCCAGCATGCACTGCCAGTCTAGCCCTTTGAGACACCATCTGGCTATTCATAAAAGCATGCAGAGCACCATTTACCATATTCCCTGCATTCACTCTCCTTTCGATATCACTTTCACATGTTCCATCTTTTGTAAATTTAGATCCCAAGTATACAAATTCTTTCACCTCTTCCACTTGTTCCCCATCTATCAAAATATTGCCATTCATCATAGATTCATCTCGTTCAAAAAGCATAACTTTCGTTTTGTTTACATTCACTTTCATTCCTTTCCCTTTCAAAGCTTCATTCATAATATTTAGCATCTCCTGAAGCTCGTTAGCGGATGACGCAAGTATTACTTGATGAATTTTCTAATACAAGCTATATTATAGCCTAAATGAAAGAAAATAAGTTCTAATGAATCGTAAGAAGTATTAAGTGAAGAAGAAATAATTACAAATTTTAATGATGCATCAAAACAAATTGCCATTTGCCATTTACTGATGGTAAGTGATGATACAATCTTAGCCGGAAACGCGCTAATCTGTTAAGGCAAGTTTACTTCATATGGTTTCTACATCATCGTACACGAACAGAAATCTCATTGCTTGACGGCATGTCTTTTCTGGTAAGTGGTATCTAGCCACGGCCGAAGTTTCCAACCAGCCCAGGTGTTGGTATTAGAAAATGTGTTTACCGAAATTCGCCCTATCTGAGATGGAATCCTGGGCCTTTGGTAGCAAGGCGAGTACTCGCACCACTGCGCCAATGAGGCAGTCAAACTGCCTCATTGTTCTAGTGGTTAGCATGTTCGACTACAGACATGAGGTCCTGGGTTCGAGTCACGGGTCGGGCCAATTCAAATATCAATATTGACTTTTCTATTGAGATTTTCTCAATATTTGGCCGAAGTTGGGAAGTTGGCGGTGTGATACACGCCCGTGCCTCGGAGAGCACGTTAAGCCGTCGGTCCTGCGCCTGACCACTCTCCCGTCGTGTCGGATTCCCGTCACGTCGGACTATGAGAGTGAAGGAATAGAGAGTGAGTGCACTTGTGTACTATGCCTGTCAATCCGCAGTGGAGCAGCGTGGTGGGTCTATGCTATAAATACCCTTCGCTGCTCGGGGTGAGGAGGCTTGTACCCAGCAATGGGACGTTAAAGGGCTGCTACTTACTTACCTGAACACTGATACACGCACACTTTTTTTCAAATAATGCTCAAGAAACCCGTCGATGTCGTTTGTATGAGAATAAGGCGTGAGAACAAATACATATTTGCCGTAGGTGTTCCGTATGAGTAAGCACTATGTATTATAAATTATAATTTATGCTTGGGAAAATTAAAAGTGCATGCGTGCAGATCATTAGACAGTTCGATCGCTTTTAATTAAATCAACTATTTACTATGACATGTTATGCAAATCCTACAATTATTGTTGTCGTTAATAATCTCTTTTGAAGTAATTTACACATCCTAAAATTCAATTGAACTATAAAGATGTCATACTCAGGAAATGACTGCCTCATTGGTCTAGTGGTTAGCATTTTCGACTACAGACATAAGGTCCTGGGTTCGAGTCCCGGATGGGGCGAAACCAAATATCGATATTGAGTTTTCTATTACGATTTTCTCAATATTTGCCCGAAGTTGGGAAGTTGGCGGTGTGATCCACCCCCGTGCCTCGGAGAGCACGTTAAGCCGTCGGTCCTGCGCCTGATATCTCTCCGGTCGTGTCCGATTCCCGTCACACCGGACTTGTGTACTATGCCTACCAACCCGCAGTAGAGCAGCGTGGTGGGTCTATGCTCTAAAAGCAATACGTGACATATATCAATTGCGATCTCATGTTTCTCTAAGAGATAAATTCAAAGAAACATCAATTCTTACAGTACATTTAATAATATCTTATATATCCGTGATAATAGTTATTTATACAGTAAGAAAAATGCAATACACAAATTAAATGCAAGAAATAAAATTGTAATTCCATATTTTAGAGTGAAGAATGTTCAGAAATCATTTGTCGGGCTGTGCATACGCATTTTTAATAAGTTACCGTCATCAATTTTAGATTTGTCTCCATATAGTTTCATGAAATATGTCAAAACATACTTTTACAAAAGGTATATTATAATGTTGACTATTTAAGCGATAAAGATGTTTGGGCTTGATTCCAGTTGCACACAGAAGCAAAATATTATGCATTGTAACATATATAACTATGTCTAAAATAGTAACCGTTGAGTTTCTTGCCGGTTTCTTCTCAGCGGATTCAACTTTCCGTGGTAGATTTGTTACCAACGGACAGACTACTGACGAGTCAAAAGTGCTTTTTGAGCATAGTTGAATAAAGAAAATATTAATATTGAAATAATGATACGTTAGCGCTTGACCGGGATCATATCTGATGGTAAGTGATGATATAATCGTAGATGGAAGCGCGCAAATCTGTTAAAAGGCATTTCTAGAAAATAAAGAAAAAACATTTATTCTTTACACACCGTGAAATATGTACAATTATTGTTAAGTTATAAATTTGTGTAGCGGTGTGATTCAGAAAAGGTGACCACTCAGACTAAAGTGGGATTAATATAATAATCCTAATGCTGATTTTCTGAGATTGCTGAGATTATTTTAATTAAATGGAATGCGAGTGTATGGGTGCATGGACTATCTAAAAAATAAGTGTATTAAGTGTATGAACGAGAGATATCGAACGAGAAACAAAACGGTTGGACGCCACAGAAAAGAAGCATTTTAATAGCTGTACTTGAAAAGCTTGTAAAGAAATTAAGTTTCTTTTTGAATATTCATTAAGTACAACTTATATTTGAATTTAAAATTTGAGCCTGGCTGCAAAAGACGCAACGGAGGCGGCAGATTGTTCCAGCATTTAGTAGCACTATATTTAAAACTGCCTCTAAAAGACGCAGACCTATGGGCGTGGGTTCTTAAGGCGTATAAAGTTGAACGGGAATTATGTGTCGTATTCACATAACAAACCCAGAACAATTTATGAAATAAATACTGAGGTAGCTTGAAATTAATTATCCCAAATATCCCGACGGATTCTACACAGCATCGTACCGGAATACAAATCTCTTTGATTGCCGATACGTTTTTGCTGGTAGGGTGGTAGCAAGCCACGGCCGAAGCCTCCCACCAGTCAAATATACATAACTTAAGTACTTTAATTGAAAGTGTTTGTTGTGCAATAAAAGGTACTGTATCTAAATCATCAACTTGTACTGAAATATTAGGTTAGGGTTGTTCATTTTGCGAGTCTTCTAAACATCGAAGAGTGGGAGAAGGAGGTTGTAATCAATCCTCCCTTCTTGCTGGTCTAAGTATATAATGGTGAATTATACAGTTAGATATTTTATAGAAAACATAATTGTCTAAAATGCCCTACAGGAATTGATTCGTTACAAGTCCTAATTGTAATCCGTAGTAAAATCACGACATTACAATTACGACTAATTGCTCCTAAAAGAATTATATTATTTGTCATCATATCTGGTTCGAAAGTTCGTACTTTCAGCCCGATTTAAGGGACGCTTTACGTGTTGTACGTATGAAGTGCTCTTTATATATTACGTAGACCAACGAATGACTTTTGGATCTTCTGTAGCCTAAAAAGCTACAAAGCTATTTATATATATAAAAGAGATATCCAGGTATCTATTTACTCATCACGATATCTCTGGAACCATAAGGCGTAGAGACTCGAAATTTGGTATAAATATTCCTTTTGCCGAGTAGAGGTAAGATAAGAACGGATTTGACTAAATTCCACCCGCAACGGGGGTTGCGGGGGTATTTTATTATACGTATGTTTCTTATTTGTGAAACAATTTGCCTAAATTAATGAAAATTCTACCAAAAACCATTCAACGCAGACGAAGTCGCGGGTTCAGCTAGTAGTCTATGAAAGCAATGAGTACCGCATGAAAAATTTTCAGTTATTACTTATAATGTATATTTGTCTTGCGAAATTCAATTAATAAAAAAAGCATTGCAGTGGAAACAGTTATTAGTCATTGTGTCATTAATTCATTTAAACATTTTATATCATTACCAAACGTTTCTCCTGTGAGCTTTTTGAAATGTGTCACTAATCTTTCAAGGAATCTAGAATAGATTATATTTTTTTAAGTCAAAAACAATACATATCGGCATTCTTTTCACAAAAAAAATCATATACAAATCGGTCGAAATAACTTTGTAACAATGATTCTTTCTTGTATCATAAAATTCTGTTTTTTCTTATTATGTATACACTATAATGATTTGCAAACCTTTTTTAAAGAAGCCCTTTACGACAACCAATTATTGGAATTGAAATTTCTCACGATTTCAGATTAACCTCTTTCACTCATTATTCATTAACTTTCTACATGCCCTTAATTATTTTTTAAGTTACAAACTTATCTTATACTCATTACGAAAAACGGTGGAATCGTGACATCGACTTTCAAAGTAATCAAAATGTACTCCGATTTATTACCTATACATATAATTAAAATTGTTGTCTGTCTATATTTTCGAAGTGAAAGGTTTTTATTTTAATACGTTATTACTCACATGTTACCTAAATCAGACTGCCTCATTGCTCTAATAGACAGCTACAGACATGACATGAGGTCCTGTGTTCAAGTCCCGGGTCGGGCAAATAAAAAAATTGATAATGAGTTTCTGTTAAGAAATTCTTAGTATTTGCCCGTAGTTGCCAAGTTGGTTGTGTGCTCCACCCTCGTGACACGGAGAGCATATTAAGCTGTCGGTCTTGCGCCTGATCTTTCTCCAGTCGTGTCGGACTAGGAGAGTGAAGGAACAGAGAGAGTACTTGTGTTGGCGCTTACACTTGTGTACTATGTATGTCAAGTGTAGCAACGTTGTGGATCTATGTTCTAAAAACCCTCTCTCCTATAAGTGAGGAACCCTATGACCAGCAGTGGGTCGTTTAAAGGCCGCTACTAACCCTAACTTACCCAAAAAATTACCAAATATAACATTTTCAAATTAAGTGTTTATTTATCTGAAACCAACTGATTTTGTAGAAGGAACTTTATTAGTACTTTTATTTAGAACTAGCAGACCCGACAGACTTCGTTCTGTCAAAAAGATTTGGAATGTGGCGGACTTTAGTTTTATGATTGATTTTCGAAATGAAATTACAGCAATACTAAATATCTATGGCTCTTACATTTTAGTAACTATTCAATTTGGTCAGGTTGTGACTATTCAATTGATTTTGAACTTTCTGCAGCGGTAATTAAGTGCAAATTGACACTTTGACTTTAGGAACACACCTACATTGCTTAAACAACAGTGAGTACTTGTAATTTATTATGAACTCAATTGAATAGCAATAAAGGTCAAATTGACTCTACATTTTTGTAAGAAAACGTTTGTATGGGAAACAGAAAAGGGCTTTTTTTAGGGTTTTCCGCTTTAGGGCAATTATTCGAACTTTTCTCACCGTAAAAACCAACCTTGTACTCCAACGAACATTAAAAAAAAAAAATTGTCAAAATTAACCCAGTCGTTGTTGAGTTAGGCGCTTACGAACACATTTTGCTATTCATTTTTATACTATAGATAACATAATAAAATGAATTATAACAATTGTTGTTAACTATAAATAAAAAATATATTAGATTAAAGCTATATATACCTACTTTGAAAGCAATATATAGTTTATTCAATCAATGACAGAATGATATTATGGATCATTTTCACCGTTTTGAATATGAGCTTTTAACAAATTTTTTAGCTGGGAAATAGTTTATGCACGTCAGATGAAATATAATATTTCCCGTCGGGCGTGTGGGACTCGCTGACTGTACCAGGATACCTGGGTTGTGAAATTCAAGTATTTGTTGACGCTTTTAGCTGGCACCCCCAGATCAATTCAAATCAAAGGTTAAGTTAAGGGAGAGCAGACAAACAAAATTGCGCATTAGAGCCCATCCTCCTCCGGCGAAAGAGAGTAGCATCTGTAATCTTCCTTTTGCCTCTCTAATGACCTCCTTCTACATGATGACAGGCTCGTAGAAGGAAGCCGCTGCTTTTCAAACTTAATTCGTCACCAAGGGTAGTTTAAATAAAACTTTGGGATGTTTAGAGAATGTTGTGGTATAATAGAAGATATAGTGCCTACAATTAGAAAGGGTGTGCTTAGAGACTTTGGGTACATAGAGAGAATGAATGAAAGGTGACTGACAAAAAAGATTCATGAGTCAAGAGTGATCGGGAAAGTTGGAAGGGGAAGACCATGGCAAACGGTCCTGGACCAAGTCTTAAATAAGGGCCAGGCCAAGACTACTCTAAACCGACGAACTTGTGTGAAAGGTTTAATGAGAATTAAAGATATGCAAGGATCGTGGCAAGTGAAAGGGCGTGGTCTGTGCCTACCCCTTTGGTATTGAGACGTGATGCTATATATATGTATATATGTTGATTTTATATTTAATATATGTTTAAAATGCGACTCATTTTAAATGCGTTCATCATTTTGGCAAAGCAAACATAACTAGTTATAGACAAACCAGTATCAAGTACGCTGGGAAAAACTTGGGACATTTAAACCATGTAAATAGATGTTCTTTAATAGCTTTCATCTTAAAGAGGAACAATGGACACCTTTTTCACATATAACGTGGATTTTCACCTTTATATTTTACTACGTAAGGTTTATGGTTGTATCCATTTAGGTGTATGTGTCCATATATTGACTTCTATCTCTTCAAGTTGTTTACCAACTCCTCGTCGGGGACTCTAGAGAAGGCAAACAGCCGGCTAAGTCGTGTCCCCAATGCATTGCGTTGTCTTTGGCGTTATTAGCATAGTCTATGAAGTTACAGCACAAAGCTGTTGACATACTGAGCTCAACATAGTAACTAAATACTTTAATTATTATTAATGTTATTGCTTGGATTTATTTCTTAAAGGCTCGTGTGTTCATTTCTTGAAATCCATGATTGATTATCATATCATATTATATAAATGAATGCACCAACTTTCAACAATAAACTGCATGAAGTAACATTTAATAGGATAAGGATTAAATACAGAGGTATGAATAATATGGTTTGATTATTGTCGGCACTGTCTAGTGTCATAACTACAGTAAATGGACATATGGTATCCTGGACTTCTTTGTAGATATGAATACGTTCTATAATATTGTAGAACATTTTTTGTTATATCATCAATAGATTCCGCAGCGTACACGATGACATATTTTATATGACAAATTTTTTCACACCTCGGGTTACATTAGTGCATTTTTATTGGGATCCCTATTTTTTTTGAGAAAGTATTGTAGCTCTTGTCGCTCTGTGAAAATACAGTTTTATAAAGGTAAAAAAATTTTCGAATTAAGTCCAGTAGATTATGTGTGAAAGCCTTACAAACATACATACATACTTACATACAAACACACATATGTTTTCTGTATCTAATACTAGTTTAGAAGTTTAGATACAAGGTTAAAAAAAACCAAGAACCTTAAAATAAACTCTTAGTATTAGTTTTCTACGTTAAGAACAGCTCAAAAGAAAGAGACGCATATTTCCATAAATTATATAAAAAAAGGTAAGTAGCAGCCCATTAACGTCCCACTGCTGGGCACAGGCCACCTCGCTCATCACGCTGCTCCACTGCGGATTGGCAGGCATAGTACACAAGTGTACTATCATAGTCCGACGTGACGGCAATCCGACACGACCGGAGAGAGAGATCAGGCGCAGGACCGACGGCTTATCGTGCTCCCCGAGGCACGGGGGTGGATCACACCGTCAAAATTCTCCCAACTTCGGGCAAACATTGAAAAAATCTTAATAGAAAACTCAATATCGTTTTCAAACTGGCCTGATTCGAACCCAGGACCTCACATCTGGAGTCGAACATGCTAACCACTAGACCAATATGGCACTCTATAATATACTTTACGTAAACTAAAATTACCTATACAGCCAATGTAACTATTTTATGGTAATTATAACGTACACTGGCTCAGTGTATAACGACCTTTAATGAATGGCCCGCGGCATTCATCCATAAAACAGGTGAGTTTGTCAAAACATAAACTGAGCATAACTTCGTAATTGAAACTCTCATACATATGCAAGATACGTCATAACCGACAGACAAAGCGGTTTTAAAGCCAATAACTAACTTAAAAGCGGTGCTTTTGGGTGGGCTTCAAATGTGCGAGAGTATATGCAAATAGATTTTTCTATGATATCAACTTTACATTTTAAATTGTTGTATAATATCATCATCAATTTTTCTGTAAGTCCTCATCTGTCTGTTGGATACATTGTTATCATCTACAACGTTGTTGACGAGGGAATGATGGACGAGGAATGCGAAACCACCTTGGGATTGCTATTCACTCTCCCTGTATCATAGCAAACTACTAAATTTGAGGATTATCTTATCCTCACCCTCTCCTCTCTACGGACTTCGGACAATCCCAGAACATCTTATGCTGCTTACTGCTTCTTCCAGCTCGAAGGTCTTTTCATCAGTCCTCAAACTTATGATAATAGGATATTTTATTCTTAAGTATTACATATGAAAATTGCGTGCGTACAAAGTACACATGTCAGAAGTAAAACTTCGTTGGCAAACCAATTTTTAATTTTGTTTATATTTTACAAATATAAAACGTTAGATTACTGAGACTTAGAGGGAGGGGGAAAAGGAAGATGAGTTAGGAATTTAATTAAAGTATCCAAAATTAATACAAATAATTTATTGAAATCTCAAATGTCGAATTGTAAATAAAAATGCCACATGATTGATGTCATTAAATTAAATTTGTTAAAAATTGAAAATTTAGTAAAGACAATTTATGAAATATTTTTATATTATATTTTATGAAAAATAGTATATTAAATTATAAAATGACGAGTGGCAAATTAAAATGCCACGTGTTATTTATAATTATAACAACTACGTAACCTTCAAACGAATAAGCATATAAAGCATAAAACGCTGCACATCTTCGTGACGCTAATCACGAGTTTTATCATTAAAATTTTACCCTCATTTTTTCACTGCATTCATAAACAGCAATATAAAGATTGAAACAATTTAGAAAACCATCCATCTCCTTTCAGTTTCAAAAGACCAATGTATATTTACAAAGGTTTTAATTTAATACTAATGTATATTTTCATCTTTTCAGATTGGCAACATTGCTGCTCGCAATAGCAGCAACATTCGCCGCGCCTGCTTCGTCAATAAACGATGATCAGATCTTAGAGAAGAAAGACCCTACCACCCACGAGCTCCTCAGTTCTCTTGGTCTCAAGAAGTTAAAGATACCCGCAGCACATCACAGAAAACGTCTTGCGGAACAAGGAAGACGACATGCCACTGGTGACTCGCGGATGTACGTAATAAAGCTACCGCCAAATATGAATTATTATAGTCATCCTGATCCGGCACCAGCTTCGGCGAGAACGCTGCCTCTTCAAATGAAAAGCAATGGAAAACCAGCAAGGGTATACCACTGGAATCTACCAGTACTACAGAAATTAGTGAAGAACAGACCGCAAGCGAGATTAGACGACGACGTTGTAAATGTAGAAAGTACTCCCACATGGCCAAAACACCCGAATTCGATCGACGCATTGGCGTATTACGTACCAACGAAAAAGAGCTCCTTCAGGAAATACTTCTCGGGGAACGGGAAACCGAAGTCATTTTACGTTATCGAAAAGGATAAGAGCTCCGCCGAATATCACAGATTACTTCCTTAATTCCACAGTGATATTAACAAAAACATAAAACTGCCAGTAGCTTTTAATCATCAACCCTTCTAACATAAAATACTCTTTCATACTATTCCACTTTGCAGACATTCCAATTGCAATTCAGTAATAAAACAAGTAAAATAAAAATAAAATTAATTTCCACTCCTACACCATATCTATCACAGACTTCATTTCATATACCTTTAAAGCTTTGAAGAGTGCTTTCAATAGAAAAAGCTGTACAATTTTTTGTAAAATAAGTTTAATAATTGAATGAACATTTTTAAATTGTATTAATATCAAATATCATCTGCTACTAATTTAAAAAGTGTATTAGAAGTTGCGTGGGTAAATAAAAAATGTATTTTATTAACGACTAGTAATACCCTGTGGTTTCACGTGTGTAGATTATGCGGCCTTGCTGGCGCAGTGATGCGAGTACTCGCCTTGCTAGCAGATTTACCGGGTTCGATCCCCGGTAGGACGAATTTAGTAAATTTTCTAATTTGTCTGAGTCTGGTCTGGTGAGAGGCTTCCGCCGTGGCTAGTTACCTTCCTACCAGCAAAGACGTACCGCCAAAACAAAGAGATTTGTGTTCCGGGACGATGCTGCGTAGAAACTGTAAGGTGTATGTCGCCTCTTACCCGATAAGCGCGCATCCATCTTAGACTGTGTCATCACTTACCAGCAGGTGAAGGCACAGTCAAGCGCTAAAATGTCAGCCATTAAAAAAAATACCGATCTCGTGGCAGAGCAGTCTACTAAGTCGGACTACACATTTATTTTCGTAAACAAAAAAAAATTCACATAGTTTTTAATTACTTCCTTTCAAATTATTAGATACATTCATAATCTAATCAATATACAGATTTTACTTTACAACGAATATATATCTAACTAATACATTTTTAAATAGATGACATCACTTACGTAGAATGTTAGCAAATTTAAAAATACTTAATGTAATGGTAATGAAAGAATTTCTTAAATCGCTCCATAAATTGTTAGATTGATAAAAACAGTATAGATAAATCGGTGGGTATCATTGGTATCCTTGGAATATGAGCTAACTCACCAGTTGCAGGTCCAGTTATAAGAGTCGCTACATTTATCTGTACATTGACATTTTTAAAGTCCTTATATCTTTGAATGGAATATCCGATTTTAATAATTTAAAAATGTTTTACAGGTATTGTAACGGTCTTTAATAGAATATGACTTAATAGGATAAGGATTAATACACAGTTGTCAACAATGTGGTTTAATTATTGTCATCACTAACTTTTAAAATGTAAAGAAGTAGTTATAGTGGCGTAACTACACTAGTTGGACGTATGGAATCGCGGACTTTTTTGTAGATATTAATACCTTCTATAACATTGATGAACATTTTTTTGATGATTGATTTTTTGTGACCAATTACACACCTTGGGTTACATTATTGCATTTTTATTAGGGATCCTAAATTATATTTAGGGAAATTAATATAACCTATGTCGCTCAGTGAAAATGCAGCTTTCTAATGGTAAAAAAAATTTAGAAATCCGTCTAGTAGTTTTTGTGCGAAAAGGTTACAAACATGCATACATACAAAAACACAATTGTTTTCTTTATAATATTAGATGGTTTATTTAAATTCCATAGTGTTTGTAGATTTAACTTTATCACTATTCCATTTTAAAACATTCCAGTTAACTTTATATTCATAATTGTCTAATTGGCATAGTGTATAAGGTATTTACTAATAAAAAAGTCTGTACTTCAATTTCTATAATTCAAGATTTTCTATTTCCCTTGAATTTGTATCCAGTGAATTTAATAGATAAAATATTGATTTTATAATACCCTTCTACGATGAACAAACAATTTCAAATGTCATGTTTCATAAAAGCTATGGTTATATTACAAATATTTAAACAGTGTATTATTGCTTGGAATTATTATCAAATAAAACTATTTGAGAAATGAGTTCACCACAAATTCAAGGTGTTTACGGAAGTTTAAATATATGAAAATTAATCTTCCTGTACAATTACACAATTGAAGAGTGCTTCTGTAATTATTGTATTATGCTGTTTATGCTTAAATAGATTAAGTAATCTATAGGTGCTTAGATATTTTATTGAGACTGTCACGAATTTAAATTATTACCTAGGCTTAAGGATATACCTACTAATGCCACAAATATAGAATTAATTTTCGTGTGCTTCCAAAATAGAGACAAATACAACATTATGTTATTCACGCTAAACAATTGATATTACGTTACGTTATTATATTTTTTGAAATATATACGTGTAGGACGTATCCCGTGTCTCTATTTTGGATAATTGAGGCTCTAAGATGCATTTACTTAACTGGTCAAGTTAGAGTTTATTGTTTATTTTAAGTATACACTAAGATTAAAACTTAGTGATTTAGATTTAATCAAGAGCTTTATATTAAAGTCACGTTATATATCTACAGTTGTATTACCTAAGCTCTTGAAATATATAATCCTTAAGATATGTAGTAGTACCTTTATTAAAATTAAACTAATTAATAAATAAAACTNCCATCTTGAAAAAAGAACCTCTCTTTTATTTTATCTTAGTACCTAAAACACGTAAAAAAAATATACATTTGTACCTTTAATAGGAGAGGCAAAGATTTTACACCATACATCTGTGATCAATGTTCCACAATATTACACAATTTTATTTAACACTTAATTGAACGCAAAGAATTTATTATACAGAAACAAAACGTTACAATAAAAAGTCGCCCTCTAACAAAAAATAATTAAACTAATGCATAGTAGAGAGTAATTGCTAATTTAGGTTTTTATTTCTCTTAGTACTTTGTCGATTTGATACTAGATGTCATCTTATACTATACGATTTTGACAGTTGTTTTTAACGTTTCTTACTTCACTTAGTAGTTCGTATATGTATTACTAGATGTCACTATTATCATACAATACTGCTTTATCGACACAAGTTTCAGACATGCGCGGCAGGCTGCGCGATTTATAAAATCGAACCAAATGTTCCCCGACATAAATCTATAATCGGTGTTCGCAAATGAAAAATGTCATCTGGCTTTGTGACCAACGCTAAAAACATGTTGGAAAATACGAGTACAAATAAAAACATTAAAATTGAACCAGTGAATTGTGTTAAATCGATCGGTTTCAGTGATAAAAATAAAAAACAAGGTCTTAATTTAAAAAATAATGAAACAGTTATAAAAGTTAAAAGTGTTATTCCTAGGAAAAGGTGAGTAATTTTAATATTCAATTGCACATTTAACTATGTAATATTAATAATTATTTTTTTTAAGTTATGGAGTTTTACTTATTACAGCAAATAATATTATAAAGTTAATATTAATTAGTAATGTGCGCTGCCTGTTGACCTGTTCCAGTTTTGCAGGATATAATTAACTAGCGTATCTATTGCTAAAAATATCAAAACTTTTGTATACATTGCGCTTTGTATACAAACATTGCAGATATATTATATTTTTCCCGCTAAAATAGTGGGAACGAAGTAACAATATATTACAAATGTTATAACATTTTCGTTGTTAAAATAAATACTTTATTGATTTATGTCTGAACAATTCTAGAATTCGTAATTCTAGTCCCGGGAGGGCAAATTATGGAAATTGAAATTTATCGGTTGTGGTTATTCTACACTCTACCAGCAAAGACAAAAACAGTTTCGTTCCCGTGCTGTGTATAAACCATAGGAATTAAATTAGTTCTTACCAGGCTAGCGAGCTTCCATCTTGGACTGTGTCATAACTTAAAAAAAACGTGAAACATTTTATATATATATCGCAATTATGGATTTTATTATATTTTAGCTATTATTTCTAACACCCTTAAAATTTATTAGTGTAGTTCAAAAAAACACGAAGACGTGCTTTTCTGTAACAAATGTAGCATACACTTTATTGATTATGAATAAAGGGCCCTATAAGAGCTTGATAAGATAAGAGCTATTAATACAGTCCTGGCCTTTTAATCGTGTAGACTTGGCATTTAAAAGGTTCGAAATTATCAACTTTCCGAACCGGTGGTATATTCGTTACAAACGGACAGACAAATGACAATGCAAAAGATCTATAGAATATTAAATATTTTGATTTTTAAAAAATACTCAAACTTTTTGTACTCTACCATGCAATAGAGTTATTTATAAATGAAAACCGCAGGAGTGTTCATTTATTTGCGCACAACTTGCGATTTCATTCGAATACATGTATTTTTTAATCGACTTCAAAAAAAGCAGGAGGTTAACAATTCGTCTGTTATTTTTTTTTTTGTTTGTTACCTCATATCTCCCGACTGGGTGGACCGATTTTGATGATTTTTTTTTTAAATGAAAGGTGGTGCTCGTCTTAAGGTCCCATTTTTTTAAAATCCAGTTCTGATGATGGCATCCAGGAGAAAACCGGATGTCTTAAATTTGCGTAAGCGCGACAAATGGACGAATAACTCAAGATCACGCCAACCGATTTTGGTGATTCTTTTTTATTAGAAAGGATATACTTCAAGGGTTGTTTTGTGATAGTTTGGTTAGGTTATCATGATGGAATCCATGACAAAGTGACGGAACTCTTCAATTCTTAGAACCAAATCAACGATACTCGGCAGAATCTTCTATAAGCTATCCAGATATTTGAGGTGCCTACCGTAACTTTGGTATGGTCCAGTGCTAGTCGTAGTTAAATATGTAGATCAATGGAACTCCACAACGGCTTACAGTAAGAGTGTGATTTTTGGCAAAATCTATAACTGTCTGTAATCAAATGCCAATGATCTCACGTTTGTTGCTGCATTGAAATTGTTGAAAGGTGAATTATGTGTGAAGCGGTGGTACAAGGGTTTCGGGTTCGATCCCAGGTGTTGCGATATTAATGTAAATTTTACTTTGTAAAGTTGTTTCATTTAAACTGTGTTAATCATATGAGAAACGCGTTTTAGGTGTACACATATTGAGATAAATTTGTTAGTTTACTTCAGATTCACTGAAAATCAAAAAATAAATAGAAATTTTAACAAAAAAAGATCCGCCTTCAAAACAAACTTACAAATACATTAATATGCTCTAATATATGTAGGTACCTTGGATGACACCGACTCCGAATATAACAATACGAAGAACACTATAAAAGAATACGCAATTATTTCTTACTTTTTAGAGCATATTAATGTATTTGTAAGTTTGTTTTAAAGGCGGTTTGTTTTTTGTTAAAATTTCTATTTATTAAATATCATAGTGTTTTAAAAATAATCGGTTGCGATAAAATTTCAAAGAGTTAGGGTATCATTACGTCCTTTCCAAGTCTGAGTTAAGACTAAGAATTATTTCACAGAATAAAAGTTAACAATGATTTAATTGGTTTAACCGCACCACAAACTAGAAAACTCATATTTTATACGAATAGCTAACGACTAAATTCCAAAATTTCGAAATAAAGTACCTACTTATCACAAAATTGGTATCTTGAACATAACACGATTTTGTTTAATTATTCAAAATTATGTTGTTAATTTGATAACAGCAATTACGTACCTTTTATTGTTTAACCAATTTTCGTGTGACTTCGAATTAAAACTAGCTTGTATATTAATTATGGTATTTTCATTGAAGACAGTAAATAATTTAACATTTGCATCGTAAGCAATTTATATTTTAATATAAATTGCTTACGATGCTTACTGAACTCTTCAAGTTTTTTGTTACCTTAACAGTCAGTGATGTATTAAGGGCCTTTACAGAATTAGCATGTCTGCTGAACGTTGTGGTATAAAAGAAGATGTAGTGATTAAAATTGAGAAAGGTATGCTAAGATAATTTGGGCACGTAGAGAGAATGAATGAAAGGAGACTGACAAAAAGGATTTATGAGTTGATGTATGAGAGTGAAAGCGAAAGTTAAAAGTGGAAGACCAAGGCGAACGTTCCTGGACCAAATCCAGGACATTTGAAATAAGGGCCAGGTCAAGAGTACTCTAAACCGACAAACTTGTATGAAAGGTTTAATGAGAACGGAAGAAGTGAAGGAAATATATCCAAGGTTCACGGCAAGTGGAAGGACGTGGTCTCTGCCTACCCCTATAGGAATGAGGCGTGATGCTATGTATTATTCTATTCCCTTTATGCCTACGCACGTGTCCGACATATGTTACTTTTTTCATCATCATATAATTAGGTATTAAAAACTCATATTTAATTCAGCAAAAATGGCACTGTGGGATCGCAAAATTGATTTAAACGGTTTCATTTTTGTCGACTCTTTTGTAATATTAGCTTTTTTAAAAATTGGGTGACTATCTTCCAAAGCAGCGATATATAACATCGAACACGATTGAGATACAGGGGAAGGAAATCGATTGACTGAATATTTATTTGAATATATTAAAACTAATTAAAATTAATCTATCCTACCTATTGCCGTCTTATGTTAGACTATGTGTTCTAAACAGTTGTTTGAAAAAAACCTTAAAATAATTTATAAAATGTAATAAAAAATCTTTGTTATTAATATTTTGACCGCCTTGCTGGGGCAATGATGCCAGTACTCGCTTCGCTAACAGAGTTCCTTGGTTTTGTTTCTTTAAAATTGTATTATATCTAATTTGTATAAGTGGTGGGAGGCTTTTTTGGCCAATTTAGCCAAAAAATTGACGATCTGATACGAAGCTGTGTAGAAACCCCAACAGGTACCTTATATTTTAAGTCTGTATCCTCACTTACCAGATGTGGTTACATTCAAGCGAGAATTTCTCAACAATAAATAAACTATGATAACCAACGCCAAATATTATTCGTAAATGAAGTAAACACACATACTTAAGCGTCAATAATGTGTCATTACACACTTGTGATTTGTGAAACTGTAATGTGTTTTATGTTTGCCTTATCAATCAGTGAGTCGTGATCAGATGCCGACCTTTAAATTGTTAGAACCTTCTAACTCGCTATCTACACAGATTTGACATAATTCCGACATAGAAATATATGTTTATAAAACAGAGTGTTACAATTTGATTATTATTTCATACGGGTTTCATATTTAATGAATCATAGATAGTTAGATAGATAGAATACTCTTTATTGTACACCACAAACATGAAACAAGGAAATACAGAAACAAAACTTTAAATAATAGTACAATTAGGCGATATAATCTCATATGCTACATGGGGCATGACTTTTCAAAATCTAAGTTAAATCCAGAATAGTCTATATTTTCTTGTGTCAAAAAGGTTCATTCAAATTGGTCAATAAAAATGACGCAGTGACATCAAAAAATGATGTACTATATTGATATGTCTCTTTCATTCTAGAGGTAAATATTTATTTACTTAAACAGGGGTAGAAATGCACTGATATATGCAAACAGGGATCCGGTATACATGAAATAGATACAATAACTTAATTATAGGATAAAAACAGGCGGCCTTATCGCTAAGTATCGATTTCTGGCAGGCAACTTTAGGGTTAAGGAAATTTTGTTACGAAAAAGGGTGAAAGGTAAAAAATACATGAAATTAGGTTGAATTTCATGAACAGCTAGCTAATTTTCATATCACAATGATGAAGTAAATGCTGTGTCTACTATAGTTAACATTTCAATATAAGTTAGTGGAAATTAAATAATAGTCAGGAAAACTTAACAATTTCAATCCAGTAAAAATACTCAGTATCTTTTAAGTTATTTGAAAAATGGGTTATTCGAAGTGATAACGACCGATAACAGCCTTGTTTGCTGATAGTAATATTATCTTAACAAATATAAGTTTGCCCAGATTATATTATATAAAAATACGAAACGGTTTATATTGCGAACCTAATTTGATGTTTAAGAAAGATTTTTTTTAGTCCGAAAATGTTAACAATCATGTTCTATACTCTCTCAGTAAAGTCTCATTACACATTAGCTGAACCCGCGACTTCGTCTGCGTGGAATGTTTTTGGTAGCATTTTCATTAATTTAGGAAAATTGTTTTACAAATAAGAAACATACGTATAACACCCCCGCAACTCCCCTTTGCGTGTGGACGGCAAAAGGAATATTTCTAATAAATTTCAAGTCTACGCCTTATGGTTGCAGAGATAGATAGATAGGTTATACATTAATTAAGTCCATGCCTAGGCGTCCCAATCTAGACCTAGACATGTTACTGCGAACAATCTTTTAAATTTGCCCTACTGGCAATCAAATCAAACACCTCTGCTGTATCTTTTATATATACTAGCTCATCAAGCAAGTTCGTTTGGGTATAATGAAATGTGGTACCTACTTCAACTACGGCGCCTCCTATTTGATGTTTATGTAACTTAGTTAAATCAATGCAATCAAATATATTTATATTTGCGAGAATGATTTTTGTCTACTAGCTCGTTATTACCAGAAGGCATAGAGTATATGCCGAATAATATAAAATATGCTCAATCTCATAATTTATTTAAGAAGATGGTGAAAGAGTATTTCCTTGCCAAGCAAGATGAATAACAAAAATATAAAAGGATACTGATGGTTTAACTATGATTAAGTACATCTCTTTCTGCTTTTTTATTCTTATATCCTTTAAAGCACTATTGGTTGCTAGATCACTATTCTAGCTATAAGGCCGCCAATTGTGCTTAATTTGTAATAAAGAGTATTGTATTGTATATGCAATATACTATACTTAATATTACGCACTGCGGGAGAAAAATAGGGCATTCTTGGCTACTAGATATTGAAATTCGCGGGTGAGGGTGACCAGTTTGGTATACGATGGTATGACGACCCATGGTGGGTATACGATTTTTTCTTACCCTGGCATGAAAACTTCGACCGCTACGAGATGACCTTTCGATCAGTAATCGAACATGGTATTATTATCTAGTATTTTAAGCTGCCTTTAACACTTCAATCAAGAAGTGGTTGACAGGTTACTAGAAGGAAAAGTGAGTTAAGAGCCAGTGGAATGTTTCCGAAAGAGAACAATTAATTATCAGCAATTTATGAAACTAATATTTTAAACGGGACAAGGTTTCGCATAAAACGCAAGTATGAAAGAAAACAAATAAAGCATGCGCTATTGTTGGACATAGATGACAAGTTTGTTTAGACAAAACAAATAAAGATGCTTGTAAATTGCCAGCAATATTGTTTTAACAATATATAAATTGTAAACAACACTGGAGATTCAAGCTGTTTGTTATCGGATAAGGACATGAGATCATAGTAAAGTTTCACATTCATAAATGTAAGCTGTTTTAGAATATTGGACTTATAATTAAGTTAGTAGCAGCCTTTTCACGTCCTACTGTGCGCAGAACTTTTCACTCATTGAACAGAGGGTTTTCAAAGACCACCACACTGTTCCTCTAAGAAGTGGCAGACTACATACCCCATGAATTTCTTCTAGAATATGCAGATTATATATATAACACCGTGGGGAGTTTAAAGAATAATGATGATATTTGAAATGAAATGACTTCTATTAACAAAAATCCACGCGTTTTTCCAATAGTACGACAAGGTGTTCTACATATAATCCATTGAAATGTTACATGAGCTTTGCATTATTAGAGGACGCATTTTTTTTGTGATATGTGTGTGGGGGTTAATAGAAGCTTAATCCCAAGTTTGTGGGGTTTTCGCTCTTGTCCTCCGGCCGCCATCTTGGTAAAAGGGGTTCAAACACCTTTTTGGCGATATCTCGGAAGCTATGCGTCCAAAAAAAATTCGTAAAAATATAATTTGTAGCAAATCGCTTTACCTACGAATATGTTCATATAAATTTTTGCCTTAAATTTAAAATTAAAGAAGTTCTAAGCAAAAAAGTGAGAAAATTTCTAAACCGTTAAATATATTATTGATAAGGGATTCCACTTACATAATAAGTTTTTATAAGTAGCTTAGCTGTTGCAGTCTATGGCATCCCCAACAGTTTCCGATCCCATTGAAATATGGAAAAAATTTCACTCTAAACTATTCTTATGGGTGGGAGTGTGCTTATATCCATGGCTAAAGACACTAAAAAGTCTAGATACTTTAAAGAATACCTAAATTTGCCCAGCCTAGATTATACCCGCAACTTCTCACACAGTTGCATAATAAAAAATGATCGTAATTAGCAGGTACTTAACAGATACGTCGTTAAATTTTAGTATAGATAGTTAAAAATAAATAACATATTAAGAAAGATGAAAACATTTTCTTAGATGTGTACTCTATTTTCACATTGGAGTAGACTTAGATAATAATTTTCAACATCTTATCTACTTTTGTTTCAATGTTTAACTAATTTATATGTTTGATATACGAATAAAGGTGGTATGTAATAAGGCGACGAACACTCACAGAAGTTGTAGTTGTAAAATAATGTTTAAAAAGCAAAATTACTTATACAAAATAGTTATTCTGTCATTTTTAACATTAGGAAACTTGATACATCAGAAATACAGATAAAATTGCTAATGTGTATTATAAATAGTAAATACAATTTTACACCACAGATAGTACATAAGGGATTTCAAACTGAAGGTTGTATTTCTTCTGAGACTTGAGAAATGTTGTCTACAATAATAAAACTATATCAGATAATAATTATTTTAAAGGTCATTCAATCTTGCTGCGAGTTTGTGAACCATAAATTACGCTTAATATTTTCAATAATATAAATTAAAACGTTTTCAATGCCACACTATCATTTGCATAGTCTTGAACAGAATGAGAATATATACTTAGGGATACCTTATCGCATAGATATTTAAAAAAAAGGTAAAATGGCAACGTTAAATGGGGTTAACCGGTAAGAAGTGGGCATAAACATCTTTGTAGCTTCTATCAGCGTCTCTAAACGTAAATTATGCTTGATGTCAATCTGGTAACTAGCTAAGAAGACTCCAAATATAACAATACTTGCAACTACAATATATTATCGTAATAATTTGAGAGACTTTCAAGTAGTTATGTTTATATTTTTCATTTCATTTTAATTAGGAGAACTGTAAAAAAGAGTGATTGTTTTTTATTTATTTATTTACTTTACACTTTTTTATACAAATTTATATTGTACATACAGGGAATACAAAAACTTAATCTAGGAGACTATATAAATTTGCATAAACGGCGGCCTTATCGCTAGGGTAGCGATTTCTTCTAGACAACCGTTGATTACAACGGTTGCCTAGAAGAAAAAGGAAATATTATTTATTAATTGAGGGTAGGCGATAAACTTACATATGAATAATTACACACGAGTACTTAAAAGGTATACACAACATAATGATAGTATGATAAATATTAAAAGAATATACTAATAAATATTTAAATATAAAATGCATAAAAATAGTACATAAAATATAAGTCGTCTATGTAGCTTTCAAGAAATGGTTTTTTACTTTTAAGAGCACATTGATTATTTGGAATAGTTTGTTTTGAAGGTGGTTCTATTTTTATTTATAAAGTTTGTATTAATATCTCTTGATAGTTACACAAAACTTACGATATAATTAACATCGTCTTATAATGAATACTTGATGTAGTTGTTTTTATTTTAATAATAAATACTCGTTTTACGTTCACTTATTATATTATTGATATAAAATATATAAACTTAATATTTGTATGTAAAGGATTCGTGCACTATGTATTATATGTTGATGACATTATGTGATGTGTGAATGTTATCTGTAGAGGATAATATTATCGGCTTCGTTTTTCGACGAAGCCTCAAAAAAATTTAAAGTGCATGTGTACAAAGTACACATGTCAGAAGTGAATCTTCTTTGGTAAACAAATTTTTAAGTCTTATTTATATTTATACAAATCTAAAACTTTTTCCGAGACTTGGAGGGAAAAATGAAAATATGTTAGGAAGTTTATTGTCATTAGAATATTAAAAGAATCGAAAATTAATATAATTAATTTATTGAAAATAAGAAATTATTAATTAAATTTTGTTTTTGAATTTAAAATGTAGAAAAGAGAAAGTGGTAAGATTTTTGTTTTATATTTTATGAAAAATAGTATATTGACTGACGAGTGGCAAATTAAAATGCCACATGTTATTTGTAAATTTTAAAACTACTTAACTTAAAACGAATTAGCATAAAAAACACTGCACATCTTTTTGACAAAAGAAACTCAAAAAAAAAGTGTATTCTTTTTAAAACATAGATATTCGCAGGATCAGACCTATGACCGGTTAAAAGAGATAAGGTATTTCACACAGGTTCTGTAACGTTCTTTTTTAACTGTAATTTGGAAAATTAAATCTCCAACCAGAAGAGTAAGACTCGCTATAGAATAGTATTACACACTAAACCCAGTGGGACTCCCCGCACCCTGAACTAAGGCACTAGTTTGCTGCGGACATTCTTCTCTTGGACTCTGGACATCTGTCACAACTATTCAAAAGGTCAAAAGATTATTACAAACTACATTGGTAAAGGTAAGGTAAGTAGCAGCCTATTAAGATCCCACTGCTGGGCACAGGCTTTCTCACTCATAGGAGAGAGGGTTTTTAGAGAATAGACCCACCACGCTGCTCCACTGCGGGTTGGCAGGCATTGTACACAAGTGCACTTTCATAGTCGGATGTGACGGGAATCCGACACGATCAGAGAGAGATTGACGGCTTAACGTGCTCTCCGAGGCACGGGCGGGGTTCACATCGCCAACTTCACAACTACATACATTGATTAAAGTTACAATACAATAACTACATTAGTTATAGTTTAATTCAATTCAATATCCTTTAAAATCTATACAGAAAAGGCTAACTGACTAACGGAATATATCAGTATACTATCCCAACTATTTCTTACGATTCTAAACAATTTAGTTCACTAAACTCGCATAATCGTTGCAGGTATATCGGAACAATAACGATGGCTATCTTTACCGTTCGATAATAGTAACTTTTATATTAGAAATATGTATATATCGTAATAAAATATGGGCTATTTTGTAAAGTCCAATACGCCGAGTTATCATCCTTATTGTATTTTTTATTTTTAAAGTGAATATTGTTATGACGCCATAGGGAAAAGTGTGAGTGTAAGTCTGTTGGTCTTTACTATACTCAGTCACACTTTACATAGAAAACATTACGAACACATTTCCATCTTAGACTGTGACTACCAAGTGAGATAACAGTCAAGCGCTAAATGAGGAATTAAAAAACAAAATTGCATCTTTTTTCTATTATTTTGTCTCGATATTACTACCTTATAAAAAATGGAGTGTTTTCTGTTATTTATTTATTTATTATTAAAATAAACTCACTACATTGAGACAAAATTAATTTTAGCAAATTGTAATCATTGATAATAAACATTTGAGATTATAATAAAATATCTCTAGTATCCGTTTATGCAGTTTTAACGATAGTAATAAAAATTTTAAATTCGTCAGTCATATTTCAATAATTATTACAGATATTTGTATCTTTAATTATAAATTTTAATTGTGAGAATGTCAACTTAATGGCTTAGTTAACGAAATACTGCGAGTGCTCGCTTCGTTAGCAGATGCCAGGAGTTCGATTTATCCAGGTTTGGACTAATGGCCTTGGCCCCGTGGCTAGATACTGCCCTACTACTAAGGCACAATAAAGTTATGTCCCAATATGATACCGTGTAGAAACCATTAAGAGGTAAATTACCTTCTGCCAACTTTGCGTGCTCCTATCTGAGATTGTATCGACTTATCATCAGGTGATATTACAATCAAGTGCTAACTTGTCAACTATAAACAAAATGCGAGGCTTCCTACATCATATACATAAATTGTTTCTGAAGATCTATAACTGATTTAATAACCTTTAAAAATTGGCTTTACATACAATTATGCTTTTCACATAACAAACAAATTCAATACATCACTAGTTTGTAGTAAAACATTACTTCTTAAGTTGAATTCAATCGTGAATTTATAATGTGAGAACAAGTGTACATTTTAATTTTATTTAAATCGTAAACGACGTTCACGCGATGCTGTCTTTCTTAAATGTAATACGCGGAAGGCAATTAACATAAAAATAACAAAAAATTAATATATAACATTGGTCTTTAAAGAGTTAACTTTAACAAAATAATACGCATATATCGAGCGGTGTTATTTTTTTTTATTGCTTTACATATAAATAGCATTTGTCTACGAAATAGTTGGGAATCAGTTTTAAAAAGTATATATAACACAATACTATTATCCATCACACCAGTTTAATACACAAAAACATAAGTAATAAAATATTCCGAATCATCAAATACAAAATTACAATACGTCCATCTCTGCGAGTCTTTGACCACAAAAATAGCGTTAAAGATAGCAAAAATTACAAATGATGTTGACTATTTATTACTTACCTTATTGCCAATTGCTTAAAAATGCAGTAATGAAGTTAATATCTAAAAAAACACTCTATATCTCTACACCAAATGGAAGAAATGTAGCAGACTTTTAGCTCGCTCTTCATACTTGTGTTTTTGCCGAAAAATAAAAAGCAATATAAAACTGAAATGGTAAAAATAAATATACATCAGTTTTATATAACCTTAAAGTACAATTTTATATAGCGAGGGCATAAAATAACAATCAAATTACAGCCTTGTTATTTTGTACTATTTTAACCCTTTAATGATTTTAAAATAACTTCTAAGTAGTCACGGAACTTAACAAAATCTATTGATTTTGCTCATACAATGTACTTACACTAAAATATATTTGGTATTCAAAAGTAACTATACGTGTAATATTTATTATTTTTCAAATATTTATGAAATAAAAATAACAAATGTGAAATAAGATGTCGAGTCGCGCTCTATGTAGGAGTGGTTTTTTTTGTCTCTGGGAAATTGCATTTACGCACCCCGACTGTGGGGTCGGGAGTGTGGGACTCCGGGAGGGGGAAGAACTCGCAATACCCACTAAAACCCAGCGGGACCGTCGTCAATCATGTGTGGGGAGCCAGAGGTTCATTGAGGCATTCCTCTCTGGCCCCTCGGTTGTAGCCGGCTTACAGATTTTCTACAGGGGAGGAGTTCTATGAACCTCCTCCGTCGTGCCTCCTTAAGCAACTGACTCTCTCGAAAAAAGAGGCAATCGGCTCCAGGCCTCCTCACTGAACAGTATTGCACTTATAATACTAGCCAGTGAGAGGTCTGTGCCGATCAGCGACGTCATAATGAGTCGCTAAGAACCCCTGGCGGGACATTCTGCCACAGTGTGGTGGGCTGTGTCTGACAAGGCACCACACTCGTGACATCTGGTGTTCGGCTCACAGCCAACAGTTTGGTACAGGTATTTGCCGAAGCAACCATGACTGGTAAGCTCCTGTACCAATCTGTAGGAGAGCGACCCGTGCTCTCTGCCGAGCCATTTATCCAGATGAGGGCGGATCGCCCCTGCTATGGCCACGCCCGCAACTGGGGACCCGAGTTCCTCCTTCCACCTTTAGGTCAAGGCTCTGTTAGGTAGAACCCTGACCCTCCTTACTTCGTCAGCGTCTGGTAATTCCCCTCTGTTTCGCGCAGCTACCTATATAGGAGTGGTAAGGGTCAAATAAAAGTTTGCAAAGTTAAAATTTTATTGTACTCTATAACGTAAATAATCTTTTGAACATGTCGATAAACTACAATAGTTTCAATTTAAAATATTCTTATTTGTATATATATATTCTTAATGAATTCTTATTTTATTTTTTAAAACACTATAATTGTTTTATTTTCTTTTACAGGCAAGATTTATTGAAATGGTACGGTTGGGGCTACAAAGACTCAAAATTTACACTGTGCCCTACAAATACAACATTCACAGGAGACAGGTAAACAATTTTTTCATACATTTTTCTTACGAATTTGTCCTTCGAGTATAGACAAAAAATGAAAGGAAACTGTTACGTTCAATTTATATCAAATTAAATGACAGAAATACAATACAGTAGAATCATTCTCACCTTAACCAGTAAATTTTTTTATATAAACGTGTATTATCAATGTTTTGGTTTTTTGATACAGGTAATGATAATTACGGTCGGAACTGAACGCACTGGTTGAAAATTAAAACAAAAACAGCCAAAAATTTATTTGAGATTATAATTTTATTGTATTCAATTTTAATCTGACTTAAGCCAATCGGAGTTAATTTTTTTTGTTGACGCAAATCTTAGTCTTATGGAATATTTTCAAAATCTAAAGCGGATATAAGTAGAAAAAAATCGATATATTTGTATGATTTGTTGTATATATACGTAATAAACGTCTGCGTAAACTTGAAGGTGGCACTTAAAATACGGTACCATCTTTTTAATGTTTGCGTAATTTACTTGATAGTAGAGTTCATACTTCAGCGGTATCTTATTTTTAAATATAAATCATGATTAAACCTACCCTATGTCCTAAGTCGGAACAAATAGAGTAGAATGGAAAAAAATCATCAAAATAGTTTAAACAGTTTCAGTGTCCATGACGGTCAATCACTGTGACATAAACTTTTAATATATATATGTGTATATGTAAATATTCCGAGTTCCAAATTAAATTCTATTTATGTTTATAGTCCAAAGTTTAACATAGACTTTTTTATTGCTGACAGGTTAGCGCTTGACTGTAATCTCACCTGATATGTTAATATAATCTAAAGATACCAAACTTACAAGAGATTTAACTCTTATGGTTTCTGAACCGCTTCGTATCGGAATGCAATTTTTTGGTTGATGATACGTCTTTGCTGGACTAGGTAATAGGTGGTAACTAGACACGACCGAAGCCTCCCACCAGGATCTCAACAAGCGAAGCGAATACATGACCCACAAAATCTTTGGGGTCATCGATGTAATCTAAAACTTTAGAAACCTTCCCAAATTCAAACTATACCAGGTCCGTGATTCCTTAATTAAAGTATTCGAAAATATTAAATTCGTTACATTGTTTATAATAACTTATAACACTCAGAAAGTTTCTGGACGGTTTACTAGCACTGTTGTGTTCTACTTTTTTAAAATACAAATTATATGGTATTGTGAATCACCTGTTTTCCTACAGTGTTATCGATTATTGACTCCACTTGTGTGATATCGATAAAGACTCGTGGTATTTTAAAGTATTTCCTACTATTTTAAAATGTTTCACGTGGACTACGTTTCCGTATTTATAGTTTATGATGGAAGTTGAATTATATTGTTAAGTTATTAAAGAAAATTGATGGTATCACTGGTGTAACAGTGTGACCAATCGCTTTATGAGCTGTGAGTCCAGCGTCCAGCTCTGAGCATAGCAAATGTATTTTTTTAAAACCACTCATCATTATGATTAAAAAGATACCTGGCTGAGTTTGATGTGGGTTCAGAAGAGAGCGCAAAGGAGCCCCTTGTAAATTAATATTCGAAATCATCCGTTTCGTCGTCGATAAAAGCCTAAATAAAAATAATTTTCGATTTGATTAACATATAAATGATAATCTATCATTGGTTTAACGACTTAACATCTGAGGCTTTTCATCACCTACTATCACATCATCATAAATCAAGAATTAATATGTACGCAGGTAGTTTTTTTAGTAGCCTTTATCGTGTTGATGAAATATACAATACTATTTTATATCCTCCCTAGACGATGCCTTTTTCTATAAAAGTTTTAAGGTTTTGAAATAGTCTCTATCGGAAAAAGGCTAGGCTCTGTTTTGGCCAAATTGTCAGGTAAAACATCAGGAATGTATTCAAACTCTTAATTACTATGTCGTCTTCGTAACCATCTAAAGTCTACAAATGAAATAATTTAGTTTCGGAAGTCTTATCATGAGGTACAACATATATGTAATATTTAAGTTGTTAAATTTCCACCATCAGTTCATCTCCCTACAAGTCTTCAAGTGTAGTGGATGACAGTTTTTAAACAATAGAAGTGATATTATAAACCATTTATTATACTAAACAAGGCGTACCAACAAATTTGCATAATTAATATCCTTCCGCAAAATATGTAACTCGTTCCTAAATATGTATCTACAATATTATAATATAATTTATTTATAATTACATACTTGATTTAGATTTCCGGTACAACGCGAGGTGAAAAACGTGTTTTGTCAATTGAAAGTTTTATTTGTTGCAATTATGTTGTTTCTAGCTGTTCCTCACGATGTTGCCTGCAGAGTCCCCGATTTCGCGGGAATATGGGGATACACGTCCTGCATAAGCCGCATTTTAAGCTTTTTCCAGTCAAATTTTCCGATATTTTAATGGGTATTAGGGGTGGAGACGAAGCCGACAAACCATAGACCATTAAAATTCATCCAGCCATTTTGAATTTTGAATTGTGGTTTAACCCTACTTTGTTTTATATATTTGAAGATTAATTATCTGTTTTTTATAGAAACGTTGTCTAGAAGCTATGAAATTCAACGTAATTATGAAGTACTTAATTCGCGTTTCCTTGACTGTCAAGACATTGGTAACGTTAATACTCGTGCGAATGTTCATCATCACGTTTTAACATACTCGTACATCAAACATTTTCTTAGGTCTTATGTAATATATAAAACTCTTGTGTCACGGTGTTAGAAGTTGAAGTCCTCAGAAACGGCTCGACCGATTTTCGTGAATCTTATCGTGCATATCGGCTAGGGTGGAGAATCGGATAACATCTATTTTTCGTCCCCCTGAATGTTAAGGGTGATCCACCGCAATTTTTTTTTAAATTATACTCTTTGTTTTTATTTTTTTATGATGTGGAATTATAAAATACATACAACCCTGAATTTTCACCTTTCTGTCACCAACCCCTATTTTTTTATTGCGATAATAGTTGTTGGCAAACCAACGTTTGCTGGGTCAACTAGGGTATATAGAAAACATTAAAATTGTTTCTACTTATGTATGTTCCAATAGACTACAAGCCCATGGAAGAAAATATCCTATGATATGAACCAACGTGAATAACGCTTAGAAGACTGTTAATATATCATAAAACAAGTCTGAGCACACTATGCCATCATGTCTGAACAGTAGATCTTACAGCAGTAACCATTCGGTAAATCGTGAAATGCAGATAATTGCTGTAAGATCATAAATTTATGTACGGCAACTTATTTTTTGATAAGATGTTATTAAATGTTACCATTGTATTTTCTAGTCGTTTATTATAAATGCTAATAAATAAAAATATTTACGTGTAAAAAAATATCACGGACTCACTTGTACCGCTCAGAAATGACGAAAAAGTGCTTTTATGATATAGTAACAGCCTTTTAAGCGTTACTCACGTTAGTTAATTTCGCACGTTATATTTGTCCATGGGCTTGTAGCCTACAACTTTGAAACCATTCAACTGATGCGCTCCAAACGAGTTTTACAATATTTAAAGATTCCAATAAGAAAATGGTGTTCAGAATTACTGGATTGACTTGAAACCTAGCAAAGTGACTTTTTTCGCTATGTATTTCGTTTTTTCTCGTATAGGATTAATTAAATATAAATTGATGATAATTTATACAAATGTATTTACACTGCTGTGCACTTTTCACTCAGTCACATACAAACGTAGTAGTTTTTCGAACCACACTCTAAACTATATTATTTGTATTTTTATATTCGAATGAAAAACCGTTATATTGTGCCTAATAAAACAACAAACTAGGGTTTAAAAATGAGCGTATTTTACGTTAGAGCCAATTGACGCTAATTCCACAAGTTCTTCGTAAAGCGTAAAAATTTGCGAATTAGGGTAGATTAGTGCAGTTTAATTTTATCGAGACTGTGTTTTGACAGAAGCGTAATATTATCAGATACTACAATATCACTATAGCAATAACATGATATCATCAATTATCGCGTTGGCACACGATGTGACATTATTGATTTTATTGAGTGATATGGTCATTTATACATTTATGCATGCAAATAATTGCACAATACGAGTATACTTTAAATGACATAGACACGAACTGAACCGAGCAATTTCGTCTGCGTTGCGTCGAAGCACACCTGTAATCCCATATTTAAGAATAAAGAAGGTTCAGAAATCATTTGTCAGATTGAGCATGTATCAGATACCCCCCTCATTTAAGGACTTATAGGAAGGGCATATTACAATGTTGAAGATTATATAAGCGATAAAGATGTTGAACTTGATTACAAAAACTATTATTGAACTAGTAACTATTTAGTTTCTTTTCAGTGTTTTCTTAGGGAAATCTACTTTCCTAACCGGTGATAGGTCTGTTACCAAAGAACGAACTTTAAAGCATATTACAAAAAATTACCGTCGCAATATATGTTGAATAACATTTTAAATATCAATAATAATATTCACTTATTAAGCAAAAAGAGCGAAACACAAAATTTTAACACAAGAAATAAAAATAAACTTGTAACGCCATATTTTAGAGTGAAATGGTTCAGAAATCATTTGTCGGGTTGAGTATACACGTTTTTAATAAGATACCCGAATCACTTTTTATTGCTGACAGATTAGCGCTTGACTGTGATCTCACCTGGTGGTAAGTGATGATACAGTATAAGATGGAAGCGCGCTAATCTGCTAAGACGCGATATACCCCTTACAGTTTCTACACAGCATCGTACCGGAACACACATCTATTTGTTTGGCGGTACGTTTTTGCTGATAGGGTGGTAACTAGCCACGGCCGAAGCCTCCCACCACTCCAGACTCAGACAAATTAGAAAATACAATTTCCTAAATTCGTCCTACCGGGGATCGAACCCGGGACCTCTACTAGCAAGGCGAGTACTCGGACTACTGCGCCAACGAGGCAGTTATTGCGTAGCCTTTATCGTTAAATGGGCAATATACATTGAAATAATATTCTAATTCAAACCAGCAGTTCTTGAGAGTATCGCGTTAAAATATACAAACTTCAAGTTTATAATAACATATTGTATATTAAGCTTCGATAAATATACATATAACCGAATGATAATTTTATTGTGACGGATGTGGGGGGGGAGATTAACTTTTTTTTAAGAAACGCCTAGTATACTGTTTGGCGCACAGATAATACCTTATCTTATACCTTCTCATTGGCTGTTTTATTTACATTATATCAACTAAACCTAGGTTAACCTTGAGCTAAAAGTTAACACATTACATTTGTGAAGTTAACATATTAAATTTGTGAGAATTACAAAATGTTATAGGAATCGGAGTTTCATCATACCTGTAACGACAGTTTGTAAATTCGGCTCTATTTTGAATGACGAAAATGTCACATTGCCTCTCGGTTAAATAAATGCGTACTTTAGTGCGCTTCTTTTAAATCAAAATCGAAATTTATTTCACATTATTTTTAACTTCATTTAAATTTTTATCAAACTTTCAGTCCCGGTCTGATAAAAAATTGTGAACCCGGATAAAGTATGATATTACCACCCGCGTTTTTACCATCCGAGCCAAAGTCGGCAATGTCATACTTTCGGCCCTAGGACACCGACAAGTTTTTGATTTTTTTTATTAGTGCAATATCGTATACAAAAATAAAATAAAAATTAAAACCAGAGCGAGATTTTGACTCAGAAATATCACATATTTTATAATGCCCAAGTTTTCTAATCTCAACGTTACTGGTTTTGCAAAGTTATTGCAGCGTTGTTGGATAGCCCATTTAACCCAGAATGCTATAGGCTATATAAAATCACATGTGTGACGGAATTTTCTTTCTTGATAACTAAAAAAATCCACGTATATCCATCTTTTAAGCTTGACTCACTATACCTGCTTTTATGATAATCAAATTTGTCCTCTCCCTTTTTTGGGACACAGACGAAGCTGCACGGATATGCTTAGTGGACTAGATAGGTACGTGTTCTAAGATCCGAAAAAATTTGTACAATCATTTATGTTTCTGCAAATGCAATCCTAATTTAATTGGCATTACAATCTGCGGGTCACAAGAAAGTGGTGTCAACGAGCTATGACTGAATCTTACTGTTTGTAGGCGGCTGCTAAATTGACGCATCCGTTTTGATCGTGTACACGTACCTTGCCTATGAATATCTTTATGTTCATATAGATCATTTAAAACGTTTCTTATGAAGCAACATTGTGGGTCTAATCGCAGCAGTGGGATATGTAAGGTGTTATTTGCCTTTTGTAAAGTCTTTAAAGGGCAAAGTTTTACTCCCCTGAACGCTAAAGTATCTGAAATCATTAGGAAGAAATACGAGTAATCAATTTGTCGTACGAACTTACCCAACACGCAATTGTGACCCGTACTTGCTCCTTGCTAAATGCCTACAATTGTGATTTGTTTTCGTTTTCTTTCAAATTGTATATCAAGAATCTTTTTGTATAGTTTTACATACATACACATACATAGCATCACGCCTCATTCCCATAGGGGTAGGCAGAGACAACATCCTTCCACTTGCCACGATCCTTGCATATCTCCTTCGCTTCTTTCAATCTCATTAAACCTTTCATACAAGTTCGTCGGTTTAGAGTACTCTTGACCTGGCCGTTATTTAAAATGTCCTGGATTTGGTCCAGGAACGTTCGCCTCGGTCTTCCNTGCTGGGTATGACAGAGTGTCAGTCGAGATGCTGAAGGCTGGCCGCGGGATTGTGGTAGCTCAGCTGTACTGCCTTTTCAATATATGCTGGGAGAAAGGTCAAGTCCCAAGAGATTGGAGCAAGGCCGTAATTGTCCCTCTATATAAAGGAAAAGGGTCACAGCAGGAGTGCAAAAATTACCGCGGTATCAGCCTTCTTAGTGTCGTCGGCAAATTGTATGCAAAGATATTAATTGAAAGGGTGATTAATGAAACTGATGGGAAAATATGGGACGTGCAAGCGGGATTTAGAAGAGGAATGGGATGTACGGATCAGGTCTTTTCTTTACGGTGCTTAACTGAAAAATGTTTGGCTAAACACCAAAAAGTTTATTGCGCGTTCGTAGATTTAGAAAAGGCCTATGATCGAGTGGTGAGGAATGAGCTGTGGTCAACGTTATCTACGTATGGGGTGAGCGGTTGTCTGATCCAAGCATTGAAGTCTCTCTATGAGGGTTCTAGTGCCTGTGTCAGAATAAACGGAGCGTACACGGAGTGGTTTCCTGTCGAAAGAGGTGTTCGACAGGGATGTGTTGCGTCACCATGGCTGTTCAACCTTTTCATGGATAAATGTTTGACAGATTTAAAAGAATGTATGTATGGGTTAAGAATGAATGAATTACTCATCAAATGTTTACTCTACGCTGATGATCAAGTAATACTTGCGTCATCCGCTAACGAGCTTCAGGAGATGCTAAATATTATGAATGAAGCTTTGAAAGGGAAAGGAATGAAAGTGAATGTAAACAAAACGAAAGTTATGCTTTTTGAACGAGATGAATCTATAGTTTTAAAGACTAATTTTAAAGTTTTAGTTTAAGTTACGTACTTTATACATAATAAAGCTGTGGTCACTTAGAGTTGGTAGTAAGCAAGGGAGTTATTGCCTTTTTTCAATAACTATAACTTTGACGTTATTATAGATCCAATAACTGATATTTTGTTAAGTTATTTGTTACTGAAAAGTTATTTTTTGCATCGACTACATATTAATTACGAGAAATTTATATCACGGATTTAGTATATAGAGATACACTAAGCTTATGAAAGACATTGATTTAGAAGAAGACGGTATTAAGTTAATAGATTAGAATCTCGAACTGAAGGTGAGGTTAAATAGTCTAATATTTCGCTTTTCCCATTAAAGGATCAATAAAATAAACAAAATAGTCTACATCTAGGCATATTAATATAAAATATTTGGTATAAATTTGTATAAAGGTTGCTCGATATTATGCTCTTTCTCCCAAGTTAACTCAAAGTAAAATTAGTAGCATACTCGTAAAAAATAGCTATCACATTGCTTCTTTATTGGTTGAAATTTCTATGACAATCGCACACTCCATTGTTAAAATATTGAAAGTAACATATTAACCCTCTTTTTGATTTTTAAAGTAGCAAATAACGGATGTGTTAGTTATCCACATGCTTAGTTGGTAGCAATTCCGTAAACACATTGTAATTAAACGCAGTTTAGTGACCCGATATAAAAAAAACAGCGAGAAAGAAAGAAGAGAAGATACAATTATTGGAGTAAACTATAAAGTTATACTTTTTGCTAAAGGAATACATAGAGGCAATGTTTTTAGTTTTGACAACTCCTGCGTTCATAACGTAATCTATACTCGTGTATATAATCGCAACATTATAATTTACAATTAATACAAATTTATATTTATAATTAAAAAGTAAAACTTATTTTATCTGGTTATAAAGTCAAAATAACAGCTTTGTAACGAAAATCATTACAAATATTGTGAGGTTATTTTCATTTTGTCTATCTGTGTGTTTTAGCCAGTTTTCAGAATGTCAGAGCTGGTTTTAAAGGAAACTTATGGCAGATACCTGATGGTACCTTCATTAAAGCCTTTCTTATGAATTAGAACACCTATGCCCAGAGGTGGTTTGATGATAGGCTATTACGTAGTAAATTAACATCTGAAAAATAAACGTATGTCGCATATCAGACTGAGCCTTAGCATCGGTTAAGTAATAAATTATATATTTCAGATATTTACTTGGAGGAAAGAATCTACCATATGCGATTCAGTGGATAAATGAGAACTTTGGTGTGGATATCTCAAAACCGCCCAAGATTCCACCGTTGCCGACTGCGTTTCCAGAAAGTCGCTTACCAGCCAACATTAAAGAAGATCTGGAGAAGATAGCTCTCATTAGCACAGATGGAATGGACCGTCTCATAAGGGCACACGGTCAAACTCTACATGATATGACACTGTTACGAGCAAATAGTTTTCCCCGGATACCCGATGCTGTTATTTGGCCTGAAAATCATGACCAGGTATAAAGAAAATTATTTTTAACGTACATATATTAATTTCGCCTGTCATTATTGTTTGAATAGGTAAAAGAATCTTATAACTCGATTTTTGAGCACTTAAAAACGTCGGATTAATCATTTATCGTTCGCAAATTGTAATGAAAACAAAACGAACTTTTGTTTTAAATTACTTTTTTTCATATTTGCATGTGATTAACACGTATAAACCAATTTGTATATATTTTATTGGTTTATGTTATTTTTGTACATTTATTAGCTTTTAAGATACATTGTTTCTCTTTGTATCCCTTTAAAAAATTTACTTATAAAATGGATGTTTTGTTAATCACTCTATCATAATTAATGTTTATCCATTTTTTGTCAATTTTGCCTTCAATTAAAACGTGTTATTTTCAGTATCTTTTATCATTAATTTTAAAACTCTTATTTCGTCCGCTCATGTTAAAATACTGTTTTTGAACTCGTAGTGGATGACACTTGATTTTAATAGTCTTGAATGCATTCATAAACTAAATTTAATTATGCATTGACTGTATTTGAGAAAAAACAACGCCATCTATTTAAGGCTCACGTAAATGGTGTAAAAGTTTTCTTCTCTTTAATTAGTTTAAGAATTTCGTACAGTCGGAATAGACTTTAATTTATAATATCTTACTTATAGACGATATCTTACTTATAGATGAACTGCCTCATTGGTCTAGTGATTACCATGTTCGACTCTAGACATGAGGTCCTGGGTTCGAGTCCCGGGTCGGGCCAATTCAATAAAGGGATAGAGAGTGCACTTGTGTACTATGCCTGCCAATCCGCAGTGCAACAGTGTAGTGGGTCTACAAACCCTCTCTCATATGAGTGAGGTGGCCTGTGCCCAGCAGTGGGACTTTAATGGGCTGCTCCTTACTTACTATAGACGTGATAACGCATTATAAATCGATAGTGTCCAGCCGAACATGCAAGTGAGATTACAGTACAAGCGATAGAGAGGCGCGATCGATCTAAATCAATTGTTTATTACAACAACTATTTTTCAAATATGTTTTCTTATATCTTTACAGACAAACAATTTTTTAAAGTATCGTTGTTAGTATTTGTATAGCTTTTATAAAACGTTTCTCCTTTACCAATTTTCAGGTGGTTGAAATAGTAAACACCGCCTCTCGACACCATTTTGTGATAATCCCCTTTGGAGGTGGTACATCAGTGTCAGGTTCAGTGACATGTCCTGCCAAAGAAACGAGGCCTATAGTAGTGTTAGACACCAGTGATATGAACTCTATAATATGGCTGGATAAAGACCAACTGCTAGCGAGAATTCAGGTATAGTTTAACCTATAATTAACTCACCACTTTCTTTAATCAGAGTTACTCAAAGTTGGGAACGCGAAACTCTATGGATTCGCCATTCTATGGTACGGGGTTTGCGAGACGTTTAATGACTAGAGGGGTTTTACACCTCATTATCATAAAAACGAAAACGAATTGTGAACCCCTTCTAAGACCTTCAATTAACTAAAGGTTCAATAAAACACTTGCTGATTTCTCCGCCGATGCTTACTTGCTTAAGAATCACGGAGAGCACGAAATAATTTCGGCGCCTTATATAAATTCTACAAATGTAACTAGTAATTGTGAGCTTGTCATCGAGTAAGTGCATTGAAGATGTATCCTTTTTATCAATTATCTTATTTCTCTCTTTCTATAATTATGCAAAACTTATAAAATTCCCATACGAATCTTATATAAATTTTCTAGAATGTAATATAAATAAAATAAATAAGTATTCGAAAATTCCATGTGAGAAATTATAAATCAAATTAACTATAACGGGAGAAAGTCGCGAATAGTAATCGACATGGTATCCATGTTAAAATTGTCCAAAATTACCTATAAAATTGTTGTACCAACCTCAGCCATCACATTAATATTAAAAAGATATTATTTTGCATAGTATTTCTTATGTTTTAATAAAATGAAAACGTTATACAACAGTAAAATTTACCATTATCTTTAAGGGACTGGAGGGATTTAATTAGTAGCTTCACAGTCATTTGGAAATTTCAACAGGGGTTCATGCAGCCAAAAGTTTGAGAAACCCTGTCTTATTTCGTAATTCTGATGCTGTTCAGTTTTGTGTATATTAAAAAAAATTTATCAAGTTCATCTACAACTTTTTCTATAGGATTCACTTTACAAGAACCATTTATGATTTTTTTTCCTATCCACAAAAAAGAAATTGACTTAAGCACTTTTTTAAATGTTCGTTGCATTGTTTTATGGAATAATAATTAACAATATATTTTTTTCTTAAAATTAGTTAAATTTCACAGTATTAATAATTTAAATTTTAAATAAAAATATTAAGTTTGAATTTTATTGTATTAGTTTACTTACAAAGAATGCTATAAAAGCATTTGATTTCAAAACTGATATATTCTCTATCCAAGTAAAGCTCATCTTAATTGTCTTTAATCTCTCCGTTTGTAACAGATCTACCGTCGGTTTTAAGTTGGGAAAAAATTGACATGAAACTCAACAGTTTAAACATTTTCAATTTAAAACCTATGTTCTAGGCAGGAATCGTTGGACAGGATCTGGAGAGGGAAATGCGTGCTAGAGGATTCACTGTAGGACATGAACCTGATTCCCTTGAGTTCTCAACCCTCGGGGGCTGGGTGGCCACCAGGGCTAGTGGGATGAAGAAAAACACCTACGGGAACATAGAAGATCTTGTTGTTCAAACTAAAGTACGTATAAAGGTTAACCTATTGTAGGTCTCGCTGGTGCAATGGTGTCAGCACTGACTTCGCTAGCAAAGGTCCTGGGTTAGATTTCCGTTAGGGCAAATTTAATTTCCTAATTTGTTTGAGCGGTAGGAGATTTCGGCTACGGCTTGCTGGCAAAAAGGTTACCAAATAAAAAAACAAACTCCTTCAAAATGGTTTCAAGATAATGAGATGCATGTAAAATGTAAGCAACAGTATAATTATAGGTTTTAGTAGTCGGGCACGAAACAGAACACAAAGAGAACCTCGAACTGAACAAACACTGTATAATACTTCCTATCTTATTTTCGCGTAGTTTAATGAATTTATGTGTCTGTCTTTTTTTTTGTTACCTTTTCGTTTCATTCGTAATAATACATAGAAGCCTAATTTTTCACCATTCTACCATCAAGTATTTTTTTTTAACGATATAATATTATAAAGAGGAAACATTTGAGTTTTTTTTTTAAATAAATAAAAAATCTATCATCGCGTGCTCTAGGGAAACTATTGTAGATAGATCAAACAAATGTTCTACAATATTATAGACCGTATTAATATCAGCAAAAAGTCCAGGATGGCACATTTTCATTTACTAAAGTTATGCCACTATAACGCCTTTTTTACATTTTAATAGTTAACAAAAGTGCCGACAATAATTTAACCATATCATACATACTCGTACCTCTGTATTAATCTTTATCTTATTAATGTTTTATTAAAGACTGTTTTAATACCTTTAAAATACTTTCTAAATTACTAAAATCCCACTTTCCATTGAAAAGATATAACGAATTGAAAAATATCAATCTAAAGAAAATTGTAGCGACCCTTATAACTGGGCCTGCGACTGGTGAGTTAGCTCATATCCCAAGGATACCCATGACACCCACCGATACACTATACTGTTTTCATTTTTATCCGGCTAAAAAATTCTTTACTATTCTAGAGTATTTTTAAGTTTGCTAATGTCGGACATTCTACGTAATGTTGCGAATGTAAAAATTTATTAGATAGATATTCGTTGTAAAGTAAAATCTGTATATTGATTAGATAATAAATGTGTGTATCTAATAATCTGAAAGGAAGTAATTAAAAACTAAGTGAAATAAAACTTTTATGTTAAGGAAAATAAATCTACAGTCCAACTTAGAAGACATTCCTCTGCCACGAGACTGGTATCTCATTGCTAATTAATTATATAACAAAACAACTTTTGCCGAGTCAGCGAGTTATAATATATTGTCCAAACTAAACAAAAATATTAGGTAAAGTTTTGATGACAAGAATGCATGGCAATATATGCAAACAATGAAGATTCTCGTAGCTTGTAATATTGTCATAACGGATGTATGATTATTTTATGATATGTAAAGATATAAAAAACGAAAATTAATTATATTCGTATCAAAATTAAGTTTTTAGCCCATTAACGTCCCACTGCTGGGCACAGGCCTCTTCACTCATATGAGAGAGGGTTCTTAGAGCATCCACGCTGCTCCACTGCGGATTGGCACGCATAGTATACAAGTGCACTCTCTATTCCTTCACTCTCATAGTCCGATGTGACGGTAATCGGACACAACCGGAGAGAGATCAGGCGCAGGAGCGATGGCTTAACGTGCTCTCCGAGGCACGGGGGTAGATCACACCGCCAAATCCCCAACTTTGGGCCAATATTGCGAAAATCTTAATAGAAAACTCAATATCCATTTTTGAATTGGTCCGACCCGGGACTCGAACCCAGAACCACATATCTGTAGTCGAACATGCTAAACCCTAGACCAATGAGGCAGTCAAATTAAGTAGATATCTATTAAAATGGATTTAACACTTCGTCGTCGTCGTCGCTTCAACCGATGGACGTCCACTGCTGGACATAGGTCTCACGAAATGATGCCCACAAGACCCGATCTTGTGCCGCCTGGCTCCAGCGGCTACCGGCGATCCTCCTTATATCGTCGGTCCACCTTGTGGGGGGTCTTCCTACACTGCGTCGTCCGGTGCGGGGTCGCCATTCCAGCACCTTCCGGCCCCAACGTCCATCGGTTCGTCGGACTATGTGCCCCGCCCATTGCCACTTCAGGTTCGCGATTCGTAGGGCTATGTCGGTGACTTTGGTTCTGCTACGGATCTCCTCATTTCTGATTTGATCGCGTAGAGAAACTCCGAGCATAGCCCTCTCCATCGCACGCTGAGTGACTCTGAGCTTTCGAATAAGGCCCATAGTCAGCGACCACGTTTCCGATCCGTTTAATCCGATTTAACACTTATATTTTTTTAATGATAAAGCTGGCGTAAATTAACGCGTTCCTGATAGTACTTGTTTTTATTGCAAATGCCCTATATGCGAGACGAAAGCACTTCGTTCTCTCTTGTTTTTATTCCACTAGCGCGTCTACTCCTAGCTCACTTTTCTTCCCGGTAATCTAGAAACTACTTGGTTATCGGTTATAAAATTCACAGACAAGAATGCCCTACTTTTCTCCCTTGGCCTATAATATACCTACTAATCTTTTAATAGGTATAATTTTCTTTTTCTATACTATACTATGTAAAATAAAATCTCGTCGCCCATAGTTTTTATTATGGCATATGACTATTATCTGACCTAATATGATGTGATTATACGGTCTAAGATCGATGAGCGTTTACCTAGTAAGAGTTAAATTACTTCTCACGCACACAGATACTCATAATTATTTTTTCATTTCCTAATTCATTTATAAAAGCAGCAACTCCCATTTTATATTAATTTATAAAGACCACCTACCTTCACTCTCTTTTCTATTACATTCTCCCTAACTCCAAAGTTTAGTCATAAGACCGCCAAGTATCGTACTAAAATTACTTTATTCAACACCCGGAATGTATATCTCATCCCTCAATAAATTAATAATATTTTTTTGTTAATGTGGAAGTTTGTATATATATACTTCATTTATACATTGTATTATATATGTACTCTATTTATTATTACTTTGTATGACCTTTTCATGCACCACCCGTTAACAATCTCCTGATCCATTAGGTCTGAAAGAATTCGCTGATTAGCGATAAGACCGCCTTTTTTGTAAGTTTACTTGAATAAACCTTGTGCATTTGTATTTTATATGTCGTTTCTTTGAAGTTGGAAAATAAAGAATATTATTATTTCCCTAGTCTACAAAGACTTACACATAGTGTATAAAAAAAAAATTTTTTATTCGTTCAAAGTATCTTACAAGAAGTAAAACTAAATTTAGTACAAAATAACATATTATTCCACTAAAATAATGTATTAAAAATCTATCCCTAAACTAGGAATGAACCGGTTTTTTTTGGCGATTTAATGGATGCTTTATTTCTGTTTTAATAGCATGATAACATCTGTGATAACGAAAAAAGCTCGACTTTTTGTTACGTTTTTTGTCTTTGTATCAGTCAGTCAGTCGGGTATTTTGTTTTTTTGTTATCATCATCATCATTATATATATCAATATCATATTAGTTTAATATATTTCAATTCCAATTAGAGCAGTTCGTTCACTCCCACGCGTTTCTATCATCTAAGTACTCTTGCAACTATAAGTTATAATACGATGTTTTTATGTCAGTATCGTCAGTAAAAGGGGCTTACTGACAACCATATTTTCTATTTCAGGTAGTGACTCCACGTGGTGTGATAGAGAAGAGCTGTCGGGTGCCTCGGCTATCATGCGGCCCAGAGTGGGAGCATATCATTTTAGGTTCCGAAGGCTGTTTAGGTGTTGTCACTGAGGTATTTTACTTTACCATTCCCTTTTTAATGTCGAACAGTTAATGGAACATATGACGCCTATTGACATCCGTCTGTGCCACATAACAGATGGAGAGAGAACAAATTTATTTATCATAGGAAAGGTTATATTGAGTACCTTTTTGCAACTTTTTTTTACTTCGCTTTTATTGGTCGTAATTCGCTCCTATTGGCATATAGTCTGCATTAAATAAGCTATCTAACACAAAGATTTTTTTCCATTCGAATTATGTGTTTCTGTGATTAGTGCATTCAACTAAACAATAAAGTTAAAAGTGTGTGCGTACAAAGTACACGTGTCAGAAGTAAAACTTCTTTGGCAAACTAACTGTTAGGTCTTGTGGAAGACATGTTAGGAATTTGGTGTATTTCAAATAACGAATTGTAAATAAAAATGCCACATGTTTATTGGTATTTAGGTGTGGTTTTTGATTTAATAATTTAGAAAAGAGTAAGTAAGGTAAGTAGCAGCCCATTAACGTCCCACTGCTGGGCACAGGCCTCCTCGCTCATGTGAGAGAGGGTTTTTAGAGCATAGACCCACCACGCTGCTCCACTGCGGATTGGCAGGCATAGTACACAAGTGCACTCTCTATTCCTTCACTCTCATAGTCCGATGTGACGGCAATCCGACACGACCGGAGAGAGATCAGGCGCAGGACCGACGGCTTAACGTGCTCTCCGAGGCACGGGGGTGGATCACACCGCCAACTTCCCAACTTCGGGCAAATATTGAGAAAATCTTAATAGAAAACTCAATATTGATTTTTGAATTGGCCCGACCCGGGACTCGAACCCAGGACCTCATGTCTGTAGTCGAACATGCTAACCACTAGACCAATGAGGCAGTTCTAGACCAATGAGGCAGTTTAGAAAAGAGTATTTATGAAATATTATTTTATGAAAAATAGTATATTAAATTTTTAAATGACGAGGGGCAAATGAATATAATACTTGTTATTTGTCAATATTAACTACCGAAGCTTCAAAGTAACTAGCATAAAAACGCTGCACATCTTCGTGATGCTAATCACACGTTTCATCCGTAGAAATTTTATCCTACGTTATTTGACTGCCTCATTGGTCTAGTGGTTAGCATGTTCTACTACAGAAAAAGGTCCTGGGTTCGAGTCCCGGGTCGGGCCTATTAAAAAATGGACATTGAGTTTTCTATTACGATTTTCTCAATATTATTATTAGGCCGTCGATCCTACGCCTGATCTCTCTCCGATCGTGTCGGATTTCCGTCACATCGGACTATGAGAGTGAAGGAATAGAGAGTGCCCTTGTGTACTAAGCCTGCCAATCCGCAGTGGAGCAGCGTGATGAGCGAGGCCTGTGCCCAGCAGTGGGACATTAATGGGCTGTTACTTATTTCACTTCAAAAACGTGATATCATTTTCAGGTGACGTTGAAAATTCGCCCAATACCGCCCGTAATACGTTACGGGTCACTCGTGTTCCCGGATTGGGACTCTGGGTTCTACTTCGAAAGAGAAGTTGCACGACAAAGATTACAGCCGTCCAGTGTTCGCCTGATGGACAATGAACAGGTATAATACTATCATTACTAGCTAACCCAGCAAACGTTGTTTTGCTATATAATTACTATTATTGCTATTAAAAAATAGGGGTTGGTGATGGAAGGGTGAAAATTTAGGGTTGTATGTATTTTTGTATAACAAAAATAATTGGGGCGGAATCACCCTTAATATTTAGAGGTTTGAAAAATAGATAGTAGCCGATGCTCAGGCTTACTGAATATGCATAAAAAATTTCATAAGAATCTGTCAAGCCGTTTCGGAGGAGTATGGGAACGATCATTGTGACACAAGAATTTTATATATGTCGTAGAATAAGAGAGAAGGAGCATAAAGCATAAGAGCATAGGGTTCTCCGCCGACATAATTCAATTTCCATAAAGTGGGCGTTGGTGCAATCAAACATTTATTTAATTAACTCAGATTATAATGTTCAATCACATAATGTTCCCGATATCAATTTACACAAACATATTAATAATAATAGCTAGGAAGGCCACAGTTTCAATAGTCGACCGCTCTGGCGGACCGTCTCTCGAGAACTAGCGAAAGACGCGCGCCGGATTGCCACTTTTTCTCTGCCCCACACTGATAGACAGATGGCGCGCCAGCGTTCCATAGACTACTGCTCTCTGACATATATTAGATTTCCATTTAATTATCTAAACTATGATATTATAAAGAAAAAACATTTGTGTTTTTGTATATATGTTAGTAATGTTTTCGAACCGAACCGATTTCAAAAATTTTAGCACGTTTAGAAAGGATCAGGATTAATGCAGAGATATGAATAATATGGTTTGATTATTGTCGGCACTTTTAATAATTTCTAAAATTAAAAAATGTATTTATAGTGGCAATAAAGTACATATAGCATCTTGGACTTTTTTTATAGATATTAATATGTTCTACAATATTATAGAACATTTTTGTGTTCTATCATCAATAGATTTTTTGTGACTAATATTTTCACGCCTTGGGATACATATAGCCTTTGTCGCTCAGGAAAAATGCAACTTTGTAATTGTGAAAAAAAAATTGAAGTCAGTCCAGTAGTTTTTGTGGGAAAACGTTACAAACATACATACATATAAAAACACAAATATTTCCTGCTTTTAATATTAGTTTAGATACCTATAATCTCAAAATCTATTTATTAAATGCACTTTTAAGCGCTTATATATTTTTATGGTTATTTATACCTATAACTTCCGTTTTCTAACATATTAATTGTAAATTGTAATCTTATAATCTTATATTATAATTTAATACAATACAAAGATGTTATCTGTACATATTATCTGATTTAAATCTAATATGAGGGGAAAAACTTCACGAATCAGAAGCGCTGTAAAAGCCAACTTAATTGAGAAATTGATATTTTATTTGTCTGTGTAATTAGTCTTTTATTACAGTTTCGTTTCGGACACGCGTTAAAAATGGAGCAAAATTGGGGTGGTGTGCTACTCGACGGGTTGAAACGTTTTTATATCACCAAAATCAAGGGATTCGACCCCCAGAAGTTGTGCGTAGTTACCCTTCTCATGGAGGGGACGGCTGAACATGTGGCGGAGAGTGAGAAGAAAATGAACAGCATAGCAGCCCAATATGGGGGTGTTCCGGGTGGTGCAAAGAATGGTGAAATTGGTTACACCCTGACCTTCGTCATAGCATATATTCGAGTAAGTACATTTTTTTTATTCCTACTATTTTTGCACAGTCAGGGAGAGTGCCCTAAAACCCTCTCTCTGACGCTCTATTCCTTCACTCTCACAGTCCGATGTGACGGCAATTCGACACAACCGGAGAGAGATCAGGCGTTGGACCGACGGCTTAACGTGCTCTTCAAGGCAAAGGGATGGATCACACCGCCATTTTCCCAACTTTAGACAAATATTGAGAAAACATTAATAGAAAACTCAATATTAATTTTTAAATTGCCCCTACCCAGCATTCGAACCCAGACATGAGGTCTGTTGCCGAACATGCTAACCACTACACCAATAAGGCAGGCCTAGACCAATTACTTCACACTGCCCCTATATATATCTTGTTCAAATTTTGTTTTTTTGATTGTTTCACAGGACCTGGCTTTAGAGTACGATATAGTGGCGGAGTCGTTTGAGACATCGGTATCCTGGGAAAGAACTTTGTCCCTTTGTCGTAATACGAAAGCACGTGTAAGGAGCGAGTGCGCCAAGAGAGGCATTACACGATACCTCATCTCCTGCCGGCTGACACAGACGTAAGCTCATTATTGTTTTACTATCAGGTACTAGAGAATGAGGGAACCTGAAGTCCAGAGGGTTAGGATAGGAGTCATTTTGACGTGCTAAAAAATGTTATGAGTATATTTTACCGGCCTAAAAAATGTTACGAGTATATTTTGGCGGGCTAAAACTTGTTATAAGGATATATTGGCGGGCTAAAACATGTTATGAGGATATTTTGGCGGGCTAAAACATGTTACGAGAACTAATTGTTTTAAACTTAAATTTTCGTGGTTTATTAACATATTGACTATTTGAACGGGTACATATCACGATGGCGATTTTAAAAAAGGCATTGGCGGGCTAAAACATATTATGAGGACGTGTTGGCGGGCTAAAAATGTTACGCGGATATTTTGGCGAGCTCAAAAATATTACATGATATTTTAACGGACTATAAAATGTTACGAGGATGTTTTGGCAGGTTTAATACATGTTATGAGGATGTGTTGGCGGGCTAAAATGTTACGAGGATATTTTGGCGGGCTCAAAAATGTTATGAGGATATTTTAACGGACTAAATAATGTTACGAGGATATTTTGGCGGGCTAAAACTTGTTAAGAGGTTATTTTGGCGGGCTCAAAAATGTTATGAGGATATTTTAACGGACTATAAAATGTTACGAAGATGTTTTGGCGGGTTAAAAAATGTTATGAAGATATTTTGGCGGGTTAATTTTTTTACGAAAAGTTATTTTGTTCTGATGAACATGTTTATCGATGTGTAAAAATTATTTTCCATTATGCATACGCATTGAAGTAGATTTTATTTTGATTTACATACACTTATAAACAAAAATTTCAGATATGATGCAGGTTGCTGTATATATTTCTACTTTGGATTTACAACAATAAATATTTCGGATCCAGTGCGGGTATATGAAGAAATTGAGGAGGCAGCCAGAGACGAGATCATCGCTTCTGGTGGTGAGAGACGTTTTACATTACATTTTTATTAGCGTATATACGTAGTACCCAAACGAAGGTTAATATTATAAGCTGGCTCTTGGGACTTAAATGTTCATGAAAGACTACCAAGTGTTATGATTTTTATGTTTGCTAATAGTTAAACTATACAATGTTATCTTTTGTTTATTCAATTAAGACTCTAGTGTAGCGTCATTTTGCGCTGAACTTTGAGATACTGAAAAAAGTGCGACTTGTATTTATAGGCTCATATCTTTAATAATAAAACTTACCCCAAGGGTTTTCACTGTTATTCTCATCACTTATATAATACAAAACCAAAAAAATCCCTGAAAGTTTATAAAATACCACAAATAAACCTAACGGTGGTTAGTAACAGTCACTTTGTAACCGATTTATTTTTGTTTTAACTATTATCTGGTGTTATCTCTACTCATGTTTTATTACGACAGTTACCGAAAAGCGAAAAAGCTACTACACATTGTGACTTAAAAGGAAAGAGATTTATATATTTCTGATTGCCTCAGTGGAGACAGAACTATTGTATCATGTCTACTAGTAGTTGACAGTTATTATTATTGTTTATTGCTAAGTATGTGAGCTTTTTAAAACGAATCAACGCAGTCCAACTTATCCTTTGTATAACATAACTCTATTGTAACACATTTGTGCACCGAATATATATAATAATGTCACCAACTGTAATATCAACAGGATCAATATCTCATCACCATGGAGTGGGGAAACTGCGAAAAAAGTGGTACAAAGACACAGTGAGCGAACCCGGGAAACAATTGTTGTTAGCCGCTAAACAAGCCCTTGATCCGGATAACATCTTCGCACTGGGAAATATGGCCTTTGATGAGTACTCATCAGATACAGTGAAGAGTAAACTATAAAATGAACATAGGTATCGATTCAGATTAAGTTTCTCTAAAATTCTCTATCTAGACTTAAAATAAACAAGGCCTATTCATATATAGATCAATAAATATCCACAGTAAGATACTAAGACTTATAAATGACGAAGTAAATGGTACGAATTTTAGACGAAACTTACTAGATCACAACAAAATCTTTCTTTGGTATTAACTTAATTTATGGTTTTGACATTGTGATATTGAGTTATTGATTAATCCTTATATCTAACATTCACATTAATTTTAATAACATAAATGTAGTATCATTTGCTTTATACCCTGTAATTTAAGAAAACCTCCATGTATTGTGTAATAATAAAAATTAATATCCAACTAAAACTTGATTGCCTGGCACGCCTGGCAAGTCTGGCACCTGGCACGCTACCTGCCTCCTCAGGGCCCTTTTTCGTGTGTGGAAAGCGAACCTCGTACCCGCTGCCCAGAAGTCATCCCTAGGGTGGAAGACAGCGCTCATGCGTTGCGCGTCTCCTCCACAGTCAGATGGCGGGAGTGACCGTGTCATCATCTCTCTACCGTCCCCTTCCGCGACATGACCGTTTTGCAGAAAGAAACACCACCTCGCTCCGTGATAGTAAGTCCGTTATCGCAGTGACGACGGCGAGCATCGTGAAGTTCGTTCAGATAGCTGTCACGAATGTGGCATGTGTCACCACCCATTTGGAACACTCCGTGAGGATGTGAACGGCCGTGTGAGAGCCGCACCCACACTCACGGCACACTTCCATTTCGTCACGACCGGCCATCCTGCACATTTACCTGCCAAAACAGCCGTCGTCCAGTGTAAGATAGAAAGTCATCTCTCCGTGCTCCCTCTGGCACCAATGAGGCAATATGGGACGGATCGGATCAATGATTTCATGGTCAGCCTTTTGCTCCCACATTGCACCATTTACGTAGGAGTGCGGGTAGGGAGGACTGCCTCCAAAGCCGCACTTCCCGCTTCCAGAAAGTCTCGGAAGGCGCCTCCGCATCTAGTTCCCACGGTGGTATCCCAGCTAGCACCTGGGCTGCCTTGCAAGAGACGGTATCCTCGGACAACTCTGACCACCACGAACCGCTGCGCTTGGATCGGACGATGAAAGAGTCTGCCCATATAGAAGCTTCATATAGAGCCGTGGCTCGGCCCAAGCTGGATCCCCCAAATTCGGTAGAACCCCGGAAAGTGCCCCTGTCGCCCTGAGGAGTTTGGGGCAAATAAGGAATAAAAAATGGAGGATGCAGAAATTGCATAATATAATGACTAAAGAACAGCACCGCCTATTTAATGTGGCATTCGTTTTAAAACGACAAATATTCTTATTTTATCGGTTCATGTGGGTAATGGTCAACTACAGGTACATAGTCAATTATTAGTGCTCATAATAAGTTATAGTTTTCCCTTCGCCGACGCTTACTTGTAGAGTCCCAGAAACAAAGAATAAGTTTGACGCCGAAATGGCCTATCGGTATTCAACAAGTGTGGCTGACAAACGTTACCTAGTCAACAAGTAAGCGCTCTGTGGGCGTGTATTTATTTGACCGATTCTTTCTTTCTTATTTATAAAATTAGTAAGTTTTAATTTGATTTTAATAAAAATAAATCCTACAAATCCACTATAAATTGTATATACATCTAATACGAATCTACACATTAATAAAGTAATCAAACCGGTCGATAAAAAATATCTTCGAAATTAATTATAATGTGGAGAGAGTGACGAACCATATTAATGTTTTTTTTATTATATAATAAGCAAAATTGTGTTACACGGTAGGTTTTTGTACTTTTGTAGAATATTTTGATGTAATAAATGCTTGTATTGCTGTAATACTTTCGGTTTCTTAAGGAAAAGATCTTAGATGATAAATAGTTTTAATAATATATTAGTTTAGACAGCAACGGAATAGTCACAAATTCATATAATTGGCATTCACAGCCTTTTTATGCTCAAAAATTTAGTCATAATGTATCTTTCACATATAAGGTGTATAATAATATATAAATAATAGCATAGGCGCCAAAGGTATTTAAATATACAAAATTTTGTGGGCCGCATTCTGATTACAGTTTTTGAACTCAGGAAAGCTTACAGATTATAGACCTGGATGGTGCCGGGATATTTTATGAACAATTTATTTACACCTCTTACATATGAGTGGATTGAACCACTTTAGTAATTACTATACTATATAATTGAATGTACTTATAGTTAATCAAGGAAGAAAATGTACATAATATTCATTTATGTTTTAAAAAAATCTCATTCTATAACCTGCAACCTGCAAGCTGAATTAAAAACTGTAATCAGAGTGCAGTTACTTCTGGCGCCAGTACCGCATGTCTTTTTTTTGTCCAAAGAGTGTGGTAGAATTTCCACAATAATATATGTAAGATTTTTTCACAATTAACACTATACAGGGTGTTAACTGTTAGGTGACCGCTTCCAAAAACGAAGACAAACGATAATACTAAAAAATCAAGCCTCAATAAAAAAATCATATTTTTTAAACGTTTTGTTACCTTTATTTACGCCCCATCATCTTAGTACAGCTAAATGATAGATTCATAAAAAATATTTTACTTTTCTTTAAAAAAATACCAGATATAAAAACAACATTAAAAACAGCTGACGTCTCAGATGTGGCCCACAATCGCTGACGCAGCATGATGAGGCGTAAATAATGCTAATAAAACGTTTTAAAAATATGATTTTTCTCCGCCCCATCATCAAGGCGTCAACGGTACTAATGTCTGCCTTCGTTTTTGGAAACTATCTCGTAACACCTTGTATAACACGGATTAATGGTGGTAATTTAAATCGTGTAGGTTATTAAAATTATTTTAAATAATATATTAAGAACATTCTTTTAAACAGCACATTATATTGTTGAATTAAATACAAGTGTTTGGAATTTATTCTCATATTGTGTTAATGCATTGCAACACATGCCGGGCATTATATGAGGTAATCTATATAATGTAGTTAACCTATATACGTTTTTTTTAAATGAGTAACTTTTAGATGGCACGACAAGTATCTACAATATATACATATATTAATTTTCTACAAATATTTAAATTTATTATATTCACCATCCGTTCGCCTCGACCGATTACACTTTCGCAACGCTCCCGTCATGTCTTCACCAGCTTACTCCCAATGCAAGCGTGCTTATAGAAGGTTAACTTCAAAAATTTCTTTGAAAGTGATAATCATGATGACCTAAAAGTATACTCACTACTTGTATAAAGTATTAATTCTTATAAGAGGATAGGGTTTTTTTTTTAATTAATTTCTTAAAAATTTGGTTTCCCTATGTTTGTGTAAAACGTTTATACGGCCAAATAAATGTTTAATATTCAAAACTTAATACATACTTATTCATATAGATGGCGTGAATATTAGATGACTGTTAAACACACTTTACGCCATCTGTTGTCGTAATGAGAAGTGAAAGTTTCATATGTTGTAAATACGTTAATATACAAAATATTACTAAATCGATTCAAATCAGTAATTTAATATTTGAAGTGAAACTTCTTTAGGCACGAGAGGGTAAAATTTTTACTAATTTTTGCTAATTCGTTTGAAGATTTGGTAGTTTTAACATTTACAAATGACATGTGGCATTTTAATTTGCCACGATTTAATATACTATTTTTCATAAAATAAAAATATTTCATAATATCTCTTTTCTAAATTTTAAATTCAAAAACAAAATTTAATTAATACTTTTCTAATATTGAGAAAAAAACACGTGGTATTTTTATTTACAATTCGTCATTTGAGATTTCAATAAATTATCTGTATGATTTTCGACATATTTAATATTTTAATGACAATTGAATTCGTTACAATCCTAACACTTCTTCCTTTTTCCCTACCTTGTAGTCTCGGAAATATAAAGTTTTAGATTTGTATAAATATAAACAAGACTTAAAAATTACTTTGCCACGCACTTTTGATTTTTTTCAATGGTTCCTTAATTTTCTAATCAATTTAAATAATAGCCTAAAACTGCATTTCTTTTAATTACCTTTTTATTTTATCAAACAAAACATTGACGCCATAGTTATCAATTCAACATTTTAGAAATTAAAACTAATTGCATTTTATCGCAAGTGCCATATAAAATTATTTGATTTATGATAACATCAGAATGACTTTTATTTTAATTATCAAATGTCAATCATCATTAATGACAATCTCGCTATGGTGCGAGTACTCGCTTTACTAGTGTGCTAGTCCCAGGTTGGGCGAATTTAGGAAATTGGATTTTCCAATTTGCCTGAGGGTGGACTGGTGGGGAGCTTTGGCCGTGGCTGGTTACCATCCTATCAGCAAAGACTTGCTGCAATTTAAAGAGATTTGTGTTCCGGTACGATGCTATGTAGAAACCATAAGAAACAAATTGCCTCTTACTAGATTAGGACTCTTCCATCTTAGACTCTATCAGCACTTAACATCAGGTTAGCGCTTGACTGTGATCTCACCTGATGATAAGTGATGATACAGTCTAAGATGTAAGTGCGCTAATCTGGTACGAGGCGATATACCTCTTATGGCATCGTACTGGAACACTAATATATTTATTTGGCGATACTTGTTTTACTGATAGGGTAGTAACTAGCCGCGGCCGAAGCCTCCCACCAGTCCAGACTCAAAGAAATTAGAAAATACAATTTTCTAAAATTCGCTCTATCGGGTATCGAACCCGGGCCCGTTACTAGCAAAGCGAGTACCCGCACCATTGCACTAGCGAGGCCGTAAAAAAGTAAAGCAATTTTTCAATTTTTTTTTCTTGTTTATATAACATGTTTTCTTGGCGGCGCTTATTTAGAGAGAGGGAGAAAAATCTCTGAAATATATACAATAATTTAATCACAGGGTACAAAAAGGCAGCCTTATCACCAAGTAGAGATTTCTGCCAGGCAACCAGGAAATTTTGTTACGAAAAAGCGTAGGCGGTGCCTAAAATGTACATAGATACATACAAAGACATTATATTTACTGTTATGATAATTAACAACGGTTGAAGTTATGATAAATATAATTCATAAAATAGTTTTGTCTTCTATAATAAAAAGTTGCTGACCCATGTATTAGATCAACGGCTCAAAACCAAGACAACGCCGGTAAATGACATAAATGTTCCCAAAACTTTAGACCGGCGTTACACTAAGGTTAAAACTCATTTCATGATGAAAGAACCCTTAGTCCATGCTTTAAAATGTATAAAATTCACTAGAACCATGTTTTATAATAAGGCCCATAAAGACATGAAGTATTCTACACATATAACTTAGTAGTAGGCGATAGTTTCGTGTGAGGAGTGAATTGCTTCTGGTTGTGTTAAAATATTGAAATAAGCTAACTATATGATGTCCTTTTGTATTATAATTTTTATAAAAGTAGCATGCCGGTATATATCTTGTACTTTACTACTATTATAGTAATTGTAATAAAATATTATGACTTTGGATTGTTTTTACTTAATATCTTTATACCCTTATGTAATAAAATCTGTAGTGTCATAATAACAATTTTCATTATACTAAAAGATCAATTTTACAATTTTTATTTCTTGTTTCGTAAGTCTGCCCAAAAACTGCATTACTTTTGATTGACATTTCATTTGAGAGTAGCTATTGCTACAGGGTAACGAAAAATATCGTGTATTTTTTAAATACTTGAGTGAACAAAATACCTATATTATAAAATATAAGCAAATTTACTTTGGTTATGCTAACGCTCATTTCTAATGCAATATAATTGATAAAGTAAATACATAAAAAGGATTGTTAAATTTAATTTTTATATACGTATTTAACCTGTGGTTATGTACTTTACTTTATGTAACGGTTATTCCGGAAATTCACGCTTGTTCTCTTAATTAATAATAATATAATTTTACATACTGATTTGTTGTAAAACAATAAAAAGATACGAAAAATTATACACAACCAATATTATCAATACATTTAATTTGTTTATTGGTTTAAACAACAATTTGTTTTTAATTGTAATTTTCCGGTTAATATTGATAATTTAGTATATATCAATTAAGACATTATTTGACTTTTTCCTGTTGTCAAAGCAAATAACGTGTGAAGGATATTGAACATTAACTTAAAATATATACAAAAAAATAACATAAGGATTTAAAGAGAGGGTAAAGTGAAAAAAAAACTGTATAATTATATATTCTTGTAGTTCACGGCTTCAGTGGTAGTCGAACTAAGTGAAAAAACTAACAATGATTGATCTGTTCATGCCCTTTCGTTCTTTTCTAAAATTCGGAAATGTTTGCACCGATAACAATGTATTTCGAATGCATTATAAGTTGACGGTGATAATTCTATTGGTGTTTACGCTGCTGGTTACTTCAAAACAGTTTTTCGGTGAACCGATCCATTGTATCAGCGAAAGCGATAAAGACAATGACAAAGACGCCATCAACAGTTACTGCTGGATATACGGAACTTATACTTTGAAGAGTAGACTTGCTGGTAAGTAATTCCACATATCATTAACTGCTTCATTGGTCTTACGGTAAGCTTGTTTGGCTATAGGTCCTGAGTTCGAGTCCTAGGCAGGTCTAACTTAATATTTAATTTTTGTTTCAATGTGTGACCGAAGTTGGTCCATCGGACTGTGATTAAAGAAATAATAAATAGTGTCACTGCGCTTATCGCTTGCAAAACTGTTATCTTCTGCACCAACAGCTAATCTCGAAGTAAGATTTGCCGCAGTGACCGAAATTCCGTTACAATTAATAATTGCAATATATTTGATATCCTTCTTTTAAACAACCACTCACACTCTCTGTTGCCCATCTATATAATAAAATATAAATAAAATCTTTAAGGCCAATTATGTACATTTTTATAAGGGCTAGATTTTGTAAAGTAAAATAAAATTCCTCCATATTACTAACAATTCACACCCTGCATAAAAACTAGCAAAAAATACATAGATTTATTGTAGCCATGTTCTTAATCCTATGAGAGTATGAGAAATCTGTACTTATTGCATGGAGAAAAGAGTTTGTTTGCTATATGTAAAAGAGTAAGTGACTGGTAACACAACAGTTGGATGTGATCAAAGTCTATAAAAACATTTATTTAGTGAAATTTGAATACTTCAAAGTTTTTGGATTTTTTTAGGTATAGAAGGGAAACACATGGCATATGCAGGTGTTGGTCCAGAAACAGGTATAGAGGATGAAGAAATAAAGCACACATATTACCAGTGGGTATGTTTTGTGTTGCTTGGGCAGGCTGCTATGTTTTACACCCCCCGTTACCTTTGGAAGATATGGGAAGGTGGTAGACTGAAAGCATTGGCATCAGAGTTGGGTTTGTATAGAATATAAAAAAATTTAATAATTATTAAAACTGCTCTAACATGATTTATTCTGGAGTTCAACTTACCTTTTGACCTTTTTATTAATTATTGAACTAAAAATATTAATATATAAAATTCTTTTGTTGCTGTGTTTGTTGCCAAACTCGAGTGAGATGAATTTTCAAATTCTCTTGAAATTTGTGTGCATATTTGGCAGATCTGAAAATCAATTAATATCTATTTTTCATACCCCTTAATGTTTAGGGGTTCCCCTCTAAAGAAAAAGAGTTGTTTTTGTACAAAATTTTTGATTTATATTTTTCAATGATTCTGCATTAAAACATGCATAAATCCCTTAGTTTCACCCTTCTACCACTAACTTATCACCTTTTAATAGTGATATTATAGTGCAATACAATGTTTGCTGGTTCATCTAGTATTTTATAATAACATACTTATTATTATTTAAAAAAAAATTATTAGTCATTCAATTTTAAACCTTTAGTGAATGAATGACCTTTAATTACAGTTTCTTTAAATTTCATCATTTTAATTTGTTCTGAAAAATATGCAGTTCCATCTACTGAAAGGTCACATAAAAAAGTTAAAAGTTTATGGAATAAGTTAAGGAACTTTTGGCTAGATGGGGTATGAATTACTATTTTTTTTAATTGACAAGATATTACAAAGAGTACATTAATATTATTCCATCAGTAAGATCATCAAAAAGGATATTTTTTAGTGTAAACTAAAAGGAATGGCAATTAAAAATACTAAACAAAAAACCCTATGTTTACTTTGATATTGTTTTTCTTTTGCCGATTGCTTGACAGTAGTGTCACCTGATAACGAAAGTAATATTACTCTAAGATGAAAGCATGCTAACCTGACAAGAGCAAATATTACCTGTTGTAGCTTCTACACAACATTGTACCAGAACACAAATATTTGGTTTGACAGCATATCTTTGGTATTAGAGTGCTAACTAGGCACATTGTGAACCACCAGTCTAGACTCAGACAAATTAGAAAAAAGTATTGTTAGTAAGAAACTTATATTTATTTTTTGGTATTCAATAAACAAAAACACTAAAGTTTTATATGCAATCAGTTGTTCATATTTGTTAAATAATGTTAATATTTATAGCCAATCCAATGGTATCTAAAGATTGGACAGAATATAGACGAGGGGAGCTGGTCTCATACCTCACCTTCACCAATCTTTACACACATAACATGTATGCATTGCGCTATGCTTTCTGCGAGATTCTCAACCTAGTCAATGTGGTAAGAAAATGTTATATAATTTCTATGTTTTGTTATGGTTTATTACTCTTCTATCCTATGATCCCCTCATCAAAAGTTGTCTGGAAGAGTTTACTCTTAGTGATTAGACCGCCTTAGCATACTGGCATAATTTTCTGATTTTATTTGTTACCTAGTTCTTTTCTTATATGTGTGTAGTAAAGTTTATTATTACTTGCAATTTACTAACTTTCTATTAAGTTTCATTGTAACTTGCATAAATGTGTTAAGTTTATCCGGTGTAAAGATTAGTAGGTATCTTTGTCTAAGAACTATATTGTTTATTTTATTTAGAGATCTCACTTAATAAATTGAAATCCTTTATTGAAAGAAAATTAATTGAATCACAATATAAATTTAAGGATTATTTAGATGCTGAAAAAAGCTAAAGGAAATAAAATTAACATCATATTGTAATGATGGCAAAAAACCGATACCTAGCTGAGTCTTTTTTCATTGTACATTGGATATAATATATGGAAAAACCTATATTTGAGTATTTGAAAATTAATTTTTGCATTAATTTCACAAATTACAAACTGATATGAATATGTTTTAATTTTAAAAAGTATTTCAGGTTGGTCAAATTTTTTTGCTGGATATCTTTCTGGGCGGAGCTTTCCGGAATTATGGAGCAGTTGTAGCTTCCTTTACGCATGTTCCTAAAGTGCCAAAAAACTTCATCGACTTCTCCGCTGTCAATCCAATGGATAAATACTTTCCCAAGCTCACTAAATGTTGGCTTAGAAGCTATGGACCTTCGGGCACAATGCAACTCAAAGATCGGCTCTGTGTTCTACCATTGAATATAGTAAATGAAAAAATATTTGTTTTTCTATGGTTTTGGCTTATATTTTTAGCTGTTTTGTCAGGGGCAGCTGTAATCTTTCGTATATTGGTACTGTCTATGCCTCCATTACGCACCTTTATGATTGTGGGTCAATTGAGATTTGTTAAAAGTAGAGTTATATCGAGGATTGTGAAACAATTCGGTTATGGTGATTGGTTTATATTGTATATGCTAGGAAAAAATATGAATCCACTTATTTATAAAGATTTAGTTGTCGAGCTGTCTAAGCAGTTGGACAAGAGACCAAATCTTGTATGATTTTATTTCTAATGAAGGTCAATATCTGTTGTCAGCTTTCTATTAATCGATAATGCATACATTATTGAATAAAGTGTATACAGAACAGGTATTGAATTTCTAAAGTATTTCTTAGTGGATTATTTATAATTGTTAATGTAAGCTCCTAATTTTCTTTTAACCTGTTAACTAACTGTATACCATAACAAATTTTTCAATATATGTTTTTTCATAAAAATATATTATCCTAGCTGATTTAATATTACTATCCAATTATTTTTCTGTAACAAACTACATTCTCTAATGTTAATTACATATTCTTTGAGAATGCTTTTGTACATCCTAACCGTAATTGATTTTACTTTCATTTGATATGTGTATATATGATCCATTTCTTTTGTTATTTTTTTTCAATTACAAACATTTTCTAATTGCACACAACTCCTATGTTAAAATAAGTCCGTCCCATATGTAATATATATATATATAAATATTTTTATATATTTCGTTAACAGGTTAATAAACTGAGATATATTGTGAATGTAAACTCCTAATTTTCTTTTGATCTGTTAACAGATAACATCCCATATAAATTTCATAACAGAATTTGTTATTAAAACATAGTTAAGTGACAAAATTTATATTTATCAAATGTTCAGTAACAAACAGAATTTTCTGAGTTTAATTGCAAATATTTTAAAGATGTTTTTCTACTTGACATCTGTACTGGATGTTGTTTACAATTAGTTTGTAATTCATTATCCATTTTTTTAATAACAATCTCTGGAAATTTGGAATTTGATATTTCCTAAATGCACATAATTCTAGATTATATTTACAATACTACTTATGTTTGATCTATAAACATGTTCATGTGCAGTTTACAGGTTAATATATTTAAACATATTTGAAATTGTAATATATAAAATGTTATTGTACTTATAATCTTTTATAGAGTAGTATTTCTATTGTGAATATTATCCATCTTGTTGTTAGAAAATTTATTTTGTTTAAAATAATATTGCTTAATTTTCACTGCCTAGCTGGTGCAATCATGCAAATCTTCATTTCACAAGTAGATGTTCCTGGTAGGGCAAAATTAGGAAATTGCATTTTCTAATTTTTTCTGAGTTTGGACTGTTTGATTTGTTAAACAAAAAATATTGCTTTCTAGTATGTGCTACATATCAAAAGAGGTAAATTACCTCTTACCAATTAATGTTCTATGTCTAACTTAGACTGTATCATTTGTCAGCATAAAAGCAAATATCTTTGATACAATCACATAGGTAATGTAGTTCTATAAATTCCAGTGTCATTACTTAAGTGATTTTGCATTAAGCGTAACTTTATTCTAATTTTTTTGTCAGTATTTTGTTAATTACACTTTTGAACAGGTTATTTCTGTGTTAAGTTCAAATATTTCATTAAAATAAACCTTTAAATGTATGAATAGTTTTATTTCAAACTTTTTTTTAGATTATAAGTTTTAAAAATTACAACTTAAACATAAAAACTGACAAAACATAGTGAAGATATTTAATCATACAATTAAAAAGGTTTTCCATCAATCAATTTCACTACATTTCATTAAGATTACAATTTTCATAAAGATTCATTATCTCAGCATTTTCAGACTAATTTTCCTAATTTCACATATTTCAAAGATTGTTGTATACATCCTTCTATAATATGAGAACAAGTTAAAATCCCCATAGTAGAGTAAAAAGGCCTATTCTATAAATGAATGTCTGCAATTAGCCATTTAAAATAAATTTAATTATTACCTTATTGTTACAATCCTAAATTTTATAAAAGTATAAACTACCCAGAACATCCTCTACATCCACAATGCACACATTCAACAATTCTTCCCTCTTCCAACTTACTTTTAGGCACTCTGCATATACAATTTGTTGCAAAATTGGTATCTCTTGTCTGTATACATCTTAAACAGCATAAGTTTTCATATCCAGTCTTCTTCCATTTTGCAATGAGGTTTGCATCAGCTATTTTCTCGTTGAGACAATATTGGTATAGTTCCCTGCTTATAGCTTTTCTTCTGTAGAACAAATCGTATATATAGCGGGACTTTTGATGGTGTATTTTGAATATTGGCCAAAGTGATTCCTGTTTTCGTTTCCCCTCGTGAGGCTCTGTTTCGGCTGTAATTATCGAAGAAAAATATTTTAATGAAATTTAACTTGAAAGTTTATTCAGCAAAAGAAAACACGAAAAGTAACCTGCATATCATTTACCTTCTCGCATCTTTTGTTCTAATTCTTCAAGCGTTGGCTCGATTAGTTCCCATCCATCTGGAGGTGGTTTTCGGCTACGGCGCACTTTTGGCATATTAAATTCTTTTAATTAAGAGGTGTTCGTAATTACTTTCAAGTACAAAGCACGAAATACCACAACACCAGAAGAATATGAGAATATAAACTTATATTTACTCAAACATGTCAAATGTCAACATAGATTATAAAATCTACAGTAACACCACTTTTTATCAGTTTTTATGAAAGGCAAAGATTTTAGACTATACCGCCTCCTCAAATACTATGACATAAACTGTCATTTGTTAAAAAAATTAATTTAAACCATATACACGATATAAGATTTAGAGATATCAAATTAAGCAATAAGTTCAAATAATAATAATAATAATAAGTTTTTATTGAAGGCAAAATTTATATACAAATAACTTATAAATATGTTAGTGACAAATATAATATAATAATACAGAATAGAAGAGAAATAAAATTAAATACAATTAAATTAAATCAAATCAATTCAAATAAAAATCAAACAAAAAATAAAATCAAAATCACGTCTATCAATTAAAATTATAAATGTGAAAACACTATAAATATAAAGACGTCATATATACTAGCTGAGGCTTGTCCCTAGGCATCATTTTCTGTTGCTCGTCAGATGAACAGACGGCCAATATGTGAATATAGGGCTAGGCATCCCCACACAAATCATTTTAAGTATGCTGTTATGCAATGCCCTCGTTCTCTCCCATAAAGAGGTAATGCATGCCTTCATAACAGCATAGAAATCGGGCACTCACGAGTCAGCAAACATGCCAGACGCGCTGCAATATCTGGGAAATCCCATCAAGATGCGAAAAGCGTCGTTGTCGTTGCACGCGTATTGCCGTGTAGGATTTTTTGAGAAAATTTGTCCAAAGTTGATAGGTATAAAAGCACTGGCAATACGCGGTAAATAATGTCTTCTTCATAGAATGATTTCTGACAGGCAGCGATGGGTTTAGGAAGATTTTATTGAAAACTAGAATAGCCGTTGTTCAATGATGAATACATTTTTACAAATCCGATAACATATTAGTCACATGTGAAGAATTTATGTGCAGGTAAACATATAACCACACGTTTTGTCTGTTCCTAAATATAATAGATATTTATTGTTAACTAGCTGGCCCGCGGCTTCATCTGCGTATACTAAAGTGTGAGACTTAAATAACGGCGCCATCTATTTGATGCTTGTTTAACTTAGCTGACTCATACTTAACTGTTCCTCATCTTAAAACTATTTAAAATATAAATTAATTAAAATGAGAACTATCCTGTGTCCTTCGTCGGAAGTTGTAACAAGTCTGGTAATAAAATAAATTTATGAGTAGTTTCGTTTGTAGTGGAGTATGTAGTGGCAACACTGCATTTATTTATAAACATTATATTTACTCAGAATTATTGTAACTGCCTGCCTGCCTCATTGTTCTAGTGGTTAGCGAGTTCGACTACAGATATTAGGTCCTGGATTCCAGTCCCGGGTCGGGCCAATTCAAAAATCAATGTTGTGCTTTCTTTAAGATTTTCTCAATATTTGCCCGAAGTTGGGAAGTTGGCGGTGTGCAGGTTAAGCCGTCGGTCCTGCGCCTGGACTATAAGAGTGAAGGAATAGAGAGTGCACTTGTGTACTCTGCCTGCCAAACTGCACTGGAGTTGCGTGGTGGGTCTATGCTCTAAAACTCTCTCTCATATGAGCAAGGAGGCCCGTGCCCAGCCGCCGGACGTTAAGGCGGGCTGCTTCTTACCTTACGGGATGTATATTATTATGTTATTGTACCTCTTATATAAATAAAATAAATAGACTAAAATATATATTATAGGATACATACATAATAACTTTTGTAGAACAGTAACTGTAATTATCAACAGACGGGCAGATCTGATTTTTATATACGTAGCAATGCGTCGCCGTTTTTCCAACTGCTTTTTAATCACCTCGAATTGAAAAGCAGCAGTAACATAACCACTCATAATTTTTGTTTCTCGATGAAGTTAACTCTCTTTGCTACCCATATAATTATCAGATTAATAATTAGAATAGTGTCTCTTTTATCCTAAAAACAACAACAACCTTCGCTATCTTAAACATACTTAAGTTCTGACAGCCTGAGATCAATTCTAGAAGACAGGCTTGAATCTCACCATATGTAATGATACAATCTCCAATGGAGGCTCTTACAGTGTTTACTGTAAGAGGTAATTTATTTACCCCTTATAGTTTCCATACAGCAACATACCGTAATGCAAATTGTTTCTTTAGCGGTATGTATTTCCTGGTAGAAGAACCAGCTACGGCTAAGTTTCCCACCATTTTTTTGTCGCTGGGAAATGCATTTACGCGTGGGAGATAGACGGGAGTGTGGGAGTCGCCGGTAGTACACTACTAGCCACTAAAACCCAACGTAGCCCTCGTCATTTGGCAATGGAGGGACCAGCGGTTCGTTGTGGTATCCCACTCGGGCCCCTCCGAATGAAGCCGGCTCAAAAGTGGACTACAGGGAGGAGGAGTTAGATAAACCTCCGTCTCCTGTTTCCTATTCCCCTCCGTCGGGGGTACTGTGCTTCTGCTGCATTCGCCCTCCCTCTTTCCCCGTGGCTCCTTTAGTAAAATAATAGTTTCGAAGAAGGTGGCAACAGCATACCAGGCCCGCTCGTTGATACCTATAATACTTGCCAACAACTTGTACGCACCGATCTGCGATGTCAGAAGATGACGCTGAGGTCCCCAAGCAGGACATTCGGCCATCGTGTGGTGCGCTGTGTCCACAGGAGCACCACACTCGTGGCAAGTGGCTGACGGCACACAGCCAATTATTTGGTGCAGGTATTTTCCAATGCAGCTCTGACTGGTTAGCACCTGCACCAAACGGCACTAGAAAAGCATTTCTTGTCGTCTACCCAGCCATTGCTCCAAGTGAGGGCGGAGTGCCGCTATTACGGCCCTACAGGCTACTGGGGATCCGAGGTCCTCATCCCATGCTTGGATCAAGACTCTGTCAGCAATAACCTTGACCCTTCTGACCTCGTCGGCATCGGGCGTTTCCTCTTTGGCCCTTGCAGCTACTCTGCACTGGTAAGAAGCTGCGAGAACTTTCGCCTTCAACTCCCAAGGGGGATCGTCCGCCAAAGTTTCCAACCACACAATAGTCAGACAAATTAAAAAATGCTATTTCCTTAATTTAACTTGTACTATGGACCAGCCATTGCGCCAGCTAGGCCGTCATATTAATAATTCTACTGTACATGTGTATGTGATAATCAACAATGCCTACGGATATCGGCAGAAACATCTACGGAATGTAAAAAACTAAAAGTGCGTGCGTAAAAAGTACACATGTCAAAAGTGAAACTTCTATGGCAAACTAATTTTTAAGTCTTGTTAATACAAACCTAAAACTTTACATTTCGGGAGGAAAAAAGGTTGATGCTAGGAATTTAATTGTCATGAAAATATTAAAAATATCGAAAATTAATACAAATAATTTATTGAAATCTTAAATGACAAATTGTAAATAAAAATGCTAAGGGTTTTTGTCAATATTAAAAGTTATTAATTATATTTTGTTTTAGAATTTCAAATTTATGCAATATTTTTAATTTATTTTATGAAAAATAGTATATTAAGTTATTAAATGACGAGTGGCAAATTGGAATGCTACATGTTATTTGTAAATATTCAAACTACCTAACCTTCCAACGAATTAGCATAAATCACGCGTATCAGCCGTAAAAAATGTACCCTCACGCGCCTAATGAAGTTTCACTTCAATAACACATCATGGAGCATGATGTGTTATTGAAGTGCAGACATTGTTGAATTGTAGGAAATTAGAGAAACGAATAAACGGGGTCTCTTTCCATCTGAAAAGATATAAAAAGAAATTTACCTCAAAATTTTACAAGTACTGACTAACTGCCAACGTAAGTTTTAGGATCTGGATTTCTCCATATTTCCACGGCAACAGAATCTTTTTAAGTCTAATTTTATTTAATATTCTACACCCACACTCCCCACGTATTTTTTTATTGCTGAAAGGTTATCGCTTGACTGTGATCACACCTGGTGGTAAGTGATAATACATTCCAAGATGGAAGAGCGTTATTGTAGAAAGAGCTAAGTAACTTCTTATGGCTTCCACACAGCATCGTACAGGACCATAAGTCTCTTTGATTACGTTTGCCTTACGTCTTTGCTGGTGGGGTGTTAACTTGCCCCGACCAAAGCCTCCCACTAATCCAGACTCAGGCAAATCTCCCGAGACCTCTGCTAGCAAAGCGAATACTCGCACCACTGCACCAGCGAAGCCCGAAACGCGAAGATTCGGGTTCGAAGTAGCTATAACCTGGCTGAGTAATATGTAAAATTAAATTGACTACTTATTAGCTACTAACGAAGTTTGTTAGTCTCTTATTGAGGGAGAAACTACAGATACCCTCGCTAGCAGAGGTCTCGTATTCGATTTCCGCCTGAGAATTAAATAAATATAAATTTCAGAATTATTACCAAACTTTAACAACTCCTTATTAAGTAAATTTTATTAGGATTTCATCATATTTCCGCAGGATGTAGATCTTTTGAAGTGAAACTTCTTTAGGCGCATGAGGGTTGAAACGCGTGATTAGCGTCGCGAAGATGTGCAGCGATTTTATACTAATTCGTTTGAAGGTTAGATAGTTTTAATATTTACAAATAACATGTGACATTTTAATGTCATTTGATAACTTAATATACCATTTTTCATAAAATATAAATTTGTATTGATTTTCGATACTTTTAACACTTTAATGACAATTAAATTCAAACATCTTCCTTTCCCTCCCTCTAAATCTGGAAAATCTAAAGTTTTAGATTTGTATTGTAAACAAGACTTAAAATTAGTTTGCCAAAGAAGTTTCACTTCTGACATGTGTACTTTGTAAGCACGCACTTTAAATTTTTTATGTTTTTTTTATAGCCTTGGCAGGCAAACGAGCTTGCGGGTCACCTGATGTTGAGTGATCACCGCCGCCCATGGACACCTGCAGCACCATAGGGACCGCTGATGCGTTGCCGACCTAAGAGATAGGAATTTATCGGCCTCTTAAAAGTAATAATAGAGACAGGGGATAGAAGGATGAGAGATGCAACATCTGAGAACTCGGGGACAAATGGTTAAAGGGTAGGTTTAGTTCTAAAGGTAAGTGAGCCCCTGGCGCAGGGGACGGAAGGGCCCCCGATCCAATCCATTAACTGACCGGTAGGTTCAACTCCGGTCTCCCACTCCGGCACCCCGGTCAGCTAATGGACTTTTTTCATTGGTAGTGGGACAGCCTCCGGGGCAGAGATAGTCCCGGTTCGGATCCCCTACGAACCAACGGGCAGCCAGCGATCAACCGTTTCATCGGGTCTCCCTGGCCCCCGCGCCAATTTATCCTATAGAAATTGGAAAGCCTTTTCAACTTTTACGGACCGCGTGACCTCCGATACTGCATCCACCCAATCAGGATGGGAAAAAGGGAGAAGGAAGAATATTAATCAAGTATGAGCGATGTTCTGTTTTTACTGCACTGACGTAGTCACCAAGTCACTGAATTAATCAAATTGAGAATCAAGACATTCCATTATTTCGCCTCGATCGATTGGCAAATTTGACGTTCTTTAGTTTTCAATGACCGTCATAATATTTTACCCGTGTAGTGTGTATGAATAACGGGGCTACCTACCTATATAGTGTATATACGTATTCTTTTCTTTCAAAGGCATTTTGTTCTATGTTAGAAAGGGACAGGTAGCAGCTTTAACCAGTGTTGGAATGCGGTGCGTTCGCGCAACCTCAACAACGTCACAGCTCAACCAGTCTTTCATTTGATCGCGACAGCGCTGTAACCGCTACGCACAGCGTCCGTATTACGAAAATATGTGTAAAATTTGCAGCTACAACAGTGTTTGTTGTTAAGTGTCCGATTGTGGAGATAGTGTTAAAAATCTTGTGTTATGAAGTGTAGCTGACGGAGATTGATAAAGGAAGACCGGGTTTATTTACCTGTAAGTAGCATAGCGTACGTGTCGGTGACGTTGTGGTTTTTGCTCCTTGGAGGTCCTTGTTCTTGGAACTAATATAATCACTCATATAAGAACTTGTAGGGTAGTTTGTTTTTTGCTAGCATTCTTCGTTTTAACGTGGATTACTTGTCGTCATTGGCCCCGTACTGCTTCATTCCTACAAACTGGATTGCATATACCTATGTACACATTTCGAAAACATTGGAATTTCAATGAGGTTGCATAAAATTTAAATTGTACAATAGTAACATTAAATAAAGTAGATTTTATATTATCAATGTAACATTAGTTACTGTTTTTTATTGTAGCCATAAGCATACTATTAATTGTTAATACTATACTACACAAATATACAAATAGCTATACAAATAGCTAAAAACAATTTCTCAAGTTATAATTGAATGTCTAATAATTTAGCAGCGTTTCTTAATTGAAAAACCGCGAGTTGTTGTGGAAACTACGTTTTATTCTTATATCATAATATTTTTCGCGTGTTATTTGTTTGATTTAAGATATAAAAGCGGAGGTGGATAAAATTAATATTATAAGTAAAATCTTTCGCTCCGGAGGTCATATTCAAGAGTTTCTGATACCTAAACATTCGACAAAAAGTGATAGTATTGGCGTGTTCCGGTTTAAAAAGGACTAACCTGTTTATTGAAATAACAGTATATAACAAAATAAATTAAGCAAAAAAATCTTAACTCAAGAGAAGGCCAAAATTATATTTTATAAAACAGGTTTCAGAAGGTAAATAACAGATTATAAATTCGCCAAAAACAAACTATTCAACTAGGTATAACTTATTCTTTTTATTCGTCATATATTAGTTAGTAACGAATCTAAAATCTATACGGTATATCGATATTACAAAAAAATATCGATACATCTTCTGTAGTTTTTAAAAGTGTTTTCTTTTTCACTCTTTTTTAATCTTCTTTTTAACTATTAGTATATAAATTATAAATATATAAGTAAATTACGTTGTTGTCAAAGTTTTTTCATGTAGTTTTCACCTTTAATTAAGATACCATTAAACTGTGAATGAAGTCTGATAATGTATGTAATGTGTAGTTTGTTGGTGAAAAAAAAATATTTCGCTAAAACTCGAGAACGGCTTGACTGATTTGGATAATTTTGGTTTTGAATTATTTGTGGAAGTCCAGGGAAGGTTTAAAAGACAAGTAACAATTAAAAAAAAACTGGGAATATAGTAAAAACAATAATTTCGTTTTCCCTTAGAAACTATTCCCATCTGTCAAACATTTGATGTTTGTCCCGTCGTTCAGAAATCAAATTGAATTTAAAGGAATACATTTGTTTTTGACATTAAGAACTGACAATTTCTGATCGCAACTATAATATTTTATGGACTTTGGCGGGAATCTTTGCTTAAAGGTCGTATTTTCTTAAAGCTCAAAACTTAATCAGAACGAAAATAATTCGTTATTTTCGTTCTGATTAAGTTTTGAGCTTATTTTGTTTAAAATTTGAAACATTCTGCAATTATCATTCAGCTATTTTATTTATTGATTCTGAGGTAGTACGAAGTTTGCCAGGTCATCTAGTAAATTATAATAATGTCTAATAATTGTAATTAAAAGTAGAATTCATGTATAAAATAATTTCCATGTTTTATCTAGTTGAATTTTGATTTGTGTTATATCTAAAGGTACCCAAATGTACAAACTGTCTGAAGTAGTAACATTTATTCTATTAAAATAGGTATGTAGTATTTTATTAGCAAAAAAAAGGCTTCCAATATCACGTACGGAGACGTACCTACTTTGTTTACGGCAACCGAAGTCGGTGAGATCACGTTTTTTCATTCATTTATAGTTTTTTTATTGCACACGTTTTGTTAATATGCATACATGCACTTTAATATTTGGTGCTGTATAATGACGAGGTTATTTACCGGAGCAACCATCGAATTGGAATTGGCATCAGCTTATCAAATTATCTGTTTGTCTGCCTATTTATCTAAATAATCCAACCCAAAATGGTTATGATATAAGTTAATGATGCCAGATGGCAAATCAAAACATTTTGGTTCTCAAAAAACCCAATTACTGACATAAAATCACTTTTTTCTACCAAAACTATTGCGACGAAAAAAATATATGTGCAATATTTCGTAATTGTGTTAATGATCGAATCAAATTATATAATTGATTAATTAACGCTATTGCTTAATATAACCTAATCGAACATTAACAACGTAATATCACAAAATTCCACAAGGTTTTTTGTATTGTGTAAAATTATTTTACATTCTTGTTTAAATTGATAAAAATTAAGGGCGATTGATAAAAATTAATAAGGCTGTACTTGAATTGATATATAAAAGGTATAGTATTAACAATTAGAATGTAATAGAAATTTGAACTATTCGCATATTCTGTATCTGCAAATATAAAGAGAGTTTGAAGTCATTGTAAGAATTGAAAAATAGACAATGTAATGAAGTAAAATACGTGCTATAAAGGCCTAGTGATGAAGAGAAAAACCGTGAGGAAATCTGTATGTCCCGGAGCAATTCTGAAGTATTTGTAGCCCGCAGTGGAATAGCGTGGTGGGTCTACGCTCTGAACATCTTCTCTCCTTTGAATAAACAGGTCTGTTGCCAGCAGTGCGACAGTAATTGGTTGCTACCTACCTTTCTACGACGAAACATTTCACACATACTGCGTACATGTCAATATTAAAGAATATACGCAGAATTAACATAAAATTTATTGCTTATTCTGTAGAAAAATATCTTACCTCCTAGTATTTATTAATGAAGTAAAAGTATTCTAGTGTTTATTTCGTAAATATAACAAAATAACGACGCATTACTTCTCTTGGAGACACACGAAGTAAACTAAGAATAAAACGATAAATATAACATAATTACGTACGAACTTTATTAAAAATTGGTGAGAATTATGTTTTTAAGTTAAAGGACTCTTCAATCCTTAGAATATTTTCATCAATAGCACTTTAGATGATATGATATTTGAATATGTTTTTAGGAGTATACTTTAGATGCCAAGAAAGCTTGACGTTTTTATATACAAGTCTAATCTATACATAGATTTATTACAAGCTTTAGAGAAAACAAAATCCGGTTCAAATTAAATAATTTACACAATCAATGACAATGAATCATCTTACACTATAACCTTTACTGACAGTAATGCAAAGGTCACGGCTTATGGCTCATACTGACAGACGTCTGTGGGTTTTAATTATATTGATGTAAATAACTATTATTTAAATATGCTAAGATATATCTAGGCAATAAAACAAAAGTATCATGATAACTTCATTTGAACTGAATACCAATAACTTTAACAAAAACTTTAAAAGTAATTCGCTTATGGAATATTGCTGCAACTTATGTATTTTTTTGTTTTGACTTCATTATAAGGAAAAAAATATAAATTGATAACTCTCGTTATAATAAAGAACAAATCGCTGTTTTGTATCAATGATCACGGAATCCAAATTCTTTAAAATTTGTAAAGTCTACAGCAGAACATTGTGCGGGGAAAGGTTGCTTTTTCGCACATTTTCAAATGGGATCTCTATTGATCCTTCCAAGGTTGATCCTTGGGTATTGAATGACGCCGAATGTCCGGAAAAAGAGCAACAAAGTGGCAATAGATTGATGATACACTTATTTTTAAAGAGGATTGCTCAAGAGAGAGGACTTTCCAATGAATGACACCCAAATTTCATTCAGAGGGAGGCACTAGATAGGCAAAGGAGTGGGGGGGGGGGCAAGAAGGCACAATTTTGCTTATTTGTGCACCCTAAATAAAACCTTCAAGTAGGATTCATCCACCTGGATGAACAGCGTTCTGCTGGGTATTACTGGGTATCCTGGTACAGACTAGTTAGCTAGCTACACACTCCTGGATGAAATATATACTTCATTCGGCATAAAGTATTTTGCCAGCGAAAAAAAAGCGTCACTACAAAACGTCATCATCTTTGGTTGATTTGAACAGATTGATTAATTTTCAAATGTCTGTCATGTAAAACTTGCTTTTTTGAAGTGTCCTTAATATGCCAAAGATTCTCTAATATACCTTAATATCTTATTGGATAAAACTCGTGCAGATATCCGCAAATGTTTCGCATTTAGTTTAATTTCCAAATAGCGAAATTTGCGTTTAGAATTGTGTCGCTACTATTGTAGAAATACCTATAGAGTTTGCTTATGTGTTTACAAGTTTTCTTTGCACTAAAAGAATGTAGTTGTCCATGGAAAAACACATCCATTAGTAAGACGTTGTTGACGTGATGAATTTTGTAGAAAGTGCGATCCGGCCGATAATAGAAAAGTGTTATAACGGATTTCTCCGATACATAAGGCTTCGCATGTGCACGCATTTACTTCAAATTGTCTTATGTTCTCACTTCATAGAAATTTAGGAGAATTAAGTTAAGATAAATTACTCTCCAACGTCTTTGGTTCGAATCCCGATAAGAAATCGTATTTTAAAATTTTCCTAAGTAATAATCGACTCGATAATAATATCGAATTGAAATTGAAAAATCTTATATTTAGGCTTTTACGGCACATTTGAATCTCTAATTGATTTTTCTATATATATCTTACAAATATTGTCATAGAGGACTAGTTAAATATAGTTTTTGTTCATGTATTATTTACTTCCAATGCATGGTGATGATATTAAAGAACGACTTATACAGTTAGTAGGGTTCTTTCACGCCTTGTTCTGAGAAGAGCCCACAGCAAACTCAGTGGGGGGTTACTTTTTAATCATCACCATTTTAAACAACCCATTCACTCCAAGATTTTATATCGACCAAGTCATCCTTTAAATAATATTATAATTTTTCAATTAACCTCTATTAATAGTATCTTTAAAGTAAAATAAATAAACTGAATTCAGGAGAAATCACGTCTATAAAGTAAATTAAGTAACGAAGTAACTGTTAAATAAAAATTAAATCAAAATGTTCTTTATTCAAGTAGGCTCCAAAAGCTCTTTGAATCGTCAATAGTCCGTTGGTAACAAATCTACCACCGATTCGGAAAGTTGAATCCGCTGAGAAGAAACCGGCAAGAAACTCCACGGTTACTCCTTAAAACATAGTTTCATGTGTCACTGGAATCAAGGCCAAACATCTTTGTCATTTAAATAGTCTTCCATACTATAATATGCTTTTTGTAATAGGACGTTTTTAACATATTTCTTAACTCTATATGGAGGCAGACTCAGAAATGATTCGGGTATCTTATTAAAAATGCGTATATCAACCCGACAAATGATTTCTGAACCTTATTCACTCTCAAAATAGCATTACAAGTTAGTTTTTATAGATGTATGTATGTATAAATATAATAGATACAAAGAATTTCAAATACAAGTAACATATAAGTCAAAGTCACTAGTTCTCGTTTGTATAACACTATCATCATGATATTAAACCGGCAAGCCATAATGATGTCATGATTACTCGTTTCCAAGCATGAACACGATTGCTTCTAATGAATCTAAGTGTTTAAAAAATGAACTCATCATTTTATGTCTATCATTTTCGTATATTGAATGATTCAACCTTGACGATTTTGAAGAGATTTTATCTCAAGATCTTAGTATAATATTTGCGAAATATTTTATGTAGAGAAACGGCGAAACTAACTTGAGATGTGACGCCTTTACATATATCCTACTTATTTTAAGGCAGCATTATTTAATACAGAATTATTAAGTAAGTTAATGAAATGAGCGAAAATTTATCGTTAACAACAGAGGAATTATTTAATTATAATACCTTGGTATTCCAAGACTTAGAGGGAGGGAATAAGGAAGATAACGTTAGGAATTTCATTGTCATTAAAATATTAAAATTATCGAAAGTTAATACAAATAATTTATTGAAATCGCAAATGACGAATTGTAAATAAAAATGCCACCTGTCTTGTGTCAATATTATAGATTATTAATTCAATTTTATTTTAGAAATTATGCAATATTTTATGAAAAAATAGTATATTAAATTACCAGTGGCAAATTAAAATAACACATGTTAGTTGTAAATATTAAAACTACCTTCTACTACCTATGCACATCTTCGTGACGCTAATCAAGCGTCTCATCTGTAAAAATTTATCTACATGCGTCTACGTAAAGTTTCACTTCAAAAATAAACTTTTTATGAAAACCAAACCTACTTTTCTTTAAACAAAGTTATAGGCAATAAAAATGGCAGCGCGACTTTTGTACATAAGCGAGTACACCAGAAAAATAAGTACACCAAACCTGCGCCATTCGTCAGAGGGGGGGGGGGAGATACAATTGAGACAGAGCTTTGCTTGTTAAAAAAGTGGGCATATTACCAAAAACATGCAGAGTGGCGAGTGGCACTAGAAGAGGAACGTGCAATTCGCCAACGAATCGTGCGGGCAATTTTGCCAAATTTTGAGGCCTGGATAGAGAGGAGTGATGGTAACGTCACTTTCAGATTGACGCAGATGCTCACCGGGCACGGTTCTTTTGATGAGTATCTGTTCCGAATTGGACGGAAGGAATCCCCTGGATGTTATTACTGTGGGGCAGAACAAGACGACACCCAGTACACGGTTAAAGAGTGCCCCGCGTGGTACTCCGAATGACGCGTTTTGATCGGCAAGATAGGGCGTGATCTTTCAGCTAAAACCGTAGTAGCAGCGATGCTCAAAGAGCCAGATGCGTGAAGGGTAGTAGTCTCCTTCTGTGATGATGTTCTTCGCAAAAAGGAGACTGCCGAAAGAATCCGTGAGAGGCATGATCTCGCTCGTACAGTTGCACATCGGGCCCGCTGTGGTAACCGAACTGCCGCTATGCCTGTCTGCTCCAAGATGACCGTCAGATTTTTGTGTAATGGTGGCGCTGGTATATTCTGCCCGAGTAGCCAGTACCACCCCCCCAGCAGGCATGCGATGTATGGAGAGGGTTTTAATGGGTAAAAATCCCACATAACCCGATATCTATTTCCTAGATCTCGGGTATGATTTTGAACATTTCCCCCCCGACAAGAAAAAAAAACACGTCATTCCCAAAGGAAGTCACGAGCGCCAGCACTACTTATTATAACAAAGTCTACTGCGAATGGTATAATAAAAGTTTACGCGGAAGAAGCCGTGGTAACAATTATGATATGAATGTAATACACGCTCTTACATCAGAGAAAAGGTGTGCACAGTCTCAAAATTCGGTCAATGAACAACTTTTCCCTTGAACGTGTAACAGCAGACGCACCCAATCGTCATTCGTCACATGCAGACAAAATGTCAAACGAAAGTTGGCTTTCACGCGCTCCATTGAGAATTGGCCCAGATGTGTTGTAAGTGTCGTTGCGCATCGCGTTCCCGTTGCGATGAGTGTAGGCCACAATATAACACAATCAACAAGGCTTTGAATATATATTCCTTAACTATATTTAGATATTTTAGACTCGCTCACTAATTTGTAGGTTAAGTCCTACTATTCTCAGATTCCTCATTATCATATTACGCACTTTGAATGACTTAAAACACAATACTAACGTTTATACAATCTGAGAACTGTCACTAGGCGAATGTTTTTTATTCTCCTGTGCTACATTTCTTATAAAACTCCCCACTCAAAAATAATAAGTCCACCAATCACAGTCGTGAAAACGACGACTAAACAGAAGATCTGATTAAATTTGAAAATTTCCACAACAAATATAGTAATTTAATAGCAATCCAACAAATAAAATAATAATTACTGCTAACAGATTCAAAACAAATGTGAAAGAGTTACTCTATCAGGACTAAACCTATTAGGACTGCGGAAACTTTTGGAATTCCAGTGATAAAATTACCAAATATTATATTTAGGTTTTATATATCATGTATTAAATTAATTATTGTATAATTAGTTAAGGAGCATATTTAGTTTTTAAGAGTATATATGGATAGCCTATGATTAGTAATTAAGTACAAGGAACAGTAGGGCTGACATGTATATGTATATGTATATTAAATGCCCTAACAATAAATACAGATTTTAAAAAATTACCAAATATAAAATACTAGCAATGCGCCGCTGTTTCAACCACGTAGATACCGATCTCGTGGCAGTGGAAAGTACTAAGTCGGACTTTTCATAACAGATACCATAGCCACACTCGATTTTTTATTACTGATAAGTTGAGGCTAATGGTAAATGATAATACAGTCTAAGATGAAAACGGGCTGATGTGATTAGAGGTCATTTACCTATTATGGATTCCACACAGCATTTTATCGGAACGTACTTTATTCCATGGCGGCACAGCTTAGCTGTAAGGGAGGTAAGTGTGCAACAAATTTCCTAACTTTACTTAAATCCCAAAAATAAAACTAATTTATAGTTAATCACGTCCCATTCGGCTTTATTTTCTTTACAGCAACCATAACCCGACCTGGTTTTGCGTTTCTGTGAAAATGTAACCTCATTTACTGTCTATTGTATACTGTCTATCAATATAGCAATAAAAGTCCCTTAAATATTAATAAATCCGACGCACACTTCTAAGCCAATCAATTTTAAAGTTAACTCGTAACCGTATTTTATATCTGTTATAGGGTTTTAACGAATTAAACACCCTTGAATAGCTATAACGTTGTAATCATAGAGAAAAATTGTATCAATTTGTATATTTAACTTGTCAATGATTACAAAAACTATTAAATAGGTGTCGCAAAGCTAATAGGCGTTCTGTTACGGTGCCATGTATATGTGAACCTCTTTGATAGCTCACACTCGCAAAGATGCCGATTCACGATCAATGAAAAATGCCACCAGACTCTTCACCCAACGCCCCGCTGTCTACTTGTCACCAGACGGGGATATGTGAATGCGATCGAACTGTTGTTCAGCAGGAAAGTTTACGCCGAATTGGCTGTCTTATATGTCGTGTTTACGACTGACACCCGGATACTATTGTGACAAGCAAACGACGCTAGTTGGCTCTTTATTTGTAAGAAAATACATGTTATGATTGGAGTTCTATTATTCGCCAATCACAGGGCTTACATTAAGTGTACAAACATCTTTATTTCGAGAAAAACAATACCAACAAATATAGTCGACAAAACATTTCTTATACGATTTTACTAACTATTTATATACATCTAGACTCTAAATTGATCAAAATATTACCTTTTCTTTATATATACTCTTTTCTATATATATTATCTATACGAAAGGGAAAGATAGTGAACAATATAGATTCTAAGTTACGTAAAAATATACTATTTTGTAGACGAAAAGGAAAAGTCGCGAACAGTATAGTTAATAGATCACTATATTTATCTTATATCTATCTTAACGTATGCTTATTTTACACAGAATTATCGCATTACGTCAAGTTTATGCAGATCGTTCTAGCTCAGTTATTTATGTAAATAAGTAATATATCATCACATAGAATTTTCATTGTACCACTCCTTTAAATTATATTGTTACTATTAAGACATTTGGTATATATTTTTATTAAATATTAGCTCCGTCTCAGAATCAATAAATAATAATGAATGATAATTGCACAGTGTTTTAACTTTTGTAAAAAATGTAGTTAAAACTTGCCCAGATTCCCGCCAAATAATAGTTGCGATCAGAAATTGTTGGATGTCAATGTCAAATGTCAAAAACATGAAAAAAAAGATTCTTTTAAATGTAATTTGTTTACTGAATGAAAGAACGAACATTTGACATTCAAAACTAAAAAAAAATTGATAAAACCTTCATTTTAAATTTAATTTGATTTCTGTACAACTTTAAAATTTACTTGATTTTTTTTCGTGGTTTATATTTGATATCGAAATATCCACAAATTATATAAATACAATAAATAATATATCTTTTTATTGATTGTCGAACTAAAATGCTTTTTTATAAAGAGAAATTTCGTTACGTTCGACATTTACGCGTGAGAGTATCTGTTTTTGGGTCTTTGCTAACAAAAACACATTAAAAATGTGTGCGTACAAAGTACACATGTCAGAAGTGAAACTTCTTTGCAAACTATATTTTAAGTCTTGTTTATATTGATACAAATTTAATACTTTAGATTTCCGAGACTTAGAGGAAGAGAAAAGGGAAGATATGTAAGGAACTTAATGGCATTTTAACTGTCATTAAAATATTAAAAGTTTCGAAAATTAATACAAATAATTTATTGAAATCTCAAATGTCGAATTGTTAATAAAAATGCTCCATGTTTGCTGTCAATATTAAGGGTTATTAATGAAAAATTTTGTTTATGAATTTAAAACTTTTATATTTTGTGAAAAATAGTACATTAAATGCCGAGTAGCAAATTAAAATTCCACTTGTTAGTTGTAAATAACAAAACTACCTAACCTTCAAAAGAATTAGCATAAAACATGCTGCACATCTTCATGATGCGTTACATTTTTACAATTTAAAATTTACACTTATGCGCCAAAAGAAGGGGAACCTTCCTTCTTCTTCAAAAATGCTGAAAAAGCAATTTAATACCATACGAATATAAACCAAAGAATTCTCACTTATTCCTCGTGTAAAATGATAAATACACTTTGATATTGACGCAAAGTTTGAACTGTTGGGAGGCTTCGGTCATGGCTAAGCTACAATTCACCGAGCAAAGACGTGCCGCTAAGCAAGATGTTTGCGTTAATGTACAATGCTGTCTGGAAATCATAAGAATCTTATACCAGGTAAGCAAACTTAAGCGTTAGTTCCATCTCAGACTGCACCATCACATCACATTTGTTGAGTTTACAGTCAAGCCTTAACTTGTCAACAATAAAAAGAAACTACTCGTAATAATGTAATTATAAAGTAATCACTGCGTGTAATAAAAAAATAGATGCGACGTTTTACACAGGTATTAGATCTTGTAGTCCGGCCACACGTCACGGTTAGTGGTTAGGGCAGCGATACGAAACAGGTGACCGCAAGAACAAACGGTCAAGGTGGCTGATGCGATGCCAGCTCTGTTATCTATATTATTATATTAAATATATACAGTATCTTGACTGCCTCACTGCCTGCTTGACTGGTCTAGTCGTTAGCATGTTCGACTACAGATATGGGGCCCTGGGTTCGAGCCCCGGGTCGGACCAGTTCGAAATCGATTACGATTTTCTCAATATTTGCCCGAAGTTGGGAAAAATTTGGCGGTGTGATCCACCCCCGTGCCTCAGAGAGCACGTTAAGCCGCAGGGTAGAATCTTTCTCCGGTCGTGTCTGATTGCCCTCAAGTCGGACTATGAGAATGAAGGAATAGAGAGTACAGCGTGGTGGGTCTATGCTCTAAAAACCCTCTCTCATATGAGTGAGAAGGCCTGTGCCCAGCTGTGGGACGTTAATGGGCTGTTGCTTACTTTTTTTTATACAGTATCTTTAAATATATCGAAAGAAAATAAAGGTTTATTTGCTTTAATTTAAATTTGCCTGAATATACCGAATGACAAGTGTCAAAGATAACCTAAAAGTACAATTTGAAGGCACGGTATTTGTGATATTAAAAACTTTGAATGTTGTTTCTTTGTTTACAGAGAAATGTAGCTTAGTTTAATATCGTCCTAAAATATAAGAAAGATATCTTATATATATGATTTAGAAGAGCTATTATATATTGTACATGTGTCACGTACACATGTACCTATTAACCTACTAAACGTTTAGACCAGCTCTTGTTTTGTTCAGGTACAAGAATGATTTTTTGGTGTGAAACTACATAGTTTCAATATTTACAAGTACGCCAGAGCGGTCGGCTATTGGAAGACACAGACAAATGCTATTTCCTAAATTTGTCCTCTTGGGAATTGAACCCAGGTCTTCAGCTAGTAAAGTGACAATTTGCACCATTGCACTAGCGAGGGTGTGATATGTGTAATTCTAATGTACATGTGTATGTGACTGAAATTTAATTCGTTCCAAACGACTGGACCGATTCTGATGTCATTTTAGTGTATGTTCAGATAGATCCAATAACGATTAAATTTAACTCTTTGATCTGATAAATAACAGATTTCCCCATTTTTCCATATAATCAAGAATCCTGGGTGACAACGTCAGCAACATCCAGAAAATCCAATAGAGCTCGTTTATGTCTTTTGTATAGAATAACTATCTTAATGATATTTAACCCGATTCTTGTGACTTGAGTGGTGTAAATATTATGGTATTGATTCTATAATAGGCCCAGTCTTAAGACATAAATGTACTCCTAATTAAAACAAGTGCGTGCGTACAAAGTACACATGTCAGAAGTGAAACTTCTTTGGCAAACTAATATTTAAATTTTGTTTATATTTATACAAATATAAACTTTAGATTTCCGAGACTTAGAGGGAGGGAAAAATGAAGATATGTAAGGAAGTTTATGCATATTAGCAATCATTAATTGAATTTCGTTTTTAGGAAAAATTAGGAAAGAGATTTATGAAATATTTTTATTTTTTTTTATGAAAAATAGTATATTTAACGATTAAAAGACGTGTGGCAAATTAAAATACCACATGTTATTTGTAAATATTAACCTAACCTCCAAACGAATTGGCATAAAAAACGCTGCACATCTTCGTGACGCTAATCATGCCTTTCATCCGTAAAGTTTATTTTCGATATGAAACATGATATCTATTGATGGACTCTTTAAAATGTGAATTTCTATATTTTTATAGAGAAACAGTTTTAATGTAGAAATTTCATTAGACGTAGAAAGCAAGACAGATTTATAAATAACCCGAACAATTTACAGTCTAATTACATTTCTGTATGTAATGTGTGTAAAAAAGAAAGGTGTGTTTTTTAAGCTATGAAATTAAGTTCACAACAAATTAGGTACCTCAGAGGAAAGCTTAATTATTATTTGATTACTATGCAAGCGGATCTCACATATTCTACATTCTATGTGACACGTTTATTATATCCAGCTTTCATTCAATCTCATTTTAAATATCCGATCACTAAAACGTCATAGTAGGTAAAACCTAATTTCCATTTACGAATAAACTTGTAATTATAAGCTATTTATTTATTAATAGCTGATCCCCGTAACAGCCCGGCAGCTGCTGTTACTCCGCTTTTTGAATCTGTGATATCTTCTAAGGTGCCCATTTTAATGAAATGCTTTTAAGGGTAGGTTTAAGAACTGTCAAATGGATTTGAAGTGTGGCAAATTTCAGTTATACGAATATACAGCAGTACTAAATATCTATAGCTCTTACATTTTTGTGACTATTCAATTTGGTCGGTTTGTGTCTATTCAATTAATTTAAAACTTTGTGCAGCGGTGATCAAAGTACAAATTGACTCGTTGACATTTGGAACACACCTACATTGCTTAGACAACAGTGGGTACTTGTAATTTATTATGAACTTTATTGAATAGTAATAACGGTCAAATTTTCTCTACATTTTAGTCAGAAAATGTTTATATGGGAAACAGAAAAGGGCTGTTTTTAGGGTTTTTCCCTGCAATTCGGACTTTTCTCGCTCTCGACTTCAACGAACATTTAAAAAAAAGATTGGCAAAATTGACCCAGGCGTTGTTGAGTTATGCGCTTACCAACACGTTTTGCGATTCATTTTTATATTATAGATACAATTCGTAAATAAGTGATTTGGTAACATAGCTTGGTAAATAGCACAGGGGTTATCATTCTGAGATAAATGTATCAACCATCAAGGATTTAATTACTTGTTTTTTTTAGATATACAATTCTGTAGCACATTAAATCGCTTACTCTCGTAAGTTTAAGCCAGAGTTTGCGATTGAAACGGACAAAAATATTACGACATTATTTTTCGGCTTCTCTATACTATAATATGTATCTATTATACATATAAATCTACCTATTGAATCGCTCTATCTATTGCCGGAAACTATAATAAAATTCGTTGAATAGTTTATAAGATCTAAGGTATACAACGCAGAAACGTCCCGATTTAATACTATGTAATGATGGTATTGTATTTATGCCTTTAATTGTTCAAAATAGTAATAAGGTTATGTATGGCACCTCACTATTTAAAAAAAAATTCGTATATGCGTCTATAATCGAGATTATGCAACAATTTATATAAAAAAGACGTGTAAATATGATTTAACGACGCTAATGGTGCAGAGTTATCTTTTATCCCTATATATAACAGCTGTCTATATCTACATATTTTTTTATTAGTTATCCAGCGATAGTTGTATTTAAAACGAGCATACGTTTTATTTGATATTAATATATATAACTAATAAAACTCAATGTTTTGCTGATTGTATAGCCAGTTGTTCCCAACTCTATAACAAGCTTAAACAAATTGTTCTTTTACTCACGAAAACGCAATTTTTATGAAATAAAAGGTATATGAGGGCCTGATCGGCATTTCAAGGTGGACTAATTGGTATGATTTAATATTAAACCCTGCTAAGATCCAGGCTATTATAATGGATAGTCCCAAACTAATTTCTTGCATTAACTTGACCGAGCTTCCAGCAGTACACTATCATAGATCAATATTCCCTTTTAAGAGCTATGTAAAGCATTTGGGTATCGCTTTTGATCAGACAGTGAATTAAGTAAGAAAATATTTGCACCTACAGGTAATCTAATCCCTATTCCAACTAAAGTTCCTCTAGCACATACTCTCTTGCTACCAGTCCTTGATTATACTGACACTTGCTTTATTGTTCTCCCTGAGGAGCCATTAAATAAACTTGAAAGACTTCAAAAGTTATGTATATGATTCATATTTGGTATGAACATATTCCCAACTTCGCTAAAAACTCAAGTGGCTCCCAATTCGCCTTCGTCAGAAAACTCATCTTCTTTCTCTTCTCTACTTTGTGCTGTTTGATCCTAAAGCGTTTGCATACCTGAGGGAACGCTTTGAGTTCCTTGAAGAGTCTAATAATCGACAACTCCGTTCGCAAAAAAACTTAGTTTGAAAAATTCCATCTCAACCTACCTCTTTTTTTTTTTAAATATCGTTCTCAGTTCAAGCCGCTTCTCTTTAGTTCGCACTGCCTATCAATATAAAATATGCTCAGTCCCACAATTTGTTTAAAAAGATGACCTTATGCTGAAAGCACATCACTGCAAAACAATATTCTATCACAAATCTTTCACGGTCAGTGCTATATGCTTATGGAATGCGCTACCGGTCACAATTCGCCAGTGACAGAGTATCGCCATCTTCAAACAGCGTGTGGTAGACCACTGTCTTTATATAATTCTTAGTTCAAATCTTTAACGCTTGACATGGGCTTGCATTATACTTTATGTATGTATAAAAAAAGTAATTAGCAGCCCTTTTAACGTCCTGCTGGGCACAGGCATCCTCACTCCGAGGAGCGAGGGTTTTTAGAGCATAGACCCACCACAGGCATAATACACAGGTGCACTCTCTATTCCTTCACTCGTATAGCCCGATATGACGGGAATCCGACACCACCGGAGAGAGATCAGGCGCAGGACCGACGGCTTAACGTGCTCTCCGAGGCACGGGGGTGGATCACACCGCCAACTTCCCAACTTCGGGCAAATATTGAGAAAAAATAATTCTTAATAGAAAACTCAATATTGATTTTTTGACCCGGGACTCGAACCCAGGACCTCATGTCTGTAGTCGAACATGCTAACCACTAGACCAATGAGGCTGTCAGTCAGGTATGTATATATATATATACATACCTGACTGACAGACATAAATATCTTTATGTATGTAGACAATATATGTATGTCTATTTCTATTGTAACACCGCCTACCTTCTCTCTCTTTTCTTTGACTGTCTCCCTAACCGCAAGGGTTGTCTGAAAGAGATCGCTATGTAGCGATAAGACCGCCCAATTGCACACTAAATTTAGTTAACTTTAAGTTGTTGTATTTTTCTTTTGTCCTATTTCTGTGGTGTTCAATAAAGTATACATCTATCTATCTGCCTATTCTTCTCTCCTGTCCAAGAAAATTTATATCAATGGTAATTAGATTTAGTACACCTTTCTCTGTTTCTTTTGTATGTTTCCTTTTAAACGTTTTCGTTGCCTGGAAGATATCGCTATTTCAGCGATAAGGCCGTCAATTGTACTCCATAATGTATACGTTTATATCTTAACGCTATTGTTTTTTTTTATGTATTGGGTTGGTATTGTATTGTAAGTGCATATTCCGGAATATAATTCAAAGTGCGCTTCTAAAGGTTACATCACGCACCTACAATTATTAATTGCTTGGTATTTATGGAAGCCATTAAAACTATTCACCCATTACAAGTTCCTTAACAAGTCTCAGTTGCATAACATATTATAAAGATTGCACTCCATACTCTTACTGGTTATTCGTAAGTTTATACGCAATGAAGTCGTTACAATATAATAGAAAAAAGTTACGCGGTAACCACCGAGTAGAAAGTGCGAGAACATCTGCCATTTTCTAATTTAATACTTTTGTCTACCTTCATAATAGTTACCATATTAAAAGCATATAACTTATCTTAATTGAATAGTGCAATAAAAAAAGTTCCTAACTAGCCGCATACACATTAGTGACGAGTGATGTTTCTCTCTGTTTTATTACTCATCTTTCTTTCGACATATCAATTATACAAAACTTTGGGTGTCTGTATATCATTTTTAAAGCTCTTTCTAGAAAACAAGTTCAACCTCTCCCATATCATAATTTTCAATTGTTAATAATATATTGATTAAAATTTGGGGTTCCTGGAAGAGATCTCTCCAAAGGGATAAGGTATCCTATGTATACTAACTTTAATTTCTTATTAATGTGACTTCTTTTTTGGTGCATAAATAAATAAATAAAATAAAATTTGAGTGTCAGTCTGTATCCCTTAGATTGTCCATGTCCAAGTCAGTTGGCATGATTCGATAATTCTGTCTCAACTTCGGCAATCAAAATAGAAAAAATAAAGAATAAATCAGTTACAAAGTGACCGCTACTAACGGTGCGTGTGTCGCGTCGAAGGTTAATTTTTTTTTGGTATTTTATAAACTGTGAGTGTTAATGGTTTTTGATTACATAAGTGATGTGAATAACAATGAAAACCTTTGAGGTAAGTTTTAATTTTTAAGATATGAGTCAATAAATACAAGACGGACTTTTTTCACTATCTCAAACTTTAGCGCAACCTGACACCACACCAGAGTCATAATTTAATACACAAAAGATAACACTGTATTGTCATTCGACCCGCGGAGCAATCGACGTAAAAAAAACGTGCGTGCGGGGCGGCGCAGGGTACGGTTACTTGAGTAAATGATTAAAAAATATATATTATAAACAACGGCAATTTTCAACAAGATATACTAATCCAGTGGAAACTGATAATAGGAAACTAAAAAAGCGTTTAAAATGGTATACAGACAGACATATATTTTACCAAATAAATTATTAACAATAAAAAATTTGAAAGAGATATATAAATGAATCAATAGTATATTACTAAAAAAATGCACGTAAAATAGTACACCCCTTAGATTGTCCGGTCGTGTTATGCCCCCGTAATTTGCCCGCGCTTTTTAATAATTTAGATTCCTTTCCTGAAAATCTTGGAGCCATATCAGATGAGCATAGTGAGAGCTTTCATCAGGATATAATGCAGATTGAAAAACGCTACAATGGGAAATGGTCAGCAGCAATGCTCGCTGTTTTCTGTTGGTCAATTCGCCGAGAAACTCCAATAGAAACAATGAAAAGGAAAAAAACTACAAAATAACAAATTTTCTCAACATATATTAAGATAACTGATCGATATAATTTGTTCATTTTGTGACTGTGATTTAGAATTTTTCAATGTAAAATTTAGACTGTTATGTATATTCATTTCGTAATAATAATTGATGTTTTAATGATATTGTTTGTTAATTAAATAAATATTATATTGGAACTCTACGTGTGGTACTTAATTGTATGTCAGATTATGTGTTTAGAGCACATAATAAGAAGAATTCATGCATGAAAACAAGGAGAAAATTTTTTTTGCAGACCAGTGTTATTAATAGGTCCATAGATTTCAAACAAGTTTTGCAACGTTCTAACAGTTTTGAGTATGTCCTTTTGTCCAAACTAATCTTTATAAGGGCTCGGTTAAAATTCGTTCCTTCTATAATCAATTACGTATGTTACATAAATTTCTGTTGTAATGCGTCACTCTTGTGTAACAAAAAAACGTGTGAAAAATACTTTTCGTAAACATCTTTGCGTGTTTCGAGTGTTTTGTAAAGGTCAAAAACATTCTGACATACATGCGTAAAAAATATTTACGTAGAAAGTCTGTTCGACATTAGTAAATATTAGATTACTCTACAGCTAATGAAAGAGTTTTTTAAACCGGTGCAGTAATTTTTAGTTTGATTATTATAAATTCTTATAAAATCTTTCTTCTATAATATTAGAGAAGAGATTTAGTTGTCTCATAACTTCCCTAAACACTACATTTGACGTCGTTTTGTTTTGTTGCATCAGAATAATTTGAAGTCTCAGGATATATTATTTTTTTAGATTGACATTTTAAAATTCGTTATATCTTTTAAACGGAATGTACGATTTTAATAAATTAAAAAGTATTTTACAGGCATTGAAATGGTCTTTAATAAAATAACATTTAATAGGATAATTTTTTGTTACCCTTTAAAATGTAAAAAAGTGGCATAACTACTGTAGTGGGGCATATGGTATCCTGGACTTACTTGTAGATATTAATACGGTCTTTAATATTGTAGAACATTTTTTTTGTTCTATCATCAACAATATCCGCACCGTACGCAATAACATATTTTTACACCTTGGGTTTTACATTAATACATTTTTTATTCGGGATCCCTATTTTTTTGGGAAAGTAATATAGCAATGAAAATTTTTTACAATCGGTGCAGTAGTTATTGTTTGAAAACGTTACAAACATACCGACTAAAATACAAATGTTTCCTCTTTAAAATATTATTTTAGATAAAATATTTCTTTTAGAGTCGCTCATTATTATAATTACATACTTTGAATGACTTAAAACACAATACTAACGTTGATACAAACTAAGAACTGTCACTAGGCGAATATTCCTTCATTCTCCTGTGCTACCTTTCTTATAACAAACGCCCAAAATAATAAGTCCATCAATCACAGTCGTTGTGAAAACGACGACTAAACAGATTTTAATAAAGTTGAGAATTTTCGGAACAGCGTTAAACCGGATGTAGTGCGTGTACATTTCACTGATGTAATTACAAAAACCTCAGCATAATAAACAAATATAGCAATTTAATAGCAATCCACAAATAATGATCGCTAATATATCTAAGTCTATTTATTGATCTCAATATATACAAGTCTATTCGAAAAGTGACACCTTTAGTGATGTAAACGCTTATTGAGAACGGATTTCCCTATATTCCTACTAAGGAAAAATATATATGACAATGGCGTGAACAGCTATTTATTGGTTTTCCAAAACTATTCGAAAGGCTTGAAATATAAAGTGACTTATTTCGTGGTGTAATCCTTCACTAAAATCACCATATTTCCACGGGAGCGGGAATTACACGGATGACACCACGAGCAATAGCTACTTTATTTATAGGAGCATCAATTCTACGTAGACAAAGTAGCGGGCATTATCTAGTTTTTTTATATATGTATGTGTAGCGAAGAACTAGGATGGAGGGCGCGACAAACAACTTTCTTTCTTGGCACATACGAGTGTCGCAGTTCGTGGAATATAATACGAGTACATTGTCCGTAGGGTTGTCAGCTTATATTTCTGAGTTTTTGACTTGTTTAAGTGCATGTGGGTACAATTTTTACGGATGAAACGCGTGATTAGCGTCATGAAGATGTGCAGCGTATATGCTAATTAATATTTACAAGTAACATGTGTCATTTCAATTTGCCACTCGCCATTTAATATACTATTTGTCATATATAAATTGTCTTTTATTTGTAATTAAGTGAATGAGGAATTATACTGTATTGTATAAAATATATGAAAAAGGTAAAAATGATTACTGCGGGTTATGCTTTACAGATAAATATATATCAACGCGGGCGTAATATCGATCTTTTTAGGATTTACAATTCCGTAGCATTTGATATATCTTTATATACTATAATATGAATATATTATATATATAGACCTTCCTCTTGAATCACACTATCTATTGCTGAAAATTGAATTGAAATCCGTTGAATAGTTTAAAAGATATAAGCTAATAGACAGCGGACTCGACTCCATTTTATACTATACAGATATTTTTTCGGTCGCCGAGGAATGCACCATGATGTTGAATACAACATATGAAAACATTTTCTATTACCTTACTGTTCAAATATTACACACATGTGTCAACTTTTACTGGAAAGGTACTTTCGATATGAACAATGGAATAAAAAGGTTTTTGTGTTCTTTACGCAACTGTCTTTCCGGAATGAGGTTTTGTATAATGTACGCGCGGTTGTTTCAGAGCATTATTCTATCATTCATTTTCAACAACTCATCGAACTTTATAAGAGGTTATTGAGAGAGGTATGCTTAGATGATTTGGGCACGTAGAGAGTGGGAAGGGAGAGAATGGGAAAGTTGGAGAAGGAAGAGATCACAGTCAAGCGCTAAAACTGTCAGCAATAAAAAAAAAGGAAGGCAAACGTTCCTAAACCAAATCCAGGACATTTTAAATAAAGGCCAGGACAAGAGTATTCTAAACCGACCAACTTGTATGAAAGGTTTAATGAGAATGAAAGAAGCGTAGGAGATATGCCAGGAATGTGACAAGTGGAAGGATGTGGTCTCTGCCTACCATTTTGGGAATGAGGCGTGATGCTATGTATGTAAATGAGCCTACTTCGCTAACAGGCAAGTCTCAGTTTAATCCTCAATTTGATATGATTTTTAAAGCAATCTAGTAAAAATAATTTGCAAAATTGGTTACTAATCTGCAATAACCTTTTACTGGAGAGCATTGTAGTCGCATTCTCTGCAATGAGAGGATGGCTTTCCAAAGTAGATGTAGGGCGAAAATGGCCTTCTTCTGCAAGAGCTTAATCTAGAATGCAGTAGATGCTGCTTCTGACCGCCCGAAGAGGTGGAAACTAAGGGAAGTATATTTGCGCATCTGCTCCCGCCTTCGTGAATCCCCAGACGGATTCACCAGAGAGGAATGCGCAATCTGTTTCTCTGGTCTTTCACGTATGGGTTTAGTTGAGTTTTAGTGGGTCGGAGAATAAGAGAGAACGGAGAATCATAAAGCACAGGGGCGTAGGGTTCTCCGCCGACATCGTTATTAATTGGATCCATTATTTAATTTCTTATTCTGTGGGCGTTCGTGGGTAATGTTGGTGCGATCAAACACTTTATTAATTAACTCGAGTTATAATGTTCAACCACTTCATGTTCCCGATATCAATTAACACTAATAACTAGGAACGCGACAGTTCCAACAGTAGACCGCTCCGGTCGAGCGTCACTCGACAACTGCCGATAGACTCCATTGACTCTGTCCACGCCGATAGATGGCGCCACAGTTCCACAGACATCTGCCCTCCCACACACACACACATATATATATATATATATAAAAATAACTGCGATGAACACCGAATCTACTCAATCGATTTTGCTAAAATATTTTAATTTTACCAGCGTACAATTTTTACATTTTTTTACATATTCTGCATTGATGTGTGTGTAAGGTTGCGTGCGTGTGTGTGCGTCGTGTGTGAGAGAGAGAGTGCGTGTATGTATCTATAAGCATGAGTGTGTGTATTATTATAAAGGTTTTGAATTACCCTAATGAAATATTTTTCCTTTCTTTAGTTTCGATTTAGGATATAGGGTTTTATAAACTAAAGCATCAAATAGATGGCGCCGCAAATTAATCTAACTTGGGGTCAGTTATTATATATAAAAACGTAACAAGCTAAAATTTGTTCTAGCATTGTACCGTAAACAATTAAGCGACATATTTGCTCTTAGAGTGAATGAAATCTAAATGAATTGAAGTTTGAAGTACAAAATCAAAGTATTTTTTTTAACTGTGCTCTCATGACTCGACGTAAGGGTTTCGATCTCACTATTTAACTTAATTATCTACCAAAAATTGAAAACTTGAAACTTCTTTAGTCGCATGAGGGTAAAATTTATACGTATGAAACGCGTGATTACCGTCACAAAGATGTGCAGCATTTTCTATGCTAATTCGTTTGAAAGTTAGGTAGTTTTAATATTTACATATAACATGTGGCAATTAAATTTGGCACAGTTTTATTTACAATTCGTCATTTGAGATTTAAATAAATTATTAGTATTAATTTTCAACACTTAATATTTTAATGACAATGAAATGAATTAAATTCCTAACTTATCTTCCTTTTTTCCTCCCTCTAAGTCTTGGAAATGTAAAGTTTTACATTTTTATAAATATAAACAAGACTTAAAAATTAGTTTGCCACTTCTAACATGTGTAAAGTGCATACGCACTTTTAACTTTTTTTAATATATTAAAGTATAAATTGAATTTCAAAAATTCTTTATTCAAGCAAGCTTTTCGAAACAAAAAAATACAGATTCATCCTCATATTTCAGTATACGACTGATGACATTAAAGAACGACTTACAATCTAAAGTTTTTATTTTTTATTTTTTTTATTTTTGCTTTAAAGTTAAAGTTTAAAAAGTTGTAAAGATTCTTTCGCGTCCTGTCCTGAGAAGACTCGCTGGCGCAGTAGTGCGAGTATTCCCTTTGCTAGCGAAGGTCCCGGGTCGATCCCCGGTAGCACAAATTAAGAAAATTGTATTTTCAAATTTGTCTGAGTCTGAACTCCTGGGAGACTTCGGCCGCGGCTAGTAACCAACAAAGATGTACCACCAAACAAAGAGCTTTGTGTTCCGGTACGATGCTGTGTAGAAACCGTCTGTCAATCTTAGACTGTATCATCACTTACCATCAGGTGAGATCATAGTCAAGCGCTAATCTGTCAGCAAAAAAAAAAAGGAATATGTAAGCCGAGTTTAAGTCAAACGGGTGAATTTGTAATAATCTCAAAATGAATTTCAGTTGATTAAATTTCTAATATTTCACGATCGCCATAGTTAAATATGTCGGGGAATAAGAGAGAAGGAGAGCATAAAGCATAGGGTACTCCGCCGACGTCGTCATTAATGGCATTCATAATTTCTATACTTTGTGGGTACTGTTGGTGCAATCAAACACTATTAATTAAATCGGATTATAATGTTCAATCACTTAATGTTCTCGATAACCATTTACACAAATTTATTACCAATAATAGCTAGGGACGCGACAGTTTCATCCGTCGACGCTCTGGCGGACCATCACTCGGGAACTAGTCCGCTCTTGGCTCACGACGTATGACGTCCCACGACATAGATAGATGGCGCCAGTGTTCCACAGACTACTGCTCTCCGCCAAATATATCTATGACTTTACACACATCATATAAAATTTTAATAATTCATTCGGAATTTGACACAACCTTTTGAAAACTAGGATAACTAGGGTATATCGCCTCTTACCAGATTAGCGCGTTTCCATTTTAAACCGTCATTACTTACCATCAGGTGAGATCACAGTCAAGCGCTAAGCTGTCAGCAATAAAATAAGAAGAGCCCACAAAAAACTCAGTCGTGCACAATTTGTTGTTATTTCTTATATAACTCCTTTACGCTACCTGGAATCTAAATTCGGCAACCCTGACATTGAAGCGTGTCCACCATTATACCAGCAAGGTCATCATGTCAAATTTTTATCTTTTTTATTTATACGTTTGTTTTGTCTAAAGGCTTACGGTTTCCGTCGGACATATCTTTTAACCTTTAAGTGTTTTTTTTTTGTAAAATCATGTTCACACACTTGCCTCTGACCGTGTCCTATAAACACTGGTATTGTTTGCAGTGTAGCTAACTGGTTTAGTAAGTATTACGATGTGGTGCTTAGCCTAGAAAATTAGAAAATTTTGGCATTGTACTTAATACAAATAATAAGTACTTCACCAGTAATATTTGTATAGAAAGACAAACAGATGATTAACGTATAACTATTAATTGTGTATACATAAAGGTCACTTATGCTACGGTCAAGTCGCTTGGTTATCAGTAGAAGCGAGAGAAATCCAAAAATAATCACTCGATTGACTTGAAATTTGGCATACATATTCTTTCTGCGATGTAGATACTCAGTATGAATGGTTCTATGCATATTCCCATTAATTCAGGATATTAAAGAAAAAATCGACCACCCAAAGCTCCTTCCAATATTTCCTGATCTATTCGCTTAATTGCCTTGAAATTCGGTAAACATATTTCTATATATTATGGACATATAAAGCGAAACACGATCATCTGACTCATCACAACGTTACTAAAACTATTAGCTAGACTGACTTAAAAGTCGGCATTGCTATCGCGATGTAGATGCTCTATGTTATTAGAATTACTAAAAATTATTGTTAAAAGCCATTTTAAAATGAACTAAATGTAAAGAAACTTATTTATCGATATGTATGATAGAAATCCATAATACATCATTTTATCGTGAGTGTCAGTTGCTTTCACATTTATAATATTAGTATTGGCTATGTTTTATAAAAGACAAATGATAATAAAGGATAAATTCATATTTTTAATGGCGTATTGTTGTGTAAATTAATAAAGTAGTTACTCCCGCGCCCATTGTTCTCTTGCCATCCCACACAGCTTCTAAACAGAAAATATATATAATATATGCATATAGCCAATTGTATATTGATATCATAAAATTCCTTAATGATGATCATTGAATGATAAATAACTTCCTATGCAAATGTTGTTGACATTATTTGCTTATACACATTATTAATGAAGTGGTATAATAGATGTAGTGACTACAATTGAGAAAGTATGCTTAGATGGTATGGGCACGTGGAGAGAATGAATGATAGGAGACTGACAAAAAGGATTTATGAATCAAGAGTGAATGAGAAAATTGGAAGGGGAAGACCACGGCCAACCTTCCTGGACCAAATTCAGGAAATTTTATACAAAGGCTAGGCTAAGAGTACTCGAAACCGACGAACTTGTATGAAAGGTTTAATGGAAGAAGCGAAGGAGATATGCAAGGATCATGGCAAGTGGAAGGAAGAAATTTTTAAGTCTTACTTATATTACTTGTAGTATTTTTTGAAATTCCATATAATTTTCAAACGTTTGACATCTAAAACGAAATAAATGAAAAAAAAAACTTCAATTTTAAGTTTAATTCCATGTCATTGGTGTCTAAAAAAACGGTACGAACATCAAATGTTGGACAGGTAGGACTAATTTCTAAGGGAAATCATAATTGTTGCTTTAACTATATTCCAAGTACTTTATTTCATATTTATTTGCTTTTATAACCTTCCCTGCAGGTTCACAAATAATTTAAAACCAAAATTCGCCATAACAGTCCAACCGTTCTCGATATTTAACCATACTAACGAATAGCAATTGATTTTTATATATTGATTAAGTTTGAAGTAGCTGAACCGCTTTAAAGAAATGTGGTAGATCAAAGCTCCAAAGACCTATGGTTGAGGAAACCGGTGCTCAGTAGTGGCAAATTAATAGGCTGTAACTTAACTAGTGAGAGGTGCTGGGCGGGAGTGGCATTCTTCTGTGAGACGATCATCTCACTGAAGGAGGCCCACGAACGAGAGAGGGAGATTGCAATGGATGCTCCCTCATACCGCCGGAGGAGGCGGGCTACAAGGCAGCGTTTGTAAGCGTAAGTCCGTCCATCGTCGAGAATCCTCAGTCGGATTCATTCGGGGCACCAGGGATGAATGCGAAAGTTGAACCCCTGGTGCTTCATTCATGGATGAAGAGGGTTCCGCTGGGTTTTAGTGGGTATTGCGAGGTCTGCTTGTTCGCCGAGTCCCACACTCCTGACACACGGTCGGGGTCAGTGCATAAAAGCATTTCCCAGCGAGAAAAAAAAAAAGGCTGTAACTTAACTAACTATGCTTAAGGTTAACAGCAAATTCCGCTCTTGTGCACGTATTATTAACAATTAATAACTAACGCGATGTTGCAATTCGCAACTAATGTCGGGCTATAACTGGTTGTGTCACATTGACATTACTGGAGTTGAGTTACGAAATCAGAGAACAATTAGAACGCTTGTGTATGACGAATTAACAGAATAGCTACTTGTTTCTGTTAGTAAGATGTCTTAGTAACTTCTTTATGAATATATACATAAGTTTGACTAACTACTTTATGGAATATAAAGATAGTCCTTAGAAAATTAAGCATCGATGTTTGTCAACATTATCAAAACGGACTGTTACATAACACAATAATTACGAACAATAACAATTAGTAGAGTAAAGTAGTAGCCCATTAACCTCCTCACTTATAGGAGAGAGGGTTGCAATTAGTAGAGTAATTTTCTTAAAGTCAAAGTCAAAATAACCTTATTCAAGTAGACCTATTACAGCACTTATGAATCGTCAAATATCGTTTTTTTTTCTACAATATAATACTGAAATTAATGACTGATGATAACTTTAAAGAACGACTTACAATGTAAAGCTACGAGGGCTCCTTCGCGCCCTGATCTGAGAAGAGGCCACAACAAACTCAGTCGGTTGTAAGTTTTATTATGTCATCACCATTACAGTATATATTTTTAATTTATTCTATATCACGATACATAGAGCAATTTATTCACTCCCATGGTTTTATGTCTTCTAAATATTCCTTCAAATTATAAAATGATTTCTCTATTAGCTTTCTTTTAATGTAAGATTCAAATTTTCTCATAGACATCTTTGTAACATCTTCTGGGAGTTTGTTATAGAAACGTATACAGTTACCCTTGAATGACTTGTCAATTTTATGTAACCTTCTAGAATTAACAGCAGTTTTATTTTTATTTCTTTTTTTCGTAAAAGAGTCAATACTTTTATGGAAATACGACCAGGTTTTTAAATATATTGCTAGTGCACTATTTCTATATCCTCAATTTGTCTAATCACGTCAAAATCCGATTATCCAAAATCCGATTTGGACATTATTATTGATAGAATAAATTTATGTGTAACTAAAATATTAGATAGATCACATAATTTATTGAAGCAAATAGTGTAAGACTACAAAGTTTTAAAATTAACAAAAATGTAAAGGGATACTGATGGTACTACTTTATAATGAGTGTTATTTTTGTAATATAATTTAATAAGATTAATGTACACAAAGCATTTTAATTTATTTGTATTATTTATTTTATTTATTCAAACTTTATTTTACACAAACCAAGAAAAATACAAATTGAACTTTCTTAAAGAGTAAGTTGCTTAATTAAGTGCGCAAAGGCGGTCTTATCACTTAAAGCGATCTCTTCTAGACAACCTTTGGTCAGAGGAACAGTAGACAGGAGTGGGAGGTGCAAACAAGACAAAAGCTAATGAACTTTATTTATAATAGTTATATACTACTTAAACAATACATATAATAATGAAACATATAGATTAATAATATATATGTCGGAGAATAAGAGAGAACGGAGAAGCATAACGCTCAGGGGCGTAGGGTTCTCCGCCGACATCGTCATTAATGGGATCCATTATTTAATTTCTTATTCTGTGGGCATTCGTGGGTAATGTTGGTACAATCAAACACTTTGTTAATTAACTTTGATTATAATGTTCAATCACTCAATGTTCCCGATATCAATTTACACAAACTCATTAACAATAATAGCTAGGAACACGACAGTTGCAACAGTCGACCACTCCGGCCGACCGCCACTCGAGAACTGCCGAGAGACGCGCCGGACTGCCACTTATTGACTCTGCCCCCACGCCGATAAGATAGGCCACAGATAGCGCCAGCATTCCACGGACTATTACACACGGACCAGCGATCCACAGACTCTTGCACTCCGATGTATATACATATACAACAAACTATACCAACCTAAACGTGTCAGACATCGGCAGATAAATGATATTCTTTTGCGATGTTTAAATATTCTTAGCGAGCCAGATTGACGGATACGGAGACGAAGGGATTTCCATAGTGCTATAAATTTGACACTATAGGAATTCATGTAGATTTGTGAGTGGATAAAAGGTGTTGCAAGCATGACGTCATATTGGAAACAGAGATTAAGCTTGGTCTCTGACATAAAATGAAAGCGTTCCTTGAGATAGGCTGGGTACTGTGGGTTATAAAGAACACTGTATAAGCGTGTTAAACTATAAACATTTTTCTATGTCTTTTATGTTTCAAGTACTGGGTGTAAAATAAAGAGTATTGTATTGTATTGTAGATAGATATATACTTTATTACTCACACAATATTAAGAAAAACTTAAATAGTAATGTAGGAAACACAGCGTGCAAAGGCGGTCTTATAGCATAAGCAATTTCTTAATATTCAACCTTTGAATTAAGGAAATTGTAAGTGAAAGTAAGCAGGTACTTAAAATGACTGCAGAAAATACATAAATTAAACAATCTAATATATAAAATTCTCGCGTTTCGGTGTTAGAAGTTGAACTACTCCGAAACGGCTCGACCGGTTTTCGTGAATGTTAGCGTGCATATCGGCTTGGTTGGAGATTCGGAAAGCATCTATTTTCCATCCCCCTAAATGTTATTTATGATGTGAAAATTAAAAATACAACCCTGACTTTTCACCTTTCTATCACCTACCTCTACCTTTTAATAGCGATAATAGTTATTATATGGTAATACAACGTTTATTGGGTCAGATAGTATATATATAAACAGTATAATCATAAATGAAATAATATATAATAAATAAATAGTGCTCTGCACGCCTTTATGAATAGCCAGATGGTGTCTCAAAGGGCTAGACTGGCTGTGCATGCTGGACTGTTGGTGCCAACACTTATGTATGGTAGTGAAAGTTGGGTATGGCAGAACAATCACATAAGTAAAATAAATGCGGTAGAGATGAGAGCGTTGAGAAGTATGAGTGGATTAAAACTGAGTGTCAGAGTAAGAAATAGTGTGATAAGAGAACGTTGTGGTATAAAAGAAGACGTAGTGACTAAAATTGAGAAAGGTATGCTTAGATGGTTTGGGCATGTAGAGAGAATGAATGAAAGGAGACTGACAAAAAGGATTTATGAGTCAAGAGTGAATGCGAAAGTTGGAAGGGGAAGACCAAGGCGAACGTTCCTGGACCAAATCCAGGACATTTTAAATAACGGCCAGGTCAAGAGTACTCTAAACCGACGAACTTGTATGAAAGGTTTAATGAGAATGAAAGAAGCGAAGGAGATATGCAAGGATCGTGGCAATTGGAAGGATGTTGTCTCTGCCTACCCCTATCGGAATGAAGCGTGATGCTATGTATGTATAATCATAAATACCAATTATTACATGATACAAATATACAGGAGTTTATAAATTGTATCTATTAATAATATAAGTCAAGTTCTTAAGCAATGGTGAAGTAATAAATAGTTTAAAAAAACCAAATTATAGTACGATCGGTCAAACAAAAAAGTTCTTTGCCAATCTAATTTCACGAACAGGTTATCGGAAATAAGGCGTCGTAACGGTGTCTTGAATATCGGCTCAATAGGCACGAAAAAATCTTAAATTTTATACGGCATTGGCCTTAGTGTTGTCATCGAATTAGTTCTTCATCGTCATGTCTATTAATCTCCTTATATTTCGTTTTGTAAACCACACGTATATTGTTTTTATGTATGAATGTGTAGAAATGCTCAATAAATTTGGAAAGCTAAGTAATACTATTCTCCGATTCTTCACTATTATATCACATACTTTACTCTTCTCGTACCATTCTTTTGGCGGCATCGCTGGCGCAGTGGTGCGAGTACTCGCTTTGTTAGCAGAGGTCCCGAGTTCGATCCCCGGTAGGACGAATTTAGGAAATTGTATTTTCTAATTTACGTCTGGACTGGCTAGTTACCACCCTACCAGCAAAGACATATTGCCAAACAAAGAAATTTGTGTGCCGGTACGATGCTGCGTAGAAACCATAAGGGGTATATCGCCTTTTACCAGATTAGTTCGCATCAGGTGCGATCACAGTCAAGCGCTAAACTGTCAGCAATGAAAAAAAAACCACAAGAAGAATGTACTTCAACCCAGTAATTGTCCAATACTAGTAGGTAACTTTGATAAACTAAGAACTATAACTTACAAAATACAGAGGCTTTTATAGCTTTAACCCTTTGTACTTTTTAATATAAATCATCTTATTTTAAGGCACTTCCAAGAATTCAGGTACATACATAGCATCACGCCTCATTCCCATAGGGGTAGGCAGAGACAACATCCTTCCACTTGCCACGATCCTTGCATATCTCCATCGCTTCTTCCAATCTCATTAAACCTTTCATACAAGTTCGTCGGTTTAGAGTACTCTTGACCTGGCCCTTATTTAAAATGTCCTGGATTTGGTCCAGGAACGTTCGCCTAGGTCCCCTTCCATCCTTCGCATTCACTCTTGACTCATAAATCCTTTTTGTCAGTCTCCTTCCATTCAATCTCTACATGCCCAAACCATCTAAGCATACCTTTTTCAATTTTAGTCACTACGTTTTCTTTTATACCACAACGTTCTCTTATCACACTATTTCTTACTCTGTCACTCAGTTTTAATCCACTCATACTTCTCAACGCTCTCATCTCTACCGCTTTTATTTTACTTATGTGATCGTTCTGCCATACCCAACTTTCACTACCATACATAAGTGTTGGCACCAACACTCCAGCATGCACACCCAGTCTGGCCCTTTGAGACACCATCTGGCTATTCATAAAGGCGTGCAGAGCACAATTTGTCATATTCCCTACATTCACTCTCCTTTCAATATTACTTTCACATTTTCCATATTTTGTAAATTTAGATCCCAAGTATACAAATTTTTTCACTTCTTCAACTTGTTTCCCATCTATCAAAATATTGCCACTCATCATAGATTGGTATTAAATTAAAAATTGGTAGATTGGTGTTAAAAATAAAAAATATATATGTAATAATATTAATTACATTCAAAAATTCTTCGCTACAATCTCGAATCTATTTAGTAATATTATAATGAGTAAATAAATACATATTTTCCCGAAGTTGTAGATCGTCTTTAGCCGATAGTTCAGTGCTTATTCTCTCTTCGTGATCCTGATGATCACGAAGGGAGAATAAGCGCTCTCATCGGTCTGTAAGAGAGAAGTAATGGAGAGTGGTTCCGTATAGTTGAGTGAGTACTACATCTCCTGTACAAATGACTTTTCAAAAAGGGTCTAAAAAAACTGGCTGTCGTGGCCAAAATTCGTTTAGGCAAGTATCACATCCTGAACCATATAACCATAATTCGCGCAAAGTTCAAGTGGTTACCTATTCATGTTTGCCGTAATTAGCATATTGAGTCCCTTCTGTACTGTGCTAGTTAATCCTCGTGCTCCTGCGTATTTAAGGCAGACATTTGAGTTTCATGATTATGATGGAAGATGTTTATGACCCATTCATGACCTAAAACTGTCGGTCTTGACAGCAATCCAGAGAGAGATCAGGCGCAGGACCGCTGGCTTAACGTGCTTTCCGAGGCACGGGGGTGGATCACACGGCCAAATTCTTCCCAACTTCGGGCAAATATTGAGAAAATCTGTAGTGGTTAAAGCCGTTAAGCCGTCGGTCCTGCGCCTGATCTCTCTCCGGTCGTGTCGGATTCCCGTCACACCGGACTATGGGAGTGAAGGAATAGAGAGTACACTTGTGTACTATGCCTGCCAATCCGCAATGGAGCAGCGTGGTTGGTCTATGCTCTAAAAACCCTACGCGTTACGACAATACTACGAAAATAAAAATATTAATCGTATATCTTAAAAATAATCCGTAACAATACTTAAAAAACCCAAATACCTTTACCCGGTTGGGTCAGTCACGTCTACTTCACGCTTGATTTCGATACACGCGCTGGAAATAGCGGACCATTCATATTACTGTTTAACAAGTTCTGTAAGGTATTAAAAAAAAACACAGCCTTTGTCATCTGGTGAATTAGATATAATTTAATTTAGACACCGCTATCTTGAATTTTTCTTACCGTGTTTATCACTGAAGTATTTTAATTAAATGTTGAACATAATTCAAGGTAAAGTGACGAAAAATAAAGTATTTTATTTCGACGATAAGTTCTCTGATATCTAGCTCTGCTTATAAAATACGTTAATGAAACGCAGTGGTGCGAGTATTCGCTTTGCTAGCGGAGGTCCCGGGTTCGATCCCCGGTAGTACAAATTTAGTAAATTGTATTTTCTAATTTGTCTGAGTCTGGACTGGTGGGAGGCTTCGGCCGTGGCTAGTTACCTCCCTACCAGCAAAAACGTACCGCCAAACAAAGAAATTTGTGTATATCGCCTCTTAACCATCAGGTGAGTCAAGCGCCAATCTGTCAGCGATAAAAAAAATCTGACATTAAAAAGAATCACAGCAGGGAACTCCATAAAAGTTCATCACGGCATATATCTTTTAACGATAACACACTACAACCATTTTATATTTTAAAAAATGGTCACGTACAATGCAGTATTTTGAAAGTTATTCAGACTGATACAGTATTAATCTTTCATAATTTTAATGCTTTAACTAAATTAAGCATTTCATGCACAACTTTTTTTATGAATAAACCATATAATTTAAATAAATATCTTAGGAGTTACACATATAAATAACGCGCGCGAAAAATAAACTCTCTCAAGTAAGTTATTAAACCACTTTTGAATATAGATTTGAACTAATAAATAAAGTGTAGGCTATATTCTAAAATCATGTATTTTCAACGAATTTTGTAAACTTTATATCTAATCAAAATATCTTTATTCAAGTAGGCATATTACAGAATCGTCAAATAATATATATTTTTTTCTTTTCCACACTAATTCTAATGATTATGGTACTCTCTTGAGTACCATAATCAGACGACTTAAAATTTAAAGTTACGAGGCTTCCTTCGCGCCCTGATCTGAGAAGAGCACAACAAACTCAGTCGGGTATTTTTTCAGTCTTTTTAAGTACTACATATTATTATACTTGATATTCATTTATAGTTTAGAGTTTATAACCACCACCTAACATACTTGCAAGTTTATAGAGTCCACTTAGCATCAGTAGTATATAATATACGGGATTTATTCCTGATATTTTACTTCACAGTTGTACTTTATATTTCAAATGATAATGAGCTTAGTTTTTGTCACTTAATGGTCTAAACTCAGGATTCAATCGCAAGCAATATATCAAAATTTTATAGCGATAAACCACTAGGCCTTATTTAATCTTGCTGGGACATTTTATTCTATCGACCTTCAATGAATGAAGAAGAAGTCATGAAGGGAAGAAGTTAATGGGGAGACGTGTGGATTCTTGTTCAGAGAAATCACTGGTTAGAATCCTTTGTAATTACCACTAAGTTTCTCTTTTATAAATATACACTAATGAACTTAATTGTTCTATAAAAATACATTATTATGCTTCTGGATAAAAGAGAACATCAAAATCAAAATATTCTTTATTCAAGTAGGCCCAAAAAGCACTTTTGAATACCTTAATACCCGACTGAGTTTGTTGTGGGTTCTTCTCAGATAGGGGCGTGAAGGAACCCTCATAACTTTAGATTTTAAGTTGTTCTTGAGTACCTTCATCGTCATTAGAATTAGAGTGTGGAAAAGAAAAAAAATAATGTTTGACGATTCAAAAGAGCTGTAATATGCCTACTTAAATAAAGATATTTTGATTTGCTTGGATTTGAATCGTCAGTAATCTTTGTTGGTAACAAATCTACCACCAGTTCGGAAAGTTGAATCTGCTGAGAAAAAACCGACAATAAACTCATCAGTTACCCTTTTAGAGATAGTTGCATATTTTACAATGAGTAATATTTTGCTTCTGTGTGCAACTGGAATTAAGTCCAAATATTTTTAATAATCTTCAACATTATAATATTCGGAATCAAATCTAAAACTGATTGTAGTATCTTGTTAAAATGCGTATGCTCAACACAACAAATAATTTCTGAACCTTCTTCACTTTGCACGAGACCCTAATTGAATCCTGCATATTTTGAGAACTACAGCCACTATGCTTCTCCATAGTAGATTTGCATGTTACACGTATCTCAGAAAAGCTCTTGGATTGAACAGGGTTCATCACAATCTTTTCCTTCACCGAAAAGTATAACAGTTTTAAAAAATCATTTGCCACATAAGTTTATAAATAGACGAACTCAGTGATATCTGCCAAGGATTCTTACACACTACTCATTAAACTAAAGTTCACTTTTCATACCACTGCATAACTGAATATCGTAGTACTTAAACTGAAATTTGTAAAATATAGAAGTGTTGTTTATTTTTAAACACTTCACTAATAGTTATGCACAAAGCCAACGGATCGGAAACTAGTCGCTTTCCTGTACGACAGCAATGCATTGTTCACTATCCGGACATTTTACGCCATATTAACCAGCCCATTGTAATAGATTACTTTATTAAATCAATGCACAATGTTAACAATCGCACAATTTGAGGCTATTTTAAAACCTAGTTAAAGACAGTAGTCTTTCTTTATTACTATATGTACAAATATATCTATATAAGTAGTAAAGTAAGTGGCAGCCCATTAACGTCCCACTGCTGGGCGCAGGCCTTCTCCCTCACATTAGAGAGGGTTTTTAAAGCATAGACCCACCACGCTGCTCAACTGCGGATTGGTAGGCATAGTACACAAGTGCACTCTCTAATCCTTCACTCTCATGGTCCGGTGTGACGCTAATCCGACACGACCGGAGAGAGATCAGGTGCAGGACCGACGGCTTAACGTGCTCTCCGAGGCAAGGGGGTGGGTCACACCGCCAACTTCCCAGCTTCGGGTAAATATTGAGAAAATCTTAATAGAAAACTCAATATCGATTTCGAATTGGCCCGACCTGGGACTCGAATCCAGGACCTCATGTCTGTAATCGAACATGCTAACCACTAGACCAATGAGGCAGTTTTCAAATTAATCTATACCAGTAAATAAAATTAAAAACTGGCACAGACTTGTATGTTTAAGCATTTGGCAATGGGGTTACTTTAAAGAAACCATCGAAGGGACTAGCAGCTGAGGCAGAGTTCAGCTAAATATGCTATCATTTAAATTCATTTACCTAAGACAAAGAAGACAAACTCTATGATTATTAACAGACTTCAAAAAAAGGAGGAGGTTATCAATTCCAGTGTTTTTTTATGCTTGTTACCTCATCTTTCGACTGGGTGAACCGATCGTGATGATTCTTTGTTTATATGAAAGGTGGTGCTTGTCGTATTTTTTAGTCCAGTTCTGATGATGGCATCCATGAAAAAACCGTATAAGTCTTAAATTTGCATTAATCATGTGCGCGACAAAGGGAAGAATAACTCAAGTTTACATAAACCGATTTTGAAGATTTCATTTTTATTAAAAAGGATATACATCAAGGGTTATGTGATGATAGTTTGGTTAGGTTTTAATCTTGGGATCCATGGCAAAGTAACTTTTCAATTCTTAGGAGCAAATTAAAGATATTCGGCAGAACATCCGGCTGTCCGGATATTTGAGTTAAATATGATGATAACTCCTTAACGGCTTACATTAAGGGTGCGGTTTGTGGCAGAATATGTAATTGTCTTTAATCAAATGGCAATGACCTTACGTTTGTTGCTGCATTGAAATATTTATAAGCTGTATTATGTGTGAAGAAGTGGCAGTGGTGGATTTATGCGTATTAGTGACGCCAACTCCGAATTTAATAAGACGAAAAAAGTATACGGAATTATTTTTTACTTGTTATAGCATATTAATATATGTATAAGAGTTTGATTTAAAGGCGGTTCTTTTTTTGTTAAATTTTTTATTTATTTCATCAGAAACCACAAGCGAAACTGAGAACATTCAGTTGATAAAATAAAAATCTATGACGACAATTACATGCGAAACTACGATGATAACCGTCATACAATCATACCTTTCAGACATACCAAAGGTCAAGAATTAAAATTGCAAATGTCTTAGGCTCTATTACATTGTACATATAGATCAAAATGGTGGTAAATTATTAATATTTATTGTTGCCTATCGCACATATCTGCATTGTTCTCCTGACACGGATCCAAGCTCTCTGGCCCCGATCCCACACTGAAGACTCTCTTATGCAACGATTTTATTCTCACCTACTATATAGTTGACTTTTAAATGCGGTCATAATTACAGCAGAATAAACGCTTTGTCTTTTTAATTGTGTCGGTTGAATGATTAATTTATTAAAAGGATATCATTCGTTGCCCCTACGTATACAGTGACTGCCTCATTGGTCTAGTGGTTGGCATGTTCGACTACAGACATGAGGTCCTAGGTTCGAGTCCCGGGTCGGGCCAATTCAAAAACCAATATTGAGTTTTCTATTAAGATTTTCTCAATATTTGCCCGAAGTTGGGAAGTTGACGGTGTAGTCCATCCCCGTGCCTCGTAGAGCACTTTAAGCCGTCGGTCCTGCGCCTGATCTCTCTCCGGTCGTGTCGAATTATCTTCAGATCGGATTATCAGAGCGAAGGAATAGAGAGTGCACTTGTGTGGAGTGGAGCAGCGTGGTGGGTCTATGCTCTAAAAACCCTCGCTCTTCGGAGTGAGGAGGCCTGTGCCCAGCTGTGGGATGTTAATGGGTTGCTACTTACATGTACAGTGACTGGCCCCGACGATCTCCAAAAGTACTTAAAAGATATTGATGATATTTTTCAATTTGCTGGATTTCTGATGAAAAAATTTTATTTTTCATTATACTTGTATCAAAAGTTGATATTGTTTTGAGTGACGAAAGTGCCACATTGTCTCCCTAATAAATAAATGCGTAATTTAGTTATATTACTTTAAAATTTAATATTCACATTTTCGAACTTTCGACCCCGATCTGATGAAAATTTGTATGCGCAAAATGACATTGAAAAAATATTAGACGTTCACGCGAATGCAATATCAGAAACAAATATGGCATTGATAGTAAATAACTTACTCGATTGATGTATAAATAATAGTTATTGCTAATTTAATAAACGTTTAAAACACCTAAACCGATTTCTGTGGAATTTTTATGTTGATTGAGGTAAAAAATGGAAAGCGAAAACAGCAGGTATTTGAAGAACAGAATCTATACGTAAACTAATATATAAATAGTGTATTATTGAGGACATCATATAATTTTTTTAGTTAAATTTTGCTTGTTGACAATTATTTGTTGGTAGAATACAAGCCAAAGCCAGTTCAAATCTATACAAATACTTTAAAAGTAGATCAATGGTTCTAAACCTTTTTAGTTTCGTTACCTTTATAACATAAAAAGATTTGAACATGAAAAATTGTTATATTTTTACTCTAAATTACAATTATAATCTAGTTTTAATGCAATAAATATGTAATAACTAAAAATATAATAACTTAGGAGTGATGTCACAATCGTTAGTGAATAATTTAATTAAGGCAAAAATTCATCTCACAGAGAAATAAAAGTTTTACCCCCGCGAGGGCACTTTTTTAAAATTCCTGACAGTTTAGCCCTTGACTGTGATCTCATCTGATGGTAAGTCTAAGATGGAAGCGCCCTCTGGTAAGAGGCGATATACCTCTTATGGTTTCTACACAGCATTATAACAGAACACAAATCTCTTTGTTTGGCAATACGATTTTGCTGGTGGGGTGGTAACTAGCCACGGTCGAAGCCTCCCACCAGTCCAGGCTCAGACAAATAAGAAAATAAGATTTTCAAAATTCACCCTACTGGTGATCGCCAGCGAGTCCGTTAAAATTATACTCCCGGGTCCTAGACAAACAGACCGGAAGGTACTATAAAAATGCTTGCTTGTTTTTCTTTAATATACATATTTGTTTGTAGAATAAGTCTTGACATCTATTTATAAAGTCAAACTTCTTTAGGCGCATGAGGGTAAAATTCTTACGGATGAAACGCGTGATTAGCGTCACGAAGATGTGCAGCGTTTAAAGTTTAAGTAGTTTTAACATTTACAAATAGCATGTGGCATTTTAATTTGCCACTCGTCATTTAATCATTTAATATACTATCTATCTTAAGAATGTGTTATATATATATATATATAAGAACAGATATTCTCTTTTCTAAATTTTTAATAAAAAAAAAATATATTAACAATTTCGAATATTGACAAAAAACACTTGGTATTTTTATTTATAATCCGTATATTTCAGTAAATTATTTAATACAAATAATTATATAGATAATTATATATTATAGACACTTTTAATATTTTAATAATAATTAAATTCCTAACATATCTTCCTTTTTTCCTCCCTCTAAGTCTCGGAAATCTAAACTTTTAGATTTGTATAAATATAAACAAGACTTAAATATTCCTTTGCCAAAGAAGTTTCACTTCTGACTTGTGTACTTTGTACGGACACGCTTTAAACTTTTTTTACTACTTGTATGCTATAAGAAAATAAGTATATACTGTTATTTACATGTCGAATGTGTCGACACTGTTTCTCAAAGTGTTTTATGGTGACAGGAAGTAATTTCTCATCCAGATAATCTAAACGTTGTAGAGATTATGTGGTAACCTTTATAAAAAATGAAATTCCTGTCTATTCCCGTGACGAACTTAAAAGCCGTATGGGGTAAATATAGTTACTTCCTTAGAGTAGTGTTTCTATTTTTACAAAAATTTGGATGTGTGAACCTCAAATCAACTACTTCTTTAGGGTAATGCTAATACTTACTTCGCTAGATCTATCCAGATCTTTCCAGATCTCTGGGTTTAATATCGACGTAAAATATTTAGGAAAAGGTTATTTTCAAATTTATCTAGACCTGGATTAGTTGAAGACTTCTGACCTTCAAAAACAATCAAAATCAAAATATTGCTGAATCGTCTGTAGTCTGTCCGTTGGAAATATATTTACCACCACTTCAGAAAGATGATTCCGCTGACAGGAAACCGCCATGAAACGCAACGGTTACTCTTTTAATATTGTTATTGTAGGTAACAACTGGAATCAAGTCCAAACGTCTTTGTCGTTTAAATAATTTTCGGCATTATAATATGCCATTTGTAATAGGATTTTTTTTTAAATATTTCTTAAAACTTTGTGTTGGCAAACCCAAAGGTGAGTCGGGTATCTTACCTTACCAGCAAAATCAAAGAAAATTACCTATAGCGAGATTAGCTTGCCACCATCTTAGACTGTATCTGACCTATAGGCAATACAAATAGATTTTTATCTTATATGATACAGTAAGGTAAGTAAGTAGCAGCCCAGTAACGTCCCACTGCTGGGCACAGGCCTCCTCACTCATAGGAGAGAGGGTTTTTAGAGCATAGACCCACCACGCTGCACCAGTGCGGATTGGCAGGCATAGTACACAAGTACACTCTCTATTTCTTCACTCTCATACTCCGATGTGACGGGAATCCGACAAGACTGGAGAGAGATCAGGCGCAGAACCGACAGCTTATTGTGATCTCCGAGGCACGGGGGTGAATCGCACCTCCAACTTCCCAACTTCGGGCAAATATTGAGAAAATCTTAACAGACAACTCAATGTTGATATTTGAATTAGCCCGACCCAGGACTCGAACCCTGGACCTCATGTCTGTAGTTGAAAACGCTAACTACCAGACCAATGAGGCATTATACTGTGCGTGTAATGATTAACGAATGTCTCCGACCTTAACCGCAGAAAGCTGATTGTATATTTAGCCCAATGACAAATACGTATTCAAAACGTTGCGCGCGTTTAGAAAGCCTTTTGGACCTCGTGTGTCGCATAAGAATGCAATTATAAACCAACCGAAGAGAAAAGTCAATGTGCCATACCAAAACCTTGAAATAAGAGGCTGCTTTCCTATTTATTATGTTCTTATCTATTGATATTCATCAAAAGTACGTCCAGTTCCCTTTTGCCGAACGGAAATGTCTCGTACAATTGTTTACCGGATTCAATGAACTCTTTTTGGGTCAGGTTAAAAGCATACATTTTACTTTTAGATATTAATAATGTTAAGGTCAATAGGTTCCGTAAATAATAAATTTTGTGTTGATAGATTGATGGTGACCGTAAATCATGTATTTTGGAAAGTTTTTTATACTTTAAGTCAAACAAAATACCATTGATTTCGATAAAGATTAGTTATCTTCTTTACAGAAACCTATAAAAAAAACTTATAAGCCAAACCCTTTCATAAAGTAAGTAGCAGCCCATTAACGTCCCACTACTGGGCACAGGCCTCCTCACTCCTCGGAGCGAGGGTTTTTAGAGCATATACCCACCACGCTGCTCCACTGCGGATTGGCAGGCATAGTACACAAGTGCATTCTCTATTCCTTCACCCTCATAGTCCGATGTGACGGAAATCCGTAAAATATCCGACACGACCGGAGAGAGATCAGGCGCAGGACCGACGGCTTAACGTGCTCTCCGAGGCACGGGGGTGGATCACACCGCCAACTTCCCAACTTCGGGCAAATATTGAGAAAATCTTAATAGAAAACTCAATAT
>JACTOM010000094.1:836232-852129 GCA_015832385.1 Elymnias hypermnestra
GAATGAAAGGAGACTGACAAAAAGGATTTATGAGTCAAGAGTGAATGCGAAAGTTGGAAGGGGAAGACCGAGGCGAACGTTCCTGGACCAAATCCAGGACATTTTAAATAACGGCCAGGTCAAGAGTACTCTAAACCGACGAACTTGTATGAAAGATTTAATGAGATTGAGAGAAGCGAAGGAGATATGCAAGGATCGTGGCAAGTGGAAGGATGTTGTCTCTGCCTACCTCTATGGGAATAAGGCGTGATGCTATGTATGTATGGTTTGGAACATGGTTGGTTCCCATCGAAATTATTTATTTGTTACTTTATGGCATACAATTTAAAACTAGAAATGGTCAAGGAAATGTAGTTAGAATAAAGATCCGCGAAAGTATTTTTAAATAAGATCGAAAGATTTCAGACATTTAAAGTTCCGAAGTGGGATTGTATTAAAATGCGGCATTGTAAAGTATAAACTTTTGTATCCCTGAAATTTCACTTCAATAAAAGTTAAATTTATTATAGCACGGTAGTGAAAAAATAACGTATCGCTTTACTTTATAGTTTACTTAGAATCCATTACGAAAAAATACTTATATATAAGACGAATTTAAAATAAAATTCGTAATATAGAATTCAAAACAATACAAGCCAAAGAAGTTTCACTTCCTCCACTTGTGCGATGATACACGCACGCTTTTGTTAAACCTATCTATCTCCTATTAGATATTTTTTTAGGTATCTTTGAGAGCACTTCGCTATAAGTCCTTATATTATACTGAACTGATTTGAATGAAATTTGGTGTGCAAATAGTCTAAGACAACGTATGCACTCACTAAGAACGAGTGTCCCCATATTCCCCATTAAGAGCTATACGGGTACGGGGGAATAGCAAGTATTAAATAAAGTGTAGTTGGTCACACTATTTACTTCAAAAACGGCTGAACCAATTTTAATGATTACGTGTTTGTTGAATCCGTTTCCATTTCGGATACGAGAATAACTATTGAAATTTTCGCCCTCGTCGTCGTCGTCGTTGCTTCAACCGATGGATGTGCACTGCTGGACATAGGTGTCACGAAATGATGCCCACAAGGCCCGCTTTTGCGCCGCCTGGCTCCAGCGGCTGCCGGTGACCCTCCTTATGTCGTCGGTCCACCTTGTGGTGGGTCTTTCTATACTGCGTCATCCGGTGCGGGGTCGCCATTCCAGCACCTTCCGGCCCCAACGTCCATCGGTTCGTCGGACTATGTGCCCCACCTATTGGCACTTCAGGTTTGCGATTCGAAGGGCTATGTCGGTGGCTCTGGTTCTGCTACGGATCTCCTCATTTCTGATTTGATCGCGTAAAGAAACTCCGAGTATAACCCCCTCCATCGCACGCTGAGTGACTCTGAGCTTCCGAATAAGGCCAATAGTTTTCGCCCTATTGCCTTGAAATTCGATATACGAGTACGATCCTTCCTTGAAGTAGACGCAGACTAAGACCCAGAGGCATCCATCTATAGTAGGCGTAACGCTCACTAGAGAAAGGGAGTACAGAGCAGTGGCCTCCTTCTGTGAATCTGTTATTTCGCTGAAGGAGGCACACGAGAGGCAGAGGGAGCACTCTATAGACGCTCCTATTCTCCGGCGCAGGAGGTTGAGAGGCGTAGATTTGCGCTTCACCTACCATTCCTAAGTTTCCCAGCGAGAGTATCCCAGAGTACCAGGGTAGATTGCGTCAACCGATGCTCGTGTGTTCCACTGAAGGATGGAGAGGTTATCGCTTGGTTTTGGTGGGTATTTTGGCTTACTGCCAGCGAGTCCCTCACTCCTCTTTAGATGTTGTCACAGCAAATTCTAAATAAATGAAACCGCGGGCACAAGCCAGTGACATATACAAGTATTTCCCTGCTATTTGTATTAATATTTTGAAAACTATTTCTTTTCTATCAATATAAGGCACACGTTATCGCATACGTGATTTATCATATAGTTATATTTTAGTTGCAGTTTCGATTAACGCAACAATACACTGACGTTGATAAATTCCGACAATTTGATTTGTAAATCATTGTTTTTGTTTCGTATGAACTTGCATAGCTGGGCCACTGTGGCGATATATAATCAGAATATGGAAGGACAAACGGCATGTCATATCGGTCACTTATGGAGGTGACAGCAAATTTTGTCTTTCTCACTGCCTTACTTTGTGTAAGTATCAATCATACTTTATATATTTTATATTGTCAATTTTACAATTTAATAATATATTTTTTTTTATTAAGAATACATTTGGCTACTTTTTATTTAGAAAGTTCACAGGTATTCGAAGTTACAAGAGTATAATTATGCACAGCAAATATTGGTCTGATGTTAAATATTTCTATTGGTTATTTTATCAAGTGAAAACTAAAGTGATTCTTGGACACGAGAACCCACCTTTATATACTAATACGAAAATGCTCTTCACCTGTGAATCTATCAATGCATCGTCGGTAGAAACAATGTTTTGCCACTCTTTACTCGCCTCAACAATGTCCATATGATATCAAAACTGATACTGTCCATTAAATCTTAAGTAAATCTCATTGCTTAAGTATTTGTTTAAGTATTGGATCGTCGATATACGCATCTTAAAAACATAACAAGAATTTTATATTATTACCTAATTTTGAAAGTTAGGTACATAAAGTATGTTCAAATACATCAAACAATTCCGGTCAGTTACAAAATTTACGATTATCGGACATTTACCGCATATGTGTATAAATAAATCTTAGTATTTTTCTAATTAAGCAGATTTTCGACAACCACTTAACTATTAAATTTCGCTGTACGCTGTTTCCGAATGCGATTAAAATAAATTAAGAAATAGGGCTAATTATCTATATAAATACTGCGTCCTGAATACTTAAAAATGTTGCATTTAGATGCAAGGCCAAATTTTAATAGTATGTGTAAAACATGTGGCACTGATTAAGCACCCCAATTCGTGTTGTGTAAGTTAATCGGTTGAATAGTACTAACTAGTATATATATGTTAGTGAATAAATACTTTGTTAATTCAAATGATACGTTATTTTATTTGCAGTCGAGTGCTCAAGGCCAGTACTATGCATCACCGTACCCGTCTTCGTTGGTGGTTGCACCATCTCCATATCTAGGACCATCGTGCGGCTGTTCACCACAACCAATAGCTCTTTCGACACCAGCAGCGAGTCCCATTTACGTATCTCTTCCTATGCCACCGCCGATATGTATTAGCCCGCCTCCCCTTCCGCCACTGCTAATAGAGGTACCAATGCCTCCACCAATTACAATTGCTCCTCCACCTTTACCTCCCCTTTGTATCACCCCTCCGCCATTACCTCCCCTGACGGTTACACCACCACCCTCGCCGCCAATGTGCGTTAACCCCCCACCTTCACCACCAATATGCGTCACACCACCACCTGGACCCGTGATGTATATTAATCCACCACAGCCAGCACCAATACTTCTCGAACTCCCAGCTCCTCCACCGATTATGATTGAGCTTCCACCCATCATGGTTCAACCTCCTCCGCTGCCACCTGTAATGGTACAACCACCTGCATTACCTCCATTACCCGTACAACCTCCACCACCAGCACCTATGATGATTCAACCGCCGCAACTACCACCTATGTACATCCAACCTCCAGCTCCTTGCCCAATAACAATTCAGCCCCCTTGTCCCGAAAATATTTATGTGCAGCCACCACCGCCGGCACCGATGACTATTCAGCCTCCCCCATTACCATCAATTTGTGTCCAACCACCACCTCCACCTCCGCTGTGCATTCAGCCTCCGCCGCCAGAGCCGTTCTGTCTTCAGCCACCGCCGCCACCACCTATCTGTTTTTCACCAAATCCAGGCTGCCCAGGAACACCTTCATGTGGTTGCGGAGTACCGTCAACAGCCTTGGTCGCTCCGATTTATTTATAAGATAATAAAAACGATTATACGATGCTAATTTATTTAGTTTATGAGATTAAACTTTTTTTAAATAAACAATATTTTTGTTATCAGTACTTAGTATATTATTTTATTGTTCACCACATCACATCCCACTTACCATAATGTTTTATATATATGAATGATTATTTCTACCACACCTTTCACCAGTGACTTTGCCCATCATACTAGTTAAGGAAGTGCCTAAGGACATGGTCGAGGTAGGATACCTTCCTTAACTTGATGGTCTGCAATCGTTTTTCTTTGGCTTAAAAAAAAATAATTTCTAAGCAGTAAGGAAAACTAGAGAACCTGCTTATTCTAAGAGCAATTCTGGCATGTAATAGGTAAACAGTGGAGTAGCGTCGATCTATGTTCTACTCTTTTTTATTATGGTGATTTTGCAGAGAGTGAATATTGCTAATGCGACTCATGCTTATAATGTGTTGGTCCGAAGGTACCTCAGTATTACCTTACCTTTACCTAGTTGAAGTCGAAGCTAAACAGGTAACACGCCAAGAGCTACGAGCATGCTGCCCGAGCGAAGGAGTTATGTTAGGGATGAGCTTTGTTGTTAGGTGCAACGTTGACGGAAGAGGGGACGTATTCCGTCATGTTTTGGCCAGAAAAGTGGTTGCGGCCGCACCGCCCCCTCATTTTTTATGTCATAATCAAATTTTGTGTACACAAAGGTAGGACAGAGGTTACCTATTATCATACAATTGCAAGACCAACAACTATCCATTGACACGTAGAACCAATGTTCATTTTAACGATACGTTACTTTTGGTCATGCAACCTCAGAGCAAAGGTTACCTTTATCTATATTAACATATACGTTAGCTAGTATATTGGAAGAAGATGAAGAGAATTGAGCTAGTATGCTAGGAAGAGATAGAGATACTGTGGCTAATACACCTATGGAAGGCAGAGGAAACTTGCTAGTATATTAGAAAGAAATGAAGAGTGATTTTCCTGTTATTTATTGAGTTAATAAAATAAGACCGGTCGAACCTAAAACTCTACTCTTTTGTTATGCAGAATGGCGGGTTCCGTGGGGCTCGCCGAGTGGTCGGAGGGAGCGGCGGTGTGGTTTCAGCCCGCCGGCGCCCCCGCTCCTCTGCCCGGCGAGCTGATCGAGGTGCACCGCGCCGCCAAAGTGCTACTCGTCAGTGCTGTCGTCAATGGCCAGGTATTAAACCATGACTTTTAAAGTATTTTCATTAATTTATCTTAGCTGACCTTTACTCGGCAAAAGGAATATTCCTACCAAGTTTTAAGTCTATACGCTTTATGTTTCCAGAGACATCATGAAGAGTCAATAGTTATAATATATTTTATTACGAAAAATTTAAAATTCTGCAATTATCATTCAGCTTTTTCTTATGAAATCAGTATTATTTTATTTTTTTTATTACCGTTACCCTTTCTAAGAGAGGAGGGATTAAAAATCTCAGCATGGATTGAGGAGAGCGAAATCTAATCTTCAGTAAAAAATATCTTTCGGTACGATGCTGTGTTAAAACTATTAAAAGGTTACGATCTTAGATTGCATCATCACTTACTTTCAAATGAGATCAAAGATGTATTAATACTTTTCAAAAGTTCCATCAAACTTTAAATGATAGTGTCGTGTTATCCACACACAGGCTGGTTTGAAAAATAGTATCTTTTTATTTCGTAATTAATTTCTATAAAATTGTGCAGAAAAACATAATTCGAAATAAAACAAAACTCTCATCCAGAGTTCATCATAACAAATAAAAATATTGACATAATTGTTAGGCAAAGATAAGTATTTATTAAGTAAAAGATTTATGCAATTGCGACAGCTCGTTAGTATGTTACCAAAAGTTAAATTATATGTCGTGACAAGGTTAATATTTGTTAATTTTCACACGTTGGTCTTACATTTACCTATGAGATGTATTTATACTATGCAGCCTTTACAAATGACTCACGTATTACAAATTCAGCTATTTGCCAATGTTACAAAATATAAAAATGTCTTTGAAACCACTTTTCGACAAACTGCTTTCATTAGAAAAGTAATAAAGCAAAAATTGTTTTAAACCTGTTAACGCATCACGCAATGTTAAAAAACTTATCAATGCAGACATAAGGTACGGATTTCTCCATATTCCCAAGGGATCAGGAACTATATGGGTTTCACCGCGGAGAAAAACTAGCGTGTACATATAAACTAAAAATGATCAATTCAGTGACTGATCAGGAGATTTCCAACGAGATCTTTCGCGATGTAGGTAAGTATCAGCCCAGTAACGTCCCACCGCTGGACTCCTAGCTAATAGGAGAGAGGGATTTTAGAGCCCACCATGCGGCTCTCCTGCGGATTGGCAGTTGCTGTTCGCGATGTAGGCGCTCTATAAAACTAATTTCCATATTTCCACGGGATGGGTGATACAGTTACGGCTAGTATTTTATTAGTCAATACGATTGAAATCTTTCAAACTTTATCCCAAAGTACTGAAAATTTAGGTACATTAATTATTAAATCCGTGTGAAGCTTTACCGGATCAACTAGTCAATATTTGACATTATAAAACAATAAAATTACGCCATGATGCGTGACATTTAAAATCAATGAAGAAAGTAAATGATTTCAATGGTCTTAAAGACAAGTTATCGATATAATCATAAAGGCTTGTTCATCCACACCGACATTGCAAATAACGTTCATATATTCTAAAAACTGACTTTTAAAAATAAATAAAAAAAAAACTTGTGTGTTCTTAGGACCAAACGATAAAAGTGAAGACTTCATCAAGGTGAGGCTGATTATACGAGTTACGTGGATTTTTTGTTATATATTCATAAAGTAATAACATGTACGGTAGTCCATTAACGTCCCACTGCTAGGTGTGCCCAGCCTGGGTCTCCTCACTTATATGGGAGATGGTTTTTGACCATCCATCCACCACGCTGCTCTGCTGCAAATTGGCAGGCATAATACACAAGTGCACTATATATTCTCACTCCCGTAGTCCAATGTGACGGGAATCCGATACGATTGGAGTGAATGATCAGATGCAGGACCGACAGCTTAACGTGCAGGACCTCATGTCTTTAGTCGAACTTGCTAACCACTAGACCAATGAGACAGTCACAGTAGAGGTTACTTATTATAATTGTGTATTATCTTGCTAGTAATGTGATATTAAATATTAAACAAAAATATATCAGTGACGCACTGAAATTGACATTCTCGTCCCCTTAGTGGATGAAATTCGAGTTTACCCGAAATAGCGTTACGTAGCCGAGCATGACGGCTCAGTCGAATTCCCCTAGAGCTTAAAGAAGTCTTCAACTAAAAGAAAATTGTCTTTGCCAAAATTACATCAACTGTCGAGTATCGATGTTTATCTATTATTTATAAACATGATTATTTATAATGTTATTATAAACATGTTTATTTCAATTTGAGTTTCTATTTTTGTTGTTATGTAAGTTTACTATATAATGGTAACAACTACACGGATCGTATTATAAATTATTTCGTTCTAATAATTTCACCGCATATGTTATTAAATTAGATTTTTTTCGTAACATATTATTTAAATTGTATTAACGAAGATTTCTTTGAATATATTTCCTACATTAAATAAAAAGCTGTGGCACATAGTCTAAATGTAGATAATTCTGCTCACAAAATTTACTAAGGTAATGGGAAGACAGTTTATAAACTCAGGATTACTATCCCTAATCGTTATAAAACGTTACCTTTATGCTATATTTAAAAATGTTTAGAATAACATTCTCTATAGACTACGTGTTTTTTGGATAACACTTTATAATTTTGGCAGATTTTGTCAGATACATAGTTTTCACAGCTCCGGTTCAAATTACAGCTTTTATGTCTTAGTAATAATTTGTGTCATATTTTGACAAACCCACATTTCCCTCTATTGAAATAATTACTTTTTAAGTCTGCAACTTGTACTTAATAAAATTTTGGTCTCGTTCATTACAAAATTTTTATATAAACACATTGTATAAAGATTTAACTCGTCCATAACCTGAATTATTTTCGGTTATAAGGCATCCTTTTAACCGTGATAGTTTCTGTATAGAAATGTTTAATATTTCTTGTTTAAATTGTAGCTTATTGTGTACAAAACCTAAGCGAGCATACTACGCATACGCATGTAACGCAAGACCGTACGATAGGAATGTCGATAGAGAGTTGCCTCCTTGTTGCCTCAAACGTTTTCTGTTTGCTTAGTAAATGATATAACGTATGACTTACACAATTAAATTTCCCGTTTCAGTGGAAAATTTGGTTTTATATTTAACCTAAATATTTTATTTATAAAAATTATTAAGGATATTACAACTTTGACCTTGTTATGACCTTCAGATTTTACTCGAAACCTGATCAAACGTGATTTCATGATAAAAACCTAAGTAGCAACCTTTTAACGTCCCACTGATGGGCACAGACCTCTTCGCTCATACGAGAGCGGGTTTTTTGGGGCACATACTTATCACGTTGCTCCATTGCTACTTGTCAAGCTACATATACCTCAGAAATATATCTCCAGAATTTTGTTGAGATGTTTTCCTTCAGCGAAAGGGGTAATCGTGAATCGGGAAGAAAATCAAGCACCTATGTCTCTTTTGTGAAGAAAAACTTAGTGATCCGGATATTTTCATGATAATAAAATAATTAGTTAATAAGGAGAGTCAGGAGAACTATTAAAATTAAGTAGTGGGCGATAGCTTTAAGCTTTACTCTCATTTACCAATATATTTGATTTACCCTCGATTAAGAATAAATGGATTTGATAAATTGCCTGATACCAAATCATCATATGTATTTATGCTATCGATTCCATTAAGACGTCGAAATCCATTATAATAGGAAACAATCAAATGTGCGGAGAAAATCCTTTTTAGAGGTTAAATAATTTAATAGTTAATACAAGTATAGTAATTAGCAATATAATAATTTAGTATGCGTACGTATTTACTGCTATTTTTACGTACTTATTTCGTTAAAATATAAGTCACGTGAGATTCAAAGACTAAAATGTTTTAGCTATTGAGAAATCTGTTATATTCCATTTAGAGAATGACTATCTACCTTTATATCTACTTTAGTTAACGTAATAAATCCGAATGACATTTCTTTACCTTTTTATAAAATATACAAAATTAGAGCTTCAGAGAATGATAAGACAGAATTTTATGTTCGTAAATATCTTGTACAAAATGTCATTTCGTTTCTTTACAATGTAATACCTGATGTTAACACAAACTAGCTAATTGCATCCAACTAATCATTAAATTCAACTTAGTATATAAGTTAGAAAGTCCATGCAGGACAAGTGCCGTTAACCTGGGCCCGTCGCTGGCCATCTTATATGTGGATATCAGTTTGTTACGGAATGCGAGATGCAGTGCTTTGCTGATTTATTATGAGCTTTTATTACTTGTTTAATTACGGGTACAGTATAAACGGGACTTCTGTGTTTTGTAAATACAAATTTGAAGCAAATTAGTATCATTGGATGACATCGAAGTGCTTGTGACTACTGTGTAGTGTTGGTGTTGCAATAAATATTGAATAATTTAATATTTCCGAATGAACTTTAGTTTTAAATAGTAAACGATATATTGTGTTACAAAATTGCTGTGAATTCGAAGCTGTTAATATAATTTTTGCGGAAATAGTGTAAAGATGTCTAAAACCAACAAGCAAGGGTGACAGAGAGTGGTAAGACTTGTATTGTACACCAATGAAATCATAGAAAAATAAAAACCTACAACAGAAAGAACAGTACAATAAGATGACCAAGGCAGCGATACCAAGCAAGAAGAGATTGCTTTTGAAGAGATCGATGACAATTGAAAAATAAAACGCAACAAACAACTTCTCATAAACCTTTGCGTATAACAATTGGATATATATCGTCTAAAGGAATCTGCTGCAATGTTTTTAAAAGAAAAAAAATAACATTTCATCTATTTTACTAACGTAATGAAGCATTACGAGAGAAATTACATCAATAAACAGTGATGAGAGAAAAGTAACATTTGAGTTGTAGCGTAAATGCTTTGCTTCGTCGAGCTCAATTAAATTTCTTTGAAATATCGCTTTTCTAACCAAATTCCTTTCACACAAAAAGTATTACAGGATATATTATGTTATAGCTCAGAACCAACAGTATACAAAGGCGGTTTTATGGCAAAAGCAATCTATTTTCAGACCTTTGAATAAAAGAAATGTCTCTAAGATAAAGCAGATAGTGCGATAAAAACGTACCCAAAATAAACTACGATCAATATGTCAATAAGTAAAGAAAAATGCAATGCAAAAATATAATTAAGTTACGATAGAAACAGCTAAAATAGATTCATAATACACATATATATAACTTATTATATTATGTATAAAAAAGAAAGAATCAAAAAAGAATTGTATTGTACGTATATGTAGGTATAAGGATAATAACAAGTGACAGGATAAAAAGTGGGATTGCATGCGTCTTTTAATTCTTAACATTCAGCTTTGTAGTTTTATAACAACATATTTGTCTTAGAAACTACTAGATAAATCGTAGTTAAGGACAATACTAAGGAATTCTATAATATCAACAGATTTAATGATAAGTAAATATTTCTGAAGGAATTCTTAACTCAATGCGTGTTCGCTTTGCTCCCAGTCCGCGTGGTTCTCCCGATTTTAGACCAATCGAAACTTACGATTTATATATCACAGCATCACAAGTTAGAAGGCAGAAAAGGAAGAATAATAACATGATAACTCCAATACTGAAGAAAAGTACACGCTTGAATAAGGACAGAAGAAAACGTCGTCAATTATTGTCAGTTCCACTATTGAAGGATATATGTTTGGACGCCCTTATGTGTAATGTATGTTTTTGAATATATACAATCGAGTAATTATAACAAATAAAGCTATTTTCTACGCCATTTACTTCAGAAATTTATTACATAGAATGAAATCTTTAATGCTTTTACGCGAGCAATCTAAAAATGACAGTACAATATTTCATAAAATAAACACTGTATTAACTGGGCGTCTTCCGAGACACGCCGGCATCAACGACATCATCAGAAGCACCCTTGTCACCATTAACGTGCCGGCTATTCTCGAGCCGAATGGAATTGCATGTGATGATGGTAAGAGACCTGACGGTATGTCGTTGATGCCTTGGAAAAAAGGAAGGTCGTTGGTGTGGGATGCTACATGTGTTGATACGCTTGCACCATCTCACATTGACGCTACCTCCAAATCAGCGGGAGCGGCGGCGTCATTAGCTGAAAACGCCAAGAGGCGCAAATATGAGAGCCTTGCTTTAGAATACATATTTGTGCCTTTTGGCGTGGAGACATTGGGACCGTGGGGTCCTGAGGCTAAAAGTTTTTTGAAAGAAATCTCATCTCACTTAGTTGATGTCACCCGTGACCCTAAGGCCGGGTGGTACTTCGGACAGCGTATAAGTATCGCTGTCCAAAGAGGTAACGCTGCCAGCCTTATGGGCACCCATCCATTTGCTTCTGATAGCGCATATTAGTTACTTTTATTTTGTCTGTATTAATGTTAAGGTTCGATATAATATTATCACGGTTAATTGTATATTTAAGTTATATAATAATTTTACAAATAAATACAAGACTGCGTATTAACATCAAATATGACATTTGAGGTTTTTACTACCAGGTAAAATGGTTTTTGAACTTTAACTGAAGAAAAGAAGGTTATTATCTCGTTTGGAAATTTGAACAACATAAATATAGGGTGAGTTAGAGAAATATTTCCATAAAGTCAATTAAATTGGACGATTTTAATGTGAAAATAACATTTTTTAAAAATAGATATGAATGCTTATACCAAAAAACAGTTTGTATGCTTGTTTGTCCCTTTAATCCTGAGCTCCAAAAAGTGACTTACATTGGCAGATAAAATAAGATCCAACAGCTAGTCTTTATTCAAAATTTAAACAGTAACAAGAAAATTTGATCGTGTAATCAATTTCACATTGAACTAATGACTTATGTTTAATTCGCACATTTTACTAGGTCAGTGCGTTTGTCTAATGTTACGAGACATATTGGCATATTCATTTACAATTACAATATAGTAAAGTCAATATACAGGCACTAATTATAATATTATAAAGTAAGTAACAGCTTATTAACGTCCCACTACTGGACACCCCCAACCTCTGCAGGCCGAAGGTGCTGGAGTGGCGACCCCGCACCGGACGGCGCAAGATCGGGCCTTGTGGAGGTCATTACGTGAGACCTATGTCCAGCAGTGGACGTCCATCGGTCGAAGGGACAACGACTGGACGCAGGGTTCCTCCCTCATAGGAGAGAGGGTTTTAGAGCATAGATCCACTAAAGTGCTCCACTGCAAATTGGCAGGCTTTACTTGCCCCAGAATTACTCCCGGGATATGCAGGTTTCCTCACGATTTTTTCCTTAACCGAAAATCACAATGATTGCTTGGAAAAAACAATTAAGAACGTAAGTTTAATTTTCATGGAGACTTCGGTGCCTGTCCAGGATTCAAAATCGCGATTTATTTAAATGAGAATCCACGAGTCCCACAACTAGGCCACCATGGCTTTTATACTTTATTCAGACCATTACTTACAAGGTGTTAGGAAACTGCTCCATAAAACGAAGACAGTTGTAGCAATGATACTTTTGAAGATGGGACGGAAAAGGAATCGATCATGATTGAAAGAAAACATATTTTTAAAAAGGTTTTTTAGAATTATTTACACACCATTATGTAAGTACATCTAAATGAAATGATAGTTTCATCAAAAATACATTACTTTATTTTAAAAAAACCAGCATTGAAACACAAAATTAAAAACAGTGAAGTCTAAGCCCGGGTCAACGACCTAACACCTTGTATACACTACAATAAATTATAGAATTTATTAACAATTTTGTATAAGCCATTTTAAAGTTTGTTTTTTTTTTTTCAAAAATTTATATCGTTTAAATCGTCGGTTATGTTATTACTTTTTTGTAAAAATGAAAGTTGTTGGATGAATATATTAACCTGTTAATGATACATTTAGAGCATTACTCGCAATTCATTCGCGATCTCTTAATTAAGTAGTGATATAGTACGTAGATGTTGTTAGATGGACTCATATAATTGCGATGCAAATTTTATTAAGCTTCGTGCTCTTTCGTAATTGTGGTATTTGGTATTGTATGAATATCTAATTATCATGCAATTAGTATTCTAGGAGATTCAGTTTCGCTCGTAAAGTAACGTGTAATTATATCATATTAGAATTATTAGTGGCCGGAACGAAAATTAAGCGAAAGTAATCTAAGGATAAAGGTCAAAAAGGAAACTTTCTTTATCCTCTCTAAGCCAAAAGGCCTTCTCACTAGCAGTGGTGCGGTTTTAAATCGCAATCCTCCATACTGATGTTTTATGGGCAGTCAGACTGTATTTTTATCCGCTGGGAAATGCTTTTACGCACCCCTACCACGAGAGCAGGGAGTGTGGGATATGCTAGCTTAGCTAGAATACCCACTAAAACCCAGCGATACCCTCATCAATCTGAATTGGAGGCGTCAGAGGCTCCCTTAAGCATTTGCTCTGACACCTCCGGATGCAACCGGCAAAAAATGGTTTAAGGAGGAGGCAAAAGACATTCAAAAGAACGCCTTCTACCACGCGGCCTCTGCCTTCACAGGGGCGGGGCATCAGCAGTACTTTCCCTTTCTCTCTCTATTGCCTCCTTCAACGAGATGACATCCTCGCAAAAGGACACAACTGCATTCCATCCTACCTCACTGCCAATCATTGAGTCTATTATACTTGGCAAGGATAGATCCTCTCCAATCAGCGACACCAAAGGATGACGTTGCTGTTCCCATGCCGGACATACTGCCACAGTGTGATCTGCCGTATCGACGGACGCACTACACTGATGGCAGATTGTAATGACCCTAGTATTCGTTCTTAAAAAGCGAATCCCTTAAATCTAAGTCTAAATACTTTTAGTCGTGAAAGCCATTCATAATATATAGTCATTTCTCTAAAGAATTTATCATCCAGCTTGTATTTCGCAATACTAATCCTTTCGGGCCTAGCCACAGGTCTAGATAAATTCCTAAAACCGCACTGATTACATTATATTTTGGAAGAAATTCTCATTATTTGCCCAAAGTTGGAAGTTGGCGGTGTGTTAAACCCTTTTGATTTCTATCCGACTGCTCGTCCCATTAGATTATGAGAGTGTAGAGAGTTTTACGTGTGTTTGCTCTTACACTTATGCGCTATTTACATATTGTCTCCTTTCTGTGCTGTGTGTTAGTCAATCCTAGTGCTCCTAGTTATGTCAAAGAATTTTTTCATTTTGTGATATGGGCATTAGATGCTTAAGACCATCACGTCGCCTGAAACTTAACATCATTGGTCATAAAACTACGTTCTAAGGCCTATCTTTCGCAGTCATAGGCATACATTTATGGGATGAGCTTCCTGTAAAGACCAGGTCTCTCTAAAGTCCCTGGATATCTTCAAAAACAACTTAACTTTAATTAGCGACAATTTATTCATTTGTATTCATATTATATGTACATAGAGGTTTACATTTATGTAATTGTTTATATGTATGAATTATATTTGTGAGTAGGTAAAATATGTATTTATTTGTATATATTAGTATTTATTATATCCAATAAATGTAAGTTTTACATTAGACACCACCTACCCTGTTTATATATTCATATAATATTAACTCCTTAGGTCCAAGGTTATCTGGTAGAAATCGCTAGTGAACGATAAGGCTGCCTACCTGCACCATCTGCACAATTTTTGTTCTGTAATTATGATTACTATTTTTTGTATATTCTGTGGTTAACAATGGAGTGTATTCTCTCTCTCTCTGTCTCTCTATTACACTATAATATCTCTGTCGCAGATCGGTGCAGACCTCCCGCTGGCAAGTATTATAGGTGCAATGCTTGTCAACGAGCGGGCCTGGAATGTTGTTGCCACCTTCTGCGAAACTATCATTTCGCTAAAGGAGGCACGGCAAAGAGAGAGGGCGAATGCAGCTGAAGCACAGTATCCCGGACGGAGAGGAATAGGAAACAGGAGGCGGAGTTTTATCCAACTCCTCCGCCTGTAGCGCACTTTTGAGCCGAGTTCATTCGGAGGGGCCAGAGCGGAATGCCACAACGAACCTCTGGTCCTTCCATTCTCAAATGACGAGGGCTCCACTGGGTTTTAGTGGGTATTCCGGTACTACCGGCGAATCCCACACTCCTGTCTGACTCTCAGGCGGGATGCGTAAATGCATTTCCCAGCGACAAAAAAAAAACAACATATGGAGAATCTCTAAATAGGATTGGCAGCTGTGGACAAAAGTCTATTTTTTACTGCTGATTAATTAGCGCTTGACTGTGAACACACATCTTTCCCTTGGTGCATGGCTGGTAGAGTGGTAACTAGCCACTACCGAAGCCACTCACCGTTCAGATTCAGATAAATTAGAAAATGCAATTTACTAAAGACAGTACATTCGGTTAGGAGAATATATCTCGTTCAATTTTCCAATCGTTAATAAAATACTTATTTTTTTTTATTAGGTTTACTAACGATAACTTACACTGATACATACACATATTATATAGCCTAGTTTGTACATAAATGTAGCTATCACTTAAAAGTAAACACAACATGAACTAACCAAAAAAGTATAGCAAAAAGTAAACAAAGTAACAAAAATAGATTATAACCTAAATTAAAAATAACCTATAGTTAGCAATATAGTACTACGAAACCTGGAAAGGGAATCAAAATTAATATCAATTACATTACTAACATTGTTTAGTGTTTTACACAATCTGGGTAAGGGTGAATTTGCACCAAGAACTGTTTTTCGAAAAGGGGGACAAAGTGGTGTTTTGGGCTTACG
>JACTOM010000094.1:853441-989232 GCA_015832385.1 Elymnias hypermnestra
AGTGAATGCGAAAGTTGGAAGGGGAAGACCGAGGCGAACGTTCCTGGACCAAATCCAGGACATTTTAAATAACGGCCAGGTCAAGAGTACTCTAAACCGACGAACTTGTATGAAAGGTTTAATGAGATTGAAAGAAGCGAAGGAGATATGCAAGGATCGTGGCAAGTGGAAGGATGTTGTCTCTGCCTACCCCTATGGGAATGAGGCGTGATGCTATGCTATGCTATGCTATGCTAATATTTTTAAAGAAAATAATCCTTTATTATCATAACTTTGAGCGCTATACAAAAATATGTTGATTGTGATACTTTTAGAAGTTCAATGATAACTTTTATTTAGACGGCTTTGCTTGCGCAATAATATCTGATGACCTCGTTGGCGCAGTGGTGCGAGTACACGCTTTGCCAGCAGAGGTCCCAGGTTTTTTCCTCAATAGGGCGAATTTAGGGAATTGAATTATATAATTTGTCTATGTCTGGACTGGATCGTTACTGCTGCGGCTAGTTACCACCCAACCAGCAAAGTCATGTTGAAACCATATTTCTTAAAACTATGCGGAGGCAAATCTAAAACTTATTGAAGTATCTTATTAAAAATGCTCAACTCGACAATTGATTTCTGAACTTTCTTCACTCTAAAATATGGAATTACAAGTTTTTATTTCTTGTATAAAAATTGTGTATTTCACTTACTTTATGAATGAATATTATATTTTAAAGAAATATATTTGTATAAGTCCATCGTAAATATAAATTTCAATATTATGGAGGGTCCAAAATGTTATCACATTAGCATAATAACCTGAAAGTTGTCAAACATGGACAAATAATCCCATGCTCTACCTACATAAGTACCGGTTGCTTGGAGAGATCGTTTCGTACAACATTCGTTTATGAACTCAGTATTTCGATTAACAATTTTCTACAGGGCACATTTACTGTTGACTTAAGGGAGGTGCATAGCAAAAATCGGAAATTTACATATATAACTCTAGATGTTTTTGCATGCTTTAGTCGTCGTCGTAGCTTCGACCGATGGACGTCCACTGCTGGACATAGGTCTCACGAAATGATGCCCTTAAGGCCTGATCTTGGCACCTTCCGGCCCCAACGTCCATCGGTTTGTCGCACTATGCGTCCCGCCCATTGCCACTTCAGGCGATTCGTAGGGCTATGTCGGTGACTTTGGTTCTGCTACGGACTTCCTCATTTCTGATTTGATCGCGTAGAGAAACTCAGAGCATAGCCCTCTCCATCGCACGCTGAGTGACTCTGAGCTTCCGAATGAGGCCTATAGTCAAGGAAGGAATATAAAAACGACTCCTAAGACGCCTTTCCTTTTTTTGTAATGTCAATAAAACTTTAACGAATTACAATGAAAGACTTAATTATTTCAAGTTAGATCTCTAGTCTCTCTTCTCGCAGAAAATTACTGGAAAAATGCTTTCTATACAAAATAATGCGTAATTCATTAGATGCCCCACAAATACTAAGACAAATTAATGTAAGAATACCAAGACCTAATGCTCGAACCAAATTGGGAACACTTGTTGTACCACATGCAAAAACAAATCTTGGTAGTCACTCTCTCGTACCCCGTATCACACGGCAATACAATGAACTTTCTGACGAGCTAGACCTATTTAAAGACTCATATAGCCACTTCCGAAATCGAGTTACGGAATTGTTGAGGGTTGCGAGGGTTTCTGACTATAAGCGTAAATAGCCATTTATTTTTTCAATTTTAATTTTTTTTTAAACTTTTTAAATTTTTATATAATCTATATTTTATTCTATTTTTAGACTAATTTAATTTTAACTCATGTTGTGGCTACCTTAAAAAGTTGCACACATCAACAATTTATAGATGTAAGTTTTTATATTTTAAGACATTAAGTGTAGTAACTCCTGGTGGTCCTTAAATAAATAAATAAATGGTCAGCGACCACGTTTTCGATCCGTAGGTAAGCACTGGCAACATGCATTGTTCGAAGACTATAGTTCTTCAATAAGATGTCACCTTTTTTGAAGAACAGAACTACCACGCTCCTATGTCATGCCTTTGGCACCGTGCCTTCCAGAATTCATACCTTAGTAAGCTTCATATTACGTTAGCCAATCTATAATGTCTCCTTAGATCATTTGTAACAGCACGTTTGATACGTCTGCGGATAATAGGCAGACATTCCACTAGATTATACTCCGTAAACTTCATCTGGTAAATTAGTAAACGTGTAATATGCTACAATTAATAAAGAGCAATGATATTAATGTCACATTATATAGATATACGAAATAAGTACACCACAATTATATTCATAAACTAAAATGTTTTCGTATAGCTAATTTTATTTTATATTATACTAGCTGACCCGGTAACTATATTAGCCACAGAATCAATAAATAAAAAAGGTGAATGACAATTGCAGAAAGTTTCAACTTTAGTAAAAAATGTGGCCAAAACTTATTTGGAACAAAAATAATTCCTAATCAAAAAGAAAACGTTATTCTTACGCCCAGATTTCCGCCAAAGTCCATAACATATTATAGTTACGATCAGAAATTATTGGTTGTCAATGTGAAATGTCAAAAACAAATGAAAAAAGAAAGGAAAAGTACTCTTTTAAATTGATTTTCAATTCTGAATGACTTCTAAAGTTAATTGATTTCTTAACGACGTGACGAACATCAAATGTTTGACAGATATTAATAGTTTTTAAGCGACAGCGAAATTGTTGTTTTTATATTCCAAGCATATAAATAATTCAAAACCAAAATTAGCCAAATTAGCCCTGTTGTTTTCGATATTGAGCGAGATTAAATAACAGAAGTTGATTGTTGTATATATATATAGATTTTATAAATCGACACTGGAAACAAACACCTAATAACCCACAAAATGTTGTTTTAACAAAACTAGGATCCTGCCACTAAAGTCAACTTGCTTCAAAAATGATTTTGGCTTTGCGGGTTACCACGTGATTGCTTTCCAGCGTCGATATTGTATAATTATATACAGTTTCGACGATACGGTGTAGGTATATTTTAATAAATTGGTACTTATAAAATGATAGAGAATATTGAACAGTAAACAAAGTTGTCTCGACAATATACCTCGTTAGCGATTAATCTAATGCTGTGATTATTAGCTAAGCATGAAAATATTTTATATTCTTAACCTAATTGACGTTATGTTTCACCCTGTATACTTTATTTTTACAGCCCCAAACTTTCGCCTTGCAAATGGGAAACGGAGAAGAGGAAGGGGATCCAGTATGGCCGCGCGAGGAGCTCGGACCCACCGGTGTGGAAGACATGACACGTCTTCACGACTTGCATGAAGCCGCCTTGCTTTGGAATCTGAAATTGAGATACGAACAGGGCCTCATTTACTCTTACGCTGGATCCATACTTGTAGCTGTAAACCCTTACAGGCCTGTAGATGCTTTGTATGGTTTACAAACTGCTAGAAGGTAAGGAAATTTTATCAAATAAGTAAAGTTTTATAACACTTGAGCAAATAATTTCTTATGCATACGTTTTTTAAGGTACCATGCTGCAGAGGCGTTAGGGGATCTACCACCGCATTTATTTGCCATAGCAGCCGCCGCCCGAACTTCTCTTCCATACCCTCAAGCCATTCTCATATCTGGTGAATCGGGGGCTGGGAAGACAGAATCCACAAAATTAGCAGTCCAATTTTTGGCAGCAGTAGCCCCAGCACCCCTAGGAAGAGCCCCTGTTTCCGAACAAATACTTGAAGCTGCGCCATTACTTGAAGCGTTTGGAAACGCGAGAACACCAAAAAATCATAACTCTAGTCGATTCGGTAAATTACTGGAACTTTATTTTAAGGATGGCGCTTTAGCTGGTGCGAGAGTAGCGCATTATTTATTAGAGAAATCCCGTATTGTCACACAATCGCCGGGTGAAAGAAACTATCACGTTTTCTATGAATTGTTAGCAGGATTGGATGAAGAACAAAGAAAATCACGAGGCTTATTATCAGCCGAACACTATTTTTATTTAAATCAAGGTGGTGATTCCGGTGGGGCTGGTGCTGGCGCTGATTGGTCAGCGTTATGTGGAGCCATGCAAGTTTTGGGTATAGGAGATGCTGAACGCGAGGATATAATTAAAGTTTTAGCAGCAGTTTTACATTTAGGCAATGTTTATTTCCATAGAAGACAGCTACGGCATGGCCAAGAAGGTGTTCAGTTAGGAGGAGGCGCAGAAGTGCGGTGGGCGGCACATTTACTTAAAGTACCTGCAGAAGAATTAGCTAGAGCTCTTACAACTAGAGTGACGGCAGCAAGGGCAGAACGTATGCGTTCACCATTACCCATAGATCAAGCATTAGATGCGAGGGATGCGTTTGCCAAAGCACTTTACTCTTCACTGTTTAATTGGCTAGTCCTTCGAATAAATTCGATAGTCCATCGTGCTGGATTACACGACGCTCACAGAATATCTCTCCTCGATATCTTCGGCTTTGAAGATTTGGAAGAGAATTCATTCGAGCAGCTTTGTATAAATTATGCTAACGAAACTCTACAACATTATTTTAATAAACATATTTTTAAATTAGAACAGCAAGAATACCAAAAAGAAAGGTTGGAATGGTCCAACCTAACATGGAACGATAATTCGCCAGGTTTTATTTTGTTTTCTCGTAAAATTGTTATTTTATATGCAACCTTCTGATATTAATATTTCATTTTCAGTAATACAGCTTTTAAGCAAGAAGCCAGTGGGTATTCTGCATCTTTTAGATGACGAAAGCAACTTTCCCCGGGCATCCGATGCCTCGTTCCTAGAAAAGTGCCATTACAATCACGCTTTGAACGAGTTATACTCTAGGCCTAGGTTAGGAGCAAATGAATTTGGAGTAAGTGTCATCTAAGCCATCATTATTGTGTGATTAAAAGTGTTAAATCTGGAAAGTAATGTCCTCTGGGAGTTTATTTAGAACCTTTAAAAAAATTGTTAGAAGTAGTTAAGAGAAACCCTCAGTAGAGAGGTTTTAAAGTTTAGATCCACCATGCTGCTGAAATATGGATTAGCAGGCAACTCATATAATGGTATTCTCACGGTGTTTTCCGTCCTCCAAAAGTACGATGATGATACATATTGTGCTGTTATAAAAATATCTAATATGTGGTTTCAGCTTAAACATTATGCCGGACAAGTGTGGTATAACGTCGAAGGTTTCTTAGATAAAAATCGTGATGCGTTACGAGGAGATGTTTTGGAACTCTTGTGTAGTAGTGAAGTGCCGTTGGTGGCAGAGATGTCGACGCAACTTCGCGCCCAACACGATAATAACAAGACACTCCCAAGAGGAGCTAATGGGAGATTTGTAACTATGAAACCGAGGACACCTACTGTTGCTGCTAGGTAAGCCCAATAGCCTTTGTCAAAGTTGAGACTGCGACATTGTATTCTGATAATTCATACTATTTAGAAATGAGCATTCTAACTGATACATTAACAGTAGTTAACAGCTAGTCGATAATAAGTGTTAAACGCGTTCGTAGTGTCTACGTCGCGAAAGAGACATATATGCCAATATGCAAATACAGTGTATTAATGATCGTTTGTCGTTTATATCCGTCCCTTAGGAGGATGGGAAATCCCATTCTTAGTCTACGTTGCGTAAGGAATATGTAAGTCGAGTTTAAAGTCAAACGGGTGAATTTGTAATAATCTCAAAATGAATTTCCGTTGATTAAATTTCTAATATTTCACGATCGCCATAGGGAAATATGTCGGGGAATAAGAGAGAAGAAGAGCATAAAGCATAGGGTTCTCCGCCGACGTGGTCATTAATGGCATTCATAATTTCTATACTGTGGGCGTTTGTGGGTAATGTTGGTGCAATCAAACACTATTAATTAACTCGGATTATAATGTTCAATCACTTAATGTTCTCGATAACCATTTACACAAATTTATTACCAATAATAGCTAGGAACGCGACAGTTTCATCCGTCGACGCTCTGGCGGACCATCATTGGGGAAATAGTCCGCTGTTGGCTCACGACGTATGACTCCGTCCCACGCCATAGATAGATGGCGCCAGCGTTCCACAGACTACTGCACTCCGCCAAATATATCTATGACTTTACACATATCATATAAAATTTTAATAATTCATTCGGTAATTGACGCAACCTTTTGAAAACTAGAATCATAAAAAAATTGATTTGCTTCTTAAGACAATTTCCGCGTTGAATCCCGATGTCGGCACTACGTCTATTGTTTACGTATAAAAGTTTATATTCTAAATTATTTTATTAACTTTATTACTACACACCGCGTCGAAGGGAAACAGCTTGAGGAGACCTGCATATTCTGAGACCGATTCTGAATTAAATATAGGCTATTTTCTATTCCGCAATGGAAAGTAAGACCCAGAAAGAGACATGTTAATAGAATAATGTTTACACTCTTTTAACATTTATCTGTTACTAATAATTGTCCCTTTCGCTGGATTAAGGCAAATCTGTAAATCAAACTTTTCCTACTTTCTCCTAGATTTTCTCAATTATCACTTAAGATGTATTTATATATTCATGATGTTTAAATTCATCCTAATGACATTGTAAATTTGAAAGTTTGTGTTTGGTCAACGGTCATGCAATAACGCTAAAACTGCTTAACACGTTTGGCTTCAATTAAACATACAGATAGTTTACGGTATGGATTAACAAAAATGACACTTTTCATCATAGTTAATAAACTGGCTGAATAACTATTATCGTCAAAGGACATATGAATAGCATTGATAGCTGCACAGTTGTTGTACCACACTGCTTACAGATGGTAAGAGCGTTTGGTTGTGGAGACTTAAATAGAATTGAACGAAGTTACGAGCTGTGGGAAATTTTTTCCTATTAATTCCTTTGGCAGGTTCTGAGACAGTGCACTAATTTCTAGAATATCATGTTCATTTGTAACCTCCCATCGAACAGTCTTCACTAATTTCAAGAATACATGCCTTGGAATACTCTAAAGCTTGTTTTGTTTAATTTTTAATTTCCTTATCAGGTAGTTGGACAATCTTCACCAATTTCTAGAATACAATGTTCCCTTAATCCTTTAAATCCGTTTAGGTTTGTGTAATTTAACTTTTATCAAGTTCTTGGGCAGTCTTCACGAATGGTTAGAATGTATGTATATTTGTAATGCTCTAGATCCGTTAAAATTTTTGTGTTTAATTTTAATTTCTTTAACAGGTTCTCAGATAGTCTTCACCAATTGCTAGAGTCTATGTCCCGTTGTAACCCATGGTTCGTGCGATGCATCAAGCCTAATACAGACAAGTCACCGATGAAATTTGACATGCCTTGTGTGCTTGCACAGCTTCGGTATACAGGGATGCTAGACACAATCAAGATTAGACAGATGGGTTATCCCATTAGAATACCTTTCCAGAACTTCGTGGAGAGATACCGGTTAGTATACTTTTAAACAATTTTATGCCTTAGGTCCTGTAACATGATCCTTATGTATTTTATATTGTGGTGCTTTAAAGCAAAGAAGCACTGAATGTAAGTATTTGTCTTATCTCGGAAGATAGTATTGTTTCTTCTGAAATAATAATTTGCAATACTCTCATTATGCTATTGATGGATCTTAAGTTTATTTATTTTGAAAGCTTTCCTGTAAAATTACATTCTTTTTTTAAATGAGTCACTATTATAATAATAATATATATGTTGTATTTGATGGCCTCGCTGGCGCAGTGGTGCGAATATTCGCTTTGCTAGCGGAGGTCCCGGGTTCGATCCCCGGAAGGACGAATTTTTTTATTTATTTTAAATTGTATTTCCTAATTTGTCTGAGTCTGGACTGGTGGGAGGCTTCGGCCGTGGCTAGTTACCATCCTATATCGTTTATATTATCTTTACATATTTATATTAATTATTATTTATTTTTAATACTACGAGTATATGTATGTAAAAATAAATATTTGTCAGCGATGTTTTTTGGTAACTTTATTTGTTGTTGTTACTACTATTTCTAATAATTATTTGCATACGTTTTTTTGTTAGTTTTAAATTTTATGCTGTGGCGTCACCGGGGTCTCAGCTTAAAATCAGCGTCGTGTGTTCTACAACACACGATAATATGCTGAGCTGTAACCCTTTCGAGGTGTTGTTACAGACAGTAACGCTGTTTGTTACACCATCATTGAATAAACGCTTTTTCTTCTTTCTATTATTTCAAAGTACCTATATATAGTTTTATGTGTACAGGCAAATATATTTTTCTGTCACAGGTATTTACTTAAATCCTTGCCGCAACGTGCTACACCATACAGGGAGATTTGCAACTCTATACTCGCAGAGATGCCGCCCACTGGAGCAGGTAAGTTCGTTTATTTTAACGTCATATTACACTTGTACCAGGTCTTTTACATTTAAACTTATTTTCTAGATTGAAAAGATTACATATAGTATGTTTCCGGTGAAAATTTCCATTAACTTTGTCCATATAAACATCGAAAACTATTGACTTTCACCATCATCTAGTGACTTCTTCAAAATGAAGTTTGGCGGTCAGTATGCGGAAAACTCTTCTGTCCTGGGCAAGTCTTTTTAATTGTGCGTAGTTATGACTGGTGCACTCACGTATATCGGTCATCCAATGCCGCCTCGGTCTAGCAGGTGCTCTTTTTCCCGACATCCTATCCTCTAGGATCAACTCTTAACTTTAAGTACACATAATATCACATATCTTTATATTAATTCTTTTTAATGTGTCACCTAAACGACTGGGCCTATTTCGATAAAATTTCGTGTGTGTGTTCAGGTTATTTTCAAAATGGTTTAAATTAACAATTCCATCCGGATTTCTACATATTTCCACGCGATGAGGAACTACGCATATAATTAAATTATGATATAGGTTTAAAGACTCATTTCATTCATCACTCAAACAATTACAACATTTTCACTATTGTGAAAGAATATATAATATATAAGCCATGAATTAGCTTAGCAATTAGACGTAAAACATGAATATATCCTTACAAAATAATTATAAATAGTCCATTGAAATGTTACATGAGCTTTACATTTTTTAGAGGATGCAAATTTATTTTTGGGACATGTGTGGGGGACAACAGAAGCTTAACCCCATCTTTGTGGAGTTACCGCCCTTGTCCCCTGGCCACCATTTTGAAAAAAGGGGTGCAAACACCTTTTTCACTATGTCTCGGAAACTATGTGTCCTACAAAAAAATATTTTAGTCATAATTTGTAGTCTACAAATATGTTCATTTAACTTTTTGCTCTAAATTAAAAATAAAATACTTCTTTGTCCTATAATTATATTTTTTATGAACAAGAACTACATAGTTATTTGTAACATTTGCGGCATTATTCTGTTCTTAAAATAGACTATACTTCTTATAATATTAGTAATTTGAATTATTTACTTATGTAGCAATAATGTTTTAACTCTTCATTACATAAAAATTTTGACTTAAACGTTTCAAGGTAGTCTAAAACCTTTATCCGTACATAATATGTGGGTTATGGTAATGAGTTAACATTCGTACAATAGTAACGCCTACATGTTAGAGTATATCGTAATTTGCAAGTTTAGAAATTTTGACTTAATGATAACGCCTACAGTCTATTGTAGTCAATGAACAAATATTTACATAGTAGTAAATAGATATTACCTTTTAATATTCTTATTATTTTTCAGTTTAATCAAAAGTTATGTCTCCTTTTATTTTCGTTATTAAATAGCGATAATAATTTAGATACGGGTGTCTTACTCATTCTTTGCTATATTTTTAATCTCCTAGACTATCTATAATAAAGCGAAGTATAAATCTTATTGCCATCTGAAGTATGTTATTAAAAATATATCCGTGATTCAGTAAAAGTCCTATCTCTTCTTTTGGATCGCTTACTTCAGTACTGAAGACAGTGTCTTTGAAAGTCCTTCTTTAGAGAGATCTCTCAGTGCAGCTGCCATTGACAGATCTGTGAGTGCCGTAAAAGTCCTATAATCAAATAAAAAATACGTTTTGAGCGAAATTTTTATCTTAAGAAAGTTGCTAGGATTTTAGTTATTGAGTTTAGATATTTTTATCTACTAAATTTTATGTGCTTCTCGGGACGCCGAGACAGGCATAATAATTTCAATTTAATATTAAAATTGTTTAACTTGAGAAAAGCTTAGATTATTATTTAAATCTTATATACGTCGGAGTCAAATAATTGCTGAACGCCGGCGCTGGACAGAGTCAAGGTGTCGTTAGCCGGCGGCGTGCTCGATTGTTTTCGGGAGACAGCCCACCGCAGCGGTCGACTGTTGAAACTGTCGCATTCCTAAATATTATTGTTAATGTGTTTGTGTAAATTGATATCGGGAACATTAAGCGATTGGACATTATAATCAGAGTTAATTAATAAACTGTTTGATTGCACCAACATTACCCATCAACGCCCACAATTTGGAGATTGAATTCACTAATGTCCCCGAGTAAATCTATGCTATGCTTATTCTTCTCTCTCGTACTCTCCGACATGTATTAGTAAGAAAAGGGTACACCAAGTAGAGAGAGTAAGAGGGAAGCGTCTATCCGAAATACGGTAGCGCTGTTAGCGCTGGGTTAGAGTGAGAGAGGAGAAGCCTGCCTACCGCCGCTTCATGCGTGAGAGAAAGGGTAGCCCGACAGACTGGCTCCGTAATGCGTTACGAAATGAAGCGGTTGACCCTCCCATGACAAGTTATCACTTCAAAAATATTTTGTTAACGTCACAAGACATTAAATGTAAAACTAAAGCAAGTTTTTAAAATTTTATTTACGGATTTTTTTTGAATAGTGAGTTAGCGCAAAAAGACGAGGCTACCCTATTAAATTATACATCGAGTTTTATATACTTAGTAACCATAGGAACAACCCAAGCATGCAACATCCAATAAACAGTGTTGTTATACAGTTACACCGAAAACTCAATTGTAGTATTATACCTTAATCTAAAAAGAACAAACCGTGAGAGTGCTATGTTGAAAGATAACATTTCAGAGGTTTTTGAATTACTTTCTACAAAGTATGTTTATTGTGATCACAGATCATGATAAAGTGAGAGAGAAAAATTCGGTAATATTTATAAAAACAAATTAAGTTATTAGGATCCCCGAGACTTTTAGTTCACGGCAACCCCAGTTCTTTATTTTTATCCCCAGCTCATGTTTTATCAGTTAAATTTCTTAATTATCAATTATTCGAATACCCCGTTATACTGATTTGTATTATCTTAACATTTTAACGACCCAGACAATTAATAAATCTCAGCTTTTAAGATAACTATTTATGACTTTATCAGATCAGTTATCGAGATCGTAATTCATTTTATTGGGTCTTCGCGTTCATTCTTATACCAATAATCATAGAAACATGTTAAAAATCGGGAGCAAAATTAACTGGAAAAGTGTTAAAAAGCGTACATATGGTTACAAGGCAATGATCTTGAGTAAGTATTTTGTAAATTCTGAGTTCTCTATTGGTTTCTGTGTTGACCTTTTACTCTGGTTCATCCAAAATGTGTTTCCATAGCTCAGTTACTTTGTTGGGTATGATTATTACGTTGTTATTAAGATGCCTACCGGAATATACCATTTTCGATAGTTTCTTTTTGATATGACTTCACAAACGACTGTTTTAAATGCGAAATTTCAAGTGCAAACTCCATTACTACTAGTATATCATACCTACCCTGTTTATTTTTTAAGTGTTTCCTTATATTATAGAGGTAGTTACATGTTATAGTGATATATATTTATTGTTAACGCAGCCGAAACAGAACAGAATATTTGACATATTTAATTAATAATATACGAATGTATAAACCTTATTGCGACCCTATATCTTATTATAAAATTCTACAGCTATGACGTTAGACTATTTAGAATGCTCTGCAGTAGGCCAACATTAAAACAATTTAGACCATAGCGGGTTATGAGTTATTGACTTACATTCCTATTTCTGATGAAGAAGCAGCCTCTCTCGGAAGATGCTGTACGTCTTCTACTTGGCCGCCTACGGTGCACTTCGGTGTAGCCACTTTTTTAATCAAATAGATTTATTAGAGGAAGAGGGGTAACTTGAAAGCTACCTTAGTGTGGTTTCCACCTAAGGTAGCATGTCCAAACCAGGAGGAGGAGGTTCGCTGCATGGTCTTATACCAGATCCTTTTTGTTCTGGATTTATCATCAAAATACAATTTTCATAGATTTCGAATCAAATATTTAACTTTAGATAGGATCTTAGAATAAAAGGATCTGATAGCAAAACCATGTTCGATAGTGCCACCCACTTTAGCAAGCCTGTCCACCTCTTCATTTCCCTTTATACCTATATGAGCTAGAACCCATTGCAGCCTCAGCAAACTGCCATTCCTGCAGAAATCATGAATCTGCTGGGGAGTTTAGGTTGGAATGTAGTATTTTGTGTAAGGTTAGCAAGTCCAGCCTTTTACGGCTACAAAGTTAAAGTTCTATTGTAATCCTTCACGCAAGTTAAAACATCTCCTTTGATTAATCAAAATTCTCTATATCTTGACCAGGATATTACATTTTGCGTTAATTTTTTAGTGGGTGCCGACTTCCAGTTGGGTGCTGCCCGTGTTTTTGTACGTGAAGCATTACATCGTGCTCTGGAGAGGGCTCGAGCTGATAAGTTGAGAGCTGCTGCTACACTCTTACAGGCTCGCATCAGAGGATACCTAGCAAGGTCTGTTAATGGGTTACATTTCTTTTTTAATAATATACGTCTTATAGTTTTGTATTGGCCTGTACATAACATTAAGATATATTATCATATACAAGGTGTTAGGGAACCGCTACCGAAAACGAAGACAGATGAGAGTACTAGCGACGCCTTTGATGATGGAACGGACAAAAATCGATCCTGATTTAAAAAAAAAACATATTTTTAAACCTTTTTTTTGCATTATTTACGCTCCATTGTGTCAGTAGAGCTAAATGAAACGAAAGTTTCATAAAAAAATACGTTGAATGCAGCATAAATAATGCAAAAAAAAAGTTTTGAAAATATAACTTTTTTTAATCAGGATCGATTTTTTTCCGTCCCATCATAAAAGGCGTCACTAGTTCTATCATCTGTCTTCGTTTTCAGGAGCGGTTCCCTAATACCTTGTATAAGCATATGTGTACCAAAGGCATATTATGTTGAAGACTATTTAAGCGAAAAGATTTTTCTAGTTTATTCCAGTTCCATATTAAATCAAATCAAAATATCTTTATTCAAGTAGGCATATTACAGCACTTTTGAATCGTCAAATAATATATATATTTTTCTCTTTTCCACACTCTAATTCTAATGTACGTTTGATGATGGTACTCCAGAACGACTTAAAATCTAAAATTACGAGGGTTCCTGGTCTCAAAAGAGCCCACAACATCAAAGACATCTCTAAAACGTCTTATGGGAGTTTATTATAGAAACGTATACAGTTACCCTTAAATGTGTTGTTATTTTTATGCAGCCTACTAGAATTGATAAAAAGTTTGTTTTGATTTCGTAAATTATAAGATATACATTTACTCTTATTATTAAAAGAGTCAATGTTTTTATGTACGTACAACATGTTTTCTAATATGTATACGCAGTAAACTGTCATTATGTTAACTACAAAGCATAGGGACAAAGATTATAAAATATAAATAAATATATGTACAATATTCAACCAAAATATGCGAAAATTTTTCACCTATATTGCTTTTATCAAGAATCATGAAAATCTTGAAATTAAATATATGTATTTTCCGTTATTACAGGAAGCATTACCATCAAATGCGTCAATCAGCAGTACGAATACAATCTTGGTGGAAAGGTTCTCGGGATCGTGTCCGTTTTGTCACTATAAAACGTGGAATAATCCGGGCACAAGCGCTGGTGCGAGGAAGGTGCGCTCGAACTCGTACCAAAGCCTTGAAAGAACAGATGAGACGGAGACAAGAGGCTCAAAAAGCAGCTGCAAAGTGAGTAAACCAGAAAAATAGTAATAACGTGACGCTTTCCGTCATCTATCCCCATAAACACGTTTATGTAATTTAGTTTAAAGCATTATACATGGCCTATATAACCCATTATACGACATATTAAATAAATAACTAGCTAAATATAGGTGTTAAAATAAGTTTACGTTTATTTGATGCTTGTAATGTAACCGCCAGGTGCTGTGCCTCCGCTTTTAAAATACCTGATATCTTCTAAGATATCGATATTAATTAAATTCCTTTCATATTGAATCGTACTGTACTGTATAAAATTGCTTGATAAATATCACATATTTATATTTAGATGAAAATTTTAATCTATCTCGTAAGGTTTAGCCAGTATTTCTGGCTTAAGCGCACAAAAATACGTTTGTCACGACATCGCATGACAAATCTTTGCATTTAGGTACTATAACTGTCAGAAAAAATAGTAAAGTTAGATATTACACAATCTTCTTAAACTTGTCATGATGAAGAGTCCCTTAGGAAACATTGCTGCATAAAAAAAAAGCAAAACGTTCAATACTAAAGCAAAATAAAGGATTAATATTAATTATAACTGTTTTTGCCCTTGCAGACGACGAGCAGCAGAACAGAAGGCAAAAGCAGAAAGCTTACAAGTTCTAGAAGTACCCGCGGAGTTGGCTTTCATATTATCCAAGATTGATGATTGGCAACCGCCGCATACAGACAAAAACATATCCAAAGTAAGTCTACGTTTGTACATATATATTTGTATAAATATAGAGTGAAACTTAAAATGAAACAAAAGTACCTTTTATCAACATTTTCTGAAAATTTTAATCAGTCACCTTTTGTTAATTAGTTTTTTACCCATAAAACAGCTATATTGTTTACCTAAGTATATACCATGGTAGCTGAAATGTCGTCTCTGCTCACACCGCTTTAGTTGTTTTATCAAATGTACGTACGAAAAGACATGAGTCAGTGTCACGTTAGGCCTGAGCCGAGCGTTCAACCGAGAGCGCATAACAAGCGATAGAAAGGCGCGATCGGCCTAAGCATTCAGCTTGTTACGCATCTATCTCCCTTCCACTCCATCGTCCGATGCATCTAAGTAGAAGAGAGGCAGCGGTAGTACACGACCTTCCATTCAATTCATCAAATATGCAAATTTTCAACCATATTTTCTTATGTCGTTATCATGTAATATTGATTTGATTATACACTAATGGCTTCTATAGAGCATGGTTCAGAAACGTACATTTTATTTTGGGCGTAAATTTTATGTGTGCTGGGTAACTAATCACTGCCGGGTACTTGAAAAGGTTGATGGCATCACTGGCGCAGTGGTGCGAGTACCCGTTTTGCTAGCAGAGGTCCCGGATTCGATCCCCGGAATTTAGGAAGTTGTATATTTTAATTTGTCTGATTCTGGAGTGGCGGGGAGGCTTCGGCCGTGGCTTGTTACCACCCTACCAGCAAAGACGTATCGCCAAACAAAGAAACTTGTGTTCCGGTACGACGCTGTGTAGAAACCATAAAGGGTATATCGCCTTTTACCAGTTTAGCGCGTTTACATCTTAGACAGCAATAAAAAAAGGGTAGACCGAAGCAAATTAGAAAAAATAAACCGATGTCTTCTATTGAAGAAGCGAATTCCATAACGCTACGAGGGTTTTAAAACCCTCGCTCCTTGGAGTGAGGAGGCCTGTGCCCAGTAGTGGGACGGTAATGGGCTGCTACTTACTTACTTTTTTTTACGAGGGTGTATAGTTTTTGCATTATTTTTAGGTCTCAGGAGAAGTATATGCAGAAGAGGAACGTATGCAGTTGCCGCGTGATTTGCAACAGTTTGCTTTCTCTAAATTTAGTTCTGTGTACTTTGCTGATGGAGGTCAGCTCAGTCCAAAGAAACATCCCATAACTAAACCTTTTCTCTCTAAGGCAGCAGTTCGGTTAGTATACTTTTATCATAACCTAGATTTATCCAGAATAATGTTTTATTATTCTGGATAAATCTAGGATAGAATTGATAACTTCTAGAACTTTCCTTGTTTAAGAAATTACGAGTGGTTAGAAGATAAACATGTTTTTTTTTAGGGATCAAGACTTCAACGACGCTGTGGCGATTTTCAAATTGATTTTGAGGTGGTGTGATGAATCCGCCGCAGGAAATGAAAGTCGACAAAAGGTATATAAAATAATCATATCAAATAATAATCATTTGCTTATAATAAAGTTTTGCTCTAAATATTATATATAGGTAATCTATATATAAAAGTTAAAAGTGCGTGCGTACAAAGTACACATGTCAGAAGTGAAACTTCTTTGTTAAACTCATTTTTAAGTCTTGTTTATATTTATACAAATCTAAAACTATAGATTTCCAGGACTTAGAGGAAGGAATTTTGTTGTTGAAAATTAATACAAATAATTTATTGAAATCTCCAATGACGAATTGTAAATAAAACCCCACGTGTTGTTTGTCAATAATTATAAGACATATTTTTATTTTATATTTTATGAAAAATAGTTTTTTATAAATTTGTAAATATTACAACTACGTAACCTTCAAACGAATTAGCATAAAAAATGCTGCGCATCTTCGTGATGCTAATCACACGTTTCTTTGGTAAAAATCAGTATGAATAAATACCACACGACTGAAGTAAAACATATGTGTGATTATATATTCATACACATTTATTAATTTCTACAAATATTTAAATTTATTATATGCGCCTCGCCCGATCACTCTTTTCGTAACGCTCTCATTCACCAGCTTACTCCCCATGTTAAGAGTGCGTCTAGAAGTTTTACTTTAAATAAAAATGGTTTTTTTCTTGTGTTAGTAATTGTGAGACTTTTTGGTATTGCATGAAGTCTAATTTTGTAGTTACCCCCCGGAAATGTAGAAAAATTCATATGGTATATACTCATAAATATAAAAAACTTCTGTTACAACACTTTTTAACATAAAATAATCATAACTAAAGTTCCATACTATTTGTTGAGTCATTAATGGGCTCTTAATTTCTCTCTACATCTGCTTCAGCTTCACTTGCTTTCCACGTAGGTCTAAGTTCCAGAAAAAACTAGTTTCCTCGTGTATGATATTAAATCATTTACGGGGCGAATAGATTCTCTTTTTCAAACGCTTTTATTAACTTGGGCTTTATGTATGTATGTAACTATGTAACGGAACCTTTGAGTGCGATTTTTAGCTAACTACAGAAGTCCAATTAATTCAAAACTTTGCATATGTATTAAGAGCCAATGATAATGCCGTAATTCGATAAAAAAATTCCCATTATCCTTGTTAGTGCCGATAGGTTTAAATATTTTTTTGATTGATCCTCTATGAGGGAGTGAAAGGGACAGAGCTAGTTCGCGATATACGGTCTCGGATAAGTCGAGTAAAGATGTTTTAGATTATTATCATTGAGTACACTTGTACGATTAGAGTATTTTCAATACAATCAAAAAATTAGTAATTAGAAAGTACTTTATTGGTCAATATATAAATAACGAAAATTAATTATATAAACAAGACCGGATTTTTAATTAACTAGATGTGTGGAAAAATACTATTTTTTACTAAAAATAAAAAATAGTTAAAATAAACACGCTTTTGTAGCAAACCGAACTAAAAGCTAGAAAATAATTTTAAGTTATAAACAGAATCATTTCATTCAGAGTGAAAAGCGTGGGGTGCATTTCACAACATTCCCATAACTCTCCTTTCATAGACAGTTGCTAACAGAATGATTGTGACCTTTAATATGTCAGACACTCCACGGCTTTCATTCTGAATTTTTTGGACTTTTTTTTAAACTATTATTTTTAGGTCAATGATACAAAGTAATCTAGAGCTGCAGATTTTCAATCCATCTTTGGCTTTGGCCACTATTTTTTGTTAAAAAACCTATAGCAATGTATAACTAAATTAGTTAGTTTACAATATTGTATATTCCCTAGGTTTTAGCTGACTACATAGCATCACGTGGACTATCTTCCCGAGGTCTTCGAGATGAAATATTGGTGCAGCTGTGTAATCAAGCGGGCGGGGACTCTGGCCCTAGGGTCATGAGACTTCTAGCTCATTGTCTCGCTGCATTTCAACCAGGACCTGCATTGCACAAGTAAATGTCTTTTAAATTGAACAAAAACCGATTAGATTTATATTAAATACTCACACACACACAGTTTTTGATGTATATAATAGTGAATTGACGATCAACCGGTCGATCGCGATCGACTTGTTGGCCACTCCTGGGATAGGATATTAAACTCTCCATTGACGTTTTGATTCTTAAATTGTAACAAATGTGTTTTTACTTTCAGATATTTAGTCAGACTTATATCAGAACGCACGAGTGGTGCGGAACGTGCGCGTTTACTGCGTCTCTTGTGCGGCGCCGAAGCAGCTGCGGCTCGCGCCTCGGCCGTACCGCGCCGCGCCCCGCCCACTATTATAGAGTGGAAAGCTGCATTAGACAATGCAAGACCAGCCATTCCCCTCAGACTTTATGATGGTAAGAGATTTAAAATGTGGTAACTTTTTGGCCCTGACTATCAAAAATAAAAAAGTGCGTGCGTACAAAGTCCACATGTCAAAAGTGAAACTTCTTTGGCAAACTAATTTTTTAAGTGTTTGTATTTGTAAAAATCTAAAACTTTCGATTTCCGAGACAAGGGAGAGGGAGGGACAAGGAAGATATGTTACTATTTTAATTGTCACATGTCGAAAATTAATACAAGTTATTTAGTGAAATCTCAATGACGAATTGTAAATAAAAATGGCACGTGTCGTTTATCAATAATAGAAATTATATTTTATGAAAAATAGTATATTAGTTTCATAAATGACGAGCGGCAAATTAAAATGCCACACAATGTTTGTAAATATTAAAACTACCTAATCTTTACGAATTAGCATAAAAACCCTGCACATTTTCGTGACGCTAATCATTTCGAGGCGTTTCATTCGTCAAAATTTTATCCTTATGTGTCTAAAGAACTTTCACTTGAAAAACCAGATCTCACATTAAATTTATTTTAATATGAACAAATGTTGTTGATGGAACTAGAATCTACATTTTTTTACAGACACAGTGCATACAGTTTCCGTGGACTCTTGGACGACGTGTGAACGCGCAGCAGCTAGTGCTTTGGCAGCAGCAGGTGTTAGTCGCAACGCAACTGGCTGGTCGCTAACTCTGGAACATAATGGGCAACTTACGGGTAAAATATATACAGACAGACATATGCACACGCATACGCACCCACAAGCACTGTAACATCTTCATATATTCTTCTTCTCCTTCTAAAAGAGCGTCTTCAATTTTGAAGGTTGACTGCCAAATTTTGGTATTCGCTCTTGTTCATTGCATTTTTTTACATGTGGAACACAATATTTTTCAATGCTCTATGTATCTGTTTTCCCAATCTTGGCAAAGGTGTCTTCCAACTGCCAGCCTTGAAAACGTGCTTCCATCCACGGCTTTCAGATTGTCTTCCCACTCAAGATATGGTTTGTCTCGACTGCGCCATTGATATTTTGGGTACCAATTTGCTTTCATCTTCTGCATTTTTGCTTTCTCATCGTGTAACTGACGTTTTCTATTTTTATTTTTCTTCTGGTTAATGATCCTAGGCTTTCCAGCTTCCTATAATAATTGATTGCTTCTTAAACAAATAAAAAATATTGTATAAAGTGGTAAAAGTGAAACTGTATAATGCTTCCTATCTCATTTTCTCCTTTCAATCTTACGAATTTATGTATCCGTCTGTTTCTACTGTCACTCTTTTATCATCCACATTCAAATCTCTACGATGTTAAATTAGTGTTCTCTTCAATAAATATGGATTGTTACAGAATGGGCTGGTTGTGAATACGCGTTGGATGCAGTTGGGGAAGTAGAGACATGGTCGGCTTTAGCAAATGCTCGCAGTGAACCTCTTCGAGCATCCGCAAGTAGACTAGCGCCCCCTGCTCCTCCACCGCGGGCTTCTTCTGTCGACACGGAACGCACCTTGCGACCACAGGTATATCTATATACACAGGTTTATTCCAGTAACACAAAAGATTAGGGGCTGATTGTCCTTTACCCAGAACCTTTTCCGCAAACAGTAATTATTTAGCGACTAAGCGTAAACATTTTCATGGCAAAGTCTTAGAATGTGGTAATTCGTGTTGAAATTTAAGACACCAACAATTATTTATTACTTAAATTATAGAAGCTTTACTGCTCTTCCTTATTTATATTGAAAAAAAAAAATAACATATACCTCTATGTAATTGTATCCTATTTTATCCTTATTGTTATGGGATTTATCTTTGAAATATAAATACCTATAAAGACAGAGGAGCCTCGATACGTCTGTTTCAAAAACATTAACGGTAAAGATTTATACATAACATCATTGTTAAATAATTATTAGAATACATATGCATCGAATTAATAAAGCATTGTTTACATTATATTATATTTTCGTTAAGGTTCCACCACCAGAACCTCCGAAATCAAGATCGCCTAGTATTCAAAGAATCCTTCAAGAGTCCATAGAGGAGAACATGTCCGATTACAACTGGAAAATGGAGGCACCATCCGAAAACACATGGAAGGAGCAGGAAGAATCTCGTACACTAACAAAACAGAATACTGATTACTCCAGAAAAATTTCACACGACATATTGTCGCGTGAATCGGCTTTGAACGAGAGATACTTTGAACAGACTTCAGATAAAGTCCGAAGTCGGTCGTTGGACAATTTGTTAGGGGACAATCCTCCGCCTCCACCGACTAAGCTTGCTGATCTAGGATTGTCACAGTCTCGACTTAATGATAGATACCACTCAGTAGAACGTCTCCATGGTGCCCCTAGTGTGACCAGCAGCAAAGGTATGGAGCCAGAGTATGGAGCAGGACGTCAAATGCCTTCGCGTTATATAAAATCTCAATATACAGGCAAGCGTGCACCAGCAGGATCGCAGTCCAGTCGAGCTTATATAGAAAAAAGCTCTGAATTTGGAGGAGTTCGGTAAGATTTTATACGTATAGCTAATAGTAAGTAAATGAATGCGGACATCCTCACTTGTTAGAGAGACTTTGAATCACAGGAAATTAGTTAAAGTATTCACGAATATTAATTTTTGGTTCAGTCAGGACTGGTATGTGCCTTCCGCCCTAGTGATTTTTCACCTTACCAGCAAAGAAAGTCTAATACAATTTTACGCAGAGGTAAATTACCTCATACCAAGTTAGCGTGATAACTACGATATACCATCACCTAACCTAACCTTTAAAAAATAAAATTACATCTAAATAAATTATGATATTACTTTATCGCAGATCTTCAGCAATGTCAGATACATCGGAAGCACCAAGCTTAGCGTCTCATGTACGCAGAGTCCGAGTGCCTAGCCAAGCGTCTGATGTGGACCAGTTCCTCGATGACTTATTTTCCCCTGTTCTTGATCCAAATATTGACGAATTATCTGATGCGCGATCGCTGGCTGCGAGTATCAAAGGTGGCAAAGACTACAACAAATTTATTGATGAAATTCTCAGCTGTTCCTATAACGAACAAATAGAATCATTAAACAACGAAAAAATATCGCAGCTCATAAAAGGTGGTGGCCAAGAAGATTCGAAAACCGCGACGAGTAGCAGAAAAGAATCAAATGTGGATTCCGTAGATGACTATATAACTAATCTTTTTGATCCTATATTTGTGAACGATAGCTTGAAGAGATTAACTGATGGAGAAGGGCTTTCGGGTGCAATTAAAGGAGGAGGTGCAACGCCACGAACTTCCGGTGCAAACACATCAGCACTCAGTTTTGGTGCTATTTCCCTACCGCCCTCTATGCCTGCAATGCCGGCGACTCCCGAAGCATTAGCGGCGGCATTAGGCCTCCACCTACCTCCTCCAGGAACGGTCGATATTAATGCTTACCACCAAAATTTACAACGAGCTTTTCTACAAAATGCAATGGCTCAGAACCTTCAAATCCAACAACAACTTTTAGCTCAAAATCAAGCATTACAAACATTGTTAGCCGGCCAAGTCGCGGAATCCACAGACTCTGCACCGACTTCGCCAGTTCGTTCTTCAACTGTTGTCCATGCGCAGATTCATTCGCCTCCGAGAAATTCAGTTATCAAATCAAGAAGAGAATCAAACGAGAGTTCGTCTACGGGAGCCCCACCGCCTCCTCCACCACCGATGCCGCCTCCGCTTCATGCAATGGATCCATCCGAAGCACGTCCTTTCCTAGATCCATACGGCCGTGCAAAAACAGTTAGAATAGGTAAATGGAGGTGGCCGCCTCCTAAAGATGCGGTCGGACAAGAACAATCTCAAGATTTTACAAAGTTTAAATTGCGTCAGATACAAAGAAGAATAACACCGCAAGCGCAATCTAATGGACTCGAATATGAGCCACCTCGAGGACGGTCTCGCTCTGAAGCGTCACCGGGAATTGAATGGGAAGAGTTTGAAGTGGACGGACACACTTCGTCTTCTAGAGAACCGCCATCGCAAAGAACTGCGCGTCGAAGTTTTGAAATAGGGGCTCAAAGGCCTTCACCGGGAAGTGTTGGAAAACTTAAACTAAGTTCTGAAATGCGGCAACGATTAGAACGTGTTACTGCAAACCATTCAGTAAGAAGTTCCTCATCCGCAGCTGAAACTCCACGTACCATCAATAAATTAGAAGATACAAGAAAATTAATGCTTGAGCGTCAACTCGGCGGTGGTATGAGATGGGATGCTCCACCTCCACCATTACCACCTGCACCTCCTGGTCCAGCACCACCTCCACCAATGTCGCCACCCTCACCCCCTGATAAGCCTGCCCCACCGCCACCCGCACCAGACTCTTCCTCTACTTTTGCTCAACTACGAAGAGATAGAGATACATTTGGTGTTCATCAAAACAGAGAGGCTGACGATCGTCACGCTTTCCTGGCTAATTGGAGCTCAAGGAGAAAAGATGAAAATGAATCTATACAAGGCGATGATTTAGCATCCCGCTTCTTAACTTCGGATCGACGTGAAAGAAAGGTGAAAGACGACTGGGGAGAGGAGTCTGACAGCCGAAGCTATAACGATGATAAAGGACGTGTCAGTAGAGATGAATGGGATTCGGAATCTACATTCGATAACAGACGCGATATTAGAGATAACTATTCCGGACGCGAAGCTTCAGAAATATATGAAATACATCCGACGAGAACTGAAAGAAGGAAAGACGAAAATGAGATGGAAGAAAATTATGAACGTAAACGTTCATCTGCATTTGATGATTTCGAAAGATACGACGGTCGGAAGAACTCCAGAGATATGTTAGTAGGACGTGCGAGGGGCAGTCCGCGGTCCGATATAATTTTCCCACCTGATAATTCTGACTCATTGAAAAGAACTGAACGCCCAACCTTTAAAACTCACATGGCACAAAAGGAAAGGGATAAAAAACTCGAGGCTGAAAGACGACAATCCGTTTCTACACAAGTTACGGATAGAACGGAACACATGGAACGTGAGTGTCGTTTCTTTATAAATCCTTTTTTTATTATCGACTGCTACTCACTGATCCCAAAGTCTTTTATATTAAGTTAGCGCTTTTAAAAATCTTTAAAACATTTTAAGCAATAGTGTGCCCTATTACTTATATGTTGTGAACCGGATCATTAAATTGGTATTTAATAAGGAATATTCCCCTTTGTTGGTTTTCGCTAGTTTTTTTTTTATTTTAGCTGGTAAAAATTTTATTTATTTTAGGTGATACACCTGCACCAGCAGCATTTTTACCAACTGATCGCTCATTCATTACATACTCGCGAGTGCCATGGAAGCTACGTGTAAGGAAGGAAGTCTTCACACCCTTAGAAACATATAGTGAACCCGCCATTCTTGATTTGTTGTATGCACAGGTGAGACTAAAAGCTTTCATTCTCGCGTCTCCCTTTTTTTTAATATATAACCACGAAAGATGTTTAGATCAATAATTTTACACATAATTGGAAATAAATGCGAACATTTTAAAATATCATTTAGCATCCGTCATTGAAAAATATAAGGTACCCTTGTTATTTTATATCGATGATAAAAAGGCATTTTGTGCCTTCTCATAAAGATTTTTTTTAGATGTAATGAATTTCAATATCATCATCAATCGCATATAAAGTGCCGTAAAGGAATTTATATTATGTGGATATTCTTGAAGAACACTTATGTCCAGTAATAGACGTATGAATGGATAGATAAATAATATTTATTGATTGATTGAAATATTATTCACCAGATTATTCACGATATAATATCAAACACGCCGTCTCTACGGATAAGTGCAGCTGAACGCCGCAGTGGAACAGCGTGGTTACGATCGCAGACAGGACCTGTTCGTGCTAATACTAAACGACAGGCTGTTGAAATGGCAAGGGATTGGCCTTTCTACTTCGCTAGATTATTCTCAGCACGAGTACCACCAGGAGAAAGCGCCGTGCTCGCAGTGTCCCATACTGCCGTTACGATAGGAGTCAAAGGTAAGGCAGCGAAAGACAGAAAGACCTATACATATTTTCACTAACAATAATGAATTTTAATTAAAAGGCGTTGTTCAATCACCTTTCTTAATTGCTTACAGCTTAATGATTAAGACTCCAAAACAGAAATGTTAACTTCAGCAAACCGAAGTATAATTTTGTTTTTATTGTGTTCTTTATTTATAATGAAACAGCGTACATTTTTTACATTTCATTTTACGCTTAAAGTAAGTCCATAACAGATTACGTCTATTTACTTATATAACCCTGGTCTCTATCTACAATGTGGTTATCTATCTACAATTTGGGTCACGTGTATTATGAGTAGGGGTTTCAGATTTGACGTGATTTACCACTGACTCATTGGTCTAGTGGTTAGCATGTTCGACTACAGACATGAGGTCCTGTGTTCGAGTCCCGGGTCGGGCCAATTCAAAAAATCAATATTGAGTTTTCTATTAAGAATTTCTCAATATTTGCCCGAAGTTGGGAAGTTGGCGGTGTGATCCACCCCCGTGCCTCGGAGAGCACGTTAAGCCGTCGGTCCTGCGCCTGATCTCNTTTAATTAAAAGTGGTTGTTCAATCACCTTTCTTAATTGCTTACAGGTTAATGCTTAAGACTCCAAAACAGAAATGTTAACTTCTTTGTTTTTATTGTGTTCTTTATTTATAATGAAACAGCGTACATTTTTTACATTTCCTTTTACGCTTAAAGTAAGTCCATAACAGATTACGTTTTTTTACTTAAAAAAAAACTCAGTAAAGCTAACTTAAATATTGATGCAAACAAGTTTTTAGTGTTGTGCTTTGGTGTGTGTGTGTGTGTGTGTGTGCGTGCGTGCATGCATGCCTGTCTGCGTGAGTGCGTGCGTGCGTGCGTTTGTGCGTGCGTGCGTGCGTGCGTGCGTGCGTGTGTGTGTGTGTGTGTGAGAGAGAGAGAGAGAGAGAGAGTGAGTAAATACAACTAATAACTTTCTGCTCTACATTCATAAAGTTCTACAATCGACATACGAGTACATATATATATATAACCCTGGTCGCTATCTACAATGTGGTTATCTACAATTTGGGTCACGTGTTTGGGTGTTATGAGGAAGAATTTCAGATTTGACGTGATTTACCACTGACTCATTCATCAAGCCCCAAACTTCTACTGCACTTTCACTAAGGTTTTCCCATATTCCCACGGGGTCGATATATATAAGCTATAAAACAATTAAGACCGGTGGCTGTGGTTATGGCTGCTAAAGATTTTATAATATCACAATATAACAGATAAGAAAAGGGCCCATCGATGAATATAAAATAATGAATCAAAATATAGTAATGGCCCGTGGCCTATATCCTTAGACTAAAGCTGACTGTACATCTGCATGCATTACACAACCAAGCATAACGACTCAGTGTCATTCTCTACCCACTAAATAAAGTAAAACTTTTCACTTCAAAAAGTAAATGCCTTATATGTACTATGTATAGGACCGTCAGGACTCATAACACGCCGCTCAATACCTTTGAGCGGTCTCCGGGCCACGGCACCAGCACCGGCAACCCTCCAGCTAACTCCGGCAAGAGATGCACCCCTTACCCTCAATGTGCCACTGGCTCATCACGCTCACGCGCTCATCGCCGAATTTGTGCTGCAATTCTCACAGGTAAGTTTTTCCATATTAATGATTTATTGTTTGTTTGTTTATTTCTTTCTTTAGGTAGAATTTAGTTATTGAAATGAGAACATCTTCTCGCCAACAGATTGATCTGAGTTTCGGTACACACACTTAGGTCTGATGACACTAAAATTCAATACCTTCTGTATTCAAGATGGCCGCCGCTGCAAAATGGCAGATTATATATTGTTTCACAAATATGAGTACATTAATAATGCTTAAAAGCGTGGAATTATAAATCCTCCGTGTATTTTAATGAAATACCTTTAGTATTGGAAGAGCTACTTTTCTCAAATTTTTGTATTCATAAAAGCAATATAAAGAAGCCTTTTCCCGTTTTAATTTTTTTATTTTCGAAAGCGCAAATCGTTGAAAAATATAGTTTCTGATAACAAAACCCCCAACAGTTTGTTACGCAACGTGTAAATTTCTATTATTATCACGTTTTATTTAAGTCGGCAAGTGACATGTTATTTGTCTCATTCCAACAAACGCGGTAACGCCGTAAGGAAAGAGCGAGACAAATATACATCACTATTTTCTGATTTCTACGGTCGTTTTACGGACGCGCAATGCTCCGATATATGGAAGTACAATTTATTGTGAAAATAAAGTGATAATCCACTGTGGCAGTTTACAAAATGGCAGTTTACCATTTTTTAAATATGTATATAGTTTTATATGGGCCCAAGTACAACGATAATTAAAAGTACTATTCTAGTCTATGTTTACAACGATCTCAAATTTTAATTATAGATACTGATGTATGAATTACAAAACAATTTTGAACTATAATTAATAAATTTCTGAATGTATCTTTTAAATTTTCTGCCTAAAAGATCAAGGTTCTTTGTATTTTGTACGCGATTCAAAATAGATCCATTCTAAATAGATTTTTATAAATTTACATGTAAGTTCACTTAGACTATATTAAGTAAATTACTTAAAAATGATTGCAAAGAAACCCTTTCGTCCATAAAAAATCTCTTGAAATGCAGTCAACGTCTTTTCGATGCTGTAAGTTTTCTCTTCTAAAGGAATACCACAACCAGGTTAAGGAGAGCGGGTTAACGTTAGTTTCATTGATAAAAAAATTAAAAATCTCATATCTAAACCACGCAAACTCTGTGTACTATGAGGTAATATCTCACACCTTAAACATAGCCCCAATTTTAGATATCAGATTGTAAAATTGTTATGATGTTATAATCCTTTATCCAAATCACTTTTAGTTTGGCCTCCACATAGTTGTAAGAAATATGTTAAAAACGTCCTATTACAAAAAGTATATTATAATGTTGAGGATTATTTAAGCGACAAAGATTTTTGGACTCGATTCCAGTTGCACATGAAAGCTAAACACGTTGTGACCTACAAAAACTAAATTAAAAGGAGTAACCGTTGAGTTTCTTGCTGTTTTCATCTCAGCGGAATCAACTTTCCGAACCGGTGGTAGATGTATTACCAACGGACATACTACTAACAATTCAAAAGTACTTTTTGAGCCTACTTGAATAAAGAATATTTAATCGTAATGGCAGAGACTTTGGAAGATCTCAATACAATGCTCGATGACCGCTTTAGAGTATCTCAACAGGTGGGCTTTAAAATAAACCTGGACAAGAATAAAATCATGTCGACCATGCATGTTTCGCCCCACCCAGTTACCGCTGGGAACTCAGCTCTCGAAGTTCTAGATGAGTACATCTATCTGGGACACACGATTCAGTTAGATAAGTCCTACTCAAATGGGCTACGTTCGCGAAACTACGTAATAACTCTTCGTTCACATTTCCTCAATGCCTGAAAACAAGGGTCATCTAATAGTGAGTATTGGCAGCGGTTACATATGGTTTTGAGACTTGGCCATGAGCCTCGTAAGAAAGCTTAGATTCACTCAGCGGGCAATAGCCTGGACTATGCTCGGGGTTTCCCTACGTGATCAAGTCAGAAATAAAGAGATCCATAAGAAAATTAAAGTCCCCGTAGCTTATTGAATTGCATGTCTGACGTGACAATGGGCAGGGCACATAGTTCGCAGAACCGATAGACTCTAAGTGCTAGAATGGCGGCCTCAAACTGGAAACGCAGCGTCTGCACACGCAGGTGTACCGATGATATCAGGGGTGTTGCCGGTAGCTGCTGAATACAAGTGGCTCAAGATCGAGCCCAGTGGAATTCATTAGGAGAGACCTTTGTCCAGCAGTAGACGTCTATCAGTTGAGACGACAACGACGACGTAAATTTTTATCAATGAAGATCCGACTTTTTAAATAGGAACCAGCATTTTAATGTTAAACAGAAGAGTGCTATTCTATTTTTAATATCCAAATATAACACTTAAATTGCGCTTTATGCTAAATTGATATTCTACGATTTCTTTCTTAGAAGTGTTAAATTCTACAATTAGCAATTTTTAATTCAGAGAAAACCCGTCAGTATTGGCACCATTATATTGATTACATTAAGTAGGACATTGCGCCATAAAATATAATTTGAACGTCAACAGTATCGATTTGGCGATGATTCAGCTAAACTTGGAGTGATCGTTCACAAAGTGTTTGATCAGACTGACATTTCCTACTTCCTAAATTACTTAACGCGCTTTCAATAGATTATTATATAACATATATTAGAGATGCGTATTAATACTTCTTATGAACTATGTATAAAAATTTGACTCAATTGTTAATGTGCCGTCTGTATTTCTGATCTGTTAAAGCTTAGATAATACGTTTCTTCTAGACATTTTGACCACGCTTTTTGAAATAAAGAATACTTTTTATTTATTTTGGCGCAGTGAGTACTCGCTTCCTTCAAAAAGGTTCTGAGTTCGATCGCCCGTAGAGCGAATAAGGCAAATTGCATTTTCTAATTTATCTGACTCGGCATTGGAAACAAACAATGACACCGCTAAGTCAACAGATTTGTGTTCCGGTATGATGCTGTGAAACCATAAGAGGTAAATTACCTCTTGCCAAGTTAGCGCACTTCCATCTTAGACAACATCAGCACTTACCATCAGGTGTGATCACAGTCATGCACTAACCTAAAATTTGAATGTTTACAAATAACATGTGCCATTTTAATTTGCCACTCGTCATTTAATCATTTAATATATTATTTTTCATCAAATATAAAATAAATATATCTCATAAATTCTCTTTTCTAAATTTTAAATTCAAAAACAAAATTTAATTAATAATTTCTAATATTGACAAAAAACACGTGGTATTTTTATTTACAATTCGTCATTTCAGATTTCAATAAATTATTTGTATTCATTTTCGACACTTAAAATATTTTAATGAGAATTAAATTCATTAAATTACCAACATATCTTCCTTTTTCCCACTCTTAGTCTCGTCTCGGAAATCTAGTATCAGATTTGTATAAATATAAACAAGACTTACAAATTAGTCTGCCAAAGAAGTTTCACTTCTGACATTTGTACTTTGTACGCACGCACTTTTAAAATTTTTTATAGTAACTATAACATCAACTATCTGCCTCATCAAAATCGGTGCAATCGCAATTGGTTAAAGGAATTTAATATTAGTGTTGTGCATCTCGTCTTGATTGCTCATTATGGATGTAGTAATAAATTCAACGGCCCTCACATTTAAGGGACAAATATTAATCCTAATTTTGTAAGCCAGCATTCCAAACATAAATTATTTATTATTCCTACTACCTTCTGTACTAATGATATGCTTTCAAACTTCATAGAACGTTGTGGTATAAAAGAAGATTTAGTGACTTAAATTGAGAACTGCTTAGATGAATTGGGCACGTAGTGAGAATGAATGAATGACTGGCGAAAATGATTTATGAGTCAAGAGTGAACGGGAAAGTTGGAAGAGGAAGACCAAGGCGAAAGGTCCTGGACCAAATCCTGGACATTTCAAATAAGGGCCAGGTCAAGACGAACTTGTATGAAAGGTTTAATGCGAATGAAAGAAGCGATGGAGATATGCAAGGATCGTGGCAAGTGGAAGGACGTGGTCTCTGCCTACCCTATAGGAATGAGGCGTGATGCTATGTATGTTGTATGTGTTTTAATAGCCATATATTCCAAAAATAACGATCATCTACTTTGATAAATTGGGTGATATAATCATCAAAATTACAAAGACGTAACAGTTGTCTAAAATACAAGTACAAATAGCTATTTTAATATGCTTTAGAAGTGGAAATTGTAAAACAATCTTGCTCGTTGAAGTGAAAATGTGAATATATTTTATAAAATTGCATTTAAAAATTTATTAACTAACGAAACGTGTTACGGGACCAACACAGCGTTCATAACTTACTGGTCTTTTATATTGTGTAATAAAAATTGTTTACGCGAAAGTGATTTAAAGGACTTTCTTGCAGGAAAGGAAACCAGATCTTCGTTTTATTGGCTTATGCAAATATATTTCATTAATATCTTTGAAAATGTTCATTTATTTTATACAGTTTATACATCTAATATATAAATTTCTTGTCAGAGGAGTTCTTCTCCGATGAAATTTTATATGGACGTTCAGTCTGAGTGTGGGTTTATCACTAATTTTTACACCCTTAAGTGTTTTTTTACGTTGTGGAATTTAAAAAATCATACAACCTTAAATTTTTACCATTTTATCACCAACCAATAATTTTAAATAGCGATAATAGTTATTATGTGGCAAAACAACGTTTGCTGGGACAGCTAGTATTAATATATATATATTTTTAATAAAGTTTGACGGCCTCGCTGGCGTAGTTGTGTATTTAGAAAAGTGCATTGTCTAATATGTCTGAGTAGTCTGATGGGATGCTTTGGCCGTGGTAGTTACCACTCTATCAGCAAAGAAGTACCGCCAAGCAATGAGATTTGTATTCCGGCAAAATGCTGTGTAGAAACCATAAGAGGTAGATTACCTCTTACCAGGTTAGCCAGCTTAAAGCATTTCCCAGCGATAAAAAAAAGGTTAGTGCGCGTTCATCTTAAAATATATCATAATTTAATATCAGGTAGGATCACAGTCAAGAGCTAACCTGTTAGCAAGAAAGGAGAACTTGTTTAATTTTAATTGTAATTCTATTTATTGCTGACATGTTTTGCATGTTACGAAAGGACAAAGTCCGGCAAAGCAATTGTGTTTTCTTAAGCATCTCAACCATATCCTGTGATAGCAAAGCGAGCATAGCATATGGTTGAAATTCTCTATTCCTCACCATTTCACCAACAAAGTCCGTTGTATAGACATCGTATAGATATATAAAGGCAAATTTTATATCTGTTCCACCAGTTTTTCTTTATTAAAACAAAAGAATCCGTTGTAAATTTACAAGTGTGAACACGTAATTTTGTCTTGTCTTTAAAATAAAATGAAAGTTTAACTTTTATGCAAATTGCGTTTCGAGTGAAATTAGACAATTTTTGAGATTACAAAATTCAATGTAATGTTACACTTTAACAGACAATTTTTGCTGATTACAAATTTAATAACTTACAAGTCAATTTACAATAAAATTCATAATAATATATATATCAAATAGGACAAAAGAAAAATACAATAACTTAAAATTAATTAAATTTAGTGTGCAATTGGGCGGTCTTATCGTTACATAGTTATCTCTTTCAGACAACCCTTGTGGTTAGGGAGGCAGTCAGAGAAAAGAGAGAGAAGTTAGAGAATATATATGATTTTTTGTAGTTTACGCTGACTTTTTATTTTAATATGATTTAAAACCAATTCATTTTCATTTAGCAAAAAGTCGGACTATGAAAGTGAAAGAATAGAGAGTGCACTTGTGTAAAACGCTTTTACGCACACTGCCCAATCGGAATATGTAAAACAAGCACTCCGACTAGTCGGTAGTGTGGTACTCACTGTCTAGTAGAATACCCACTAAAACCCAGCGGGCCCTCGTCATCCTAAATTGGGACACCAGCGGCTCGCTTGCGCAATCCAATATGGTGTCCCGGATGAAGCCAAATCGAGTTTCAAGTCAGTGGGCGAGGCGCGCATAGCCGCGCCTTCTACCCCCAAGCCTTCTGCGACGGATTGCAGGGGCGTCAGGAGCCAACTCCCGCTCCCTTTCCCGAGCCTCCTTTAGCGAGATGACAGACTCGCAAAAGGAGGCTACGGCTCTCCACCCTGCTTCGCTGGCGACCATCGCACTTATTATGCAAGCCAGCGAGAGGTCAACTCCAATCAGTGACACCAGAAGATGTCGCTGAGGGCCCCACGCTGGGCATTCCGCCACGGTATGGTGTGCCGTATCCACGGGAGCACCACACTCATGGCAAATAGGCGATTCCTCTCGGCCAGCAATCTGATGCAAGTACTTCCCGAAACAGCCGTGTCCGGTGAGCACCTGCACCAGTCTGTATGACAGCGCTCCATGTTTCCGCGACAGCCATTTCTCCAACTGAGGGCACAACGCCTCCACTGTCGCTACCCCTGATATAGGAACTGCAAGATATTCTCTCCATCTCATGATCAGAGTTCTGCCAACCTGCATTGGATCAGCGTGGTGGGTCTATGCCCTAAAAACCCTCTCTCATATAAATGAGTAGTAGCAGTAGTGTGACCTTACTTTACTTAGTATAAAGTTTTTATTTGCATATTATACTTCACTTTACCGGAAACTACTTTGTTATCTGCACAAAGTAGCAGTTTGCCCTCTATATTAGTAAACAGTGCATTACTTTAATGTTTATTATAAAACTTATTACTGCAATTAAGGAAGATGATTAAAACAATAATTGAAGTTTCCGTAATATCAATTGAATATTTTTGTCTGCAATAGTGTCTATGCAACAGAATTTTCTCGAAAATTTCGTATAAGGTATTGCCATAATTTGCAATTCAATTAGATACTTAACTCTAGTACGTAATTAGTACAGTTACATTAACGAGATACAGATGTTCAACGGGCGTGACTGTGAGATACCATACACAGCTACGATATATCAAATCCTCACTAAGTGTCTTTCTTTTGAGCATAAAGAAGCAGTTACAAACAATGGTCACTATTATATCATTGCATATTAGATATATACTACTCAAAATTTGTTATTTCAACGTGACATGTGTATTAACACGCTTTTATTAGCTCTATGTGTAATGGTACCTTTGAACTCGATTTTAGGCACTTAATATCGTTTGATTAATTTGAAACTTTGCACAATTATTAACAAGTGGTGACAAAACAATACTTTAACAAAAATATTTCAAAAAATTAGTCCAATCATCTTTTACAGGACCTTAAAGATTATACACTTTGGTAATGGTAATTTGCACATCCAATACGTCTTTGTAAATAGTAGCAGTTTTTTTAAACAAATAATATGGATTATACTGAGTATTATATAAAAGGAAAATAGTAGCATATAATAATATAAACTAATTTTATATCTGAAGTATTCAGAAGAAGTTTTATGTAAGTAAGAAATTCAAGAAAATCCATTTCCAAATACAAAGATTATTATTAGCTAATTTTTTTTATTTGGTTTAATAAACGGATGAAATCTATTTACTGGCAATATATTTCAACTTGTAGAAACGAACACGGCTTACTTGGACCATAAAAATAAACTTAAATTAAATAAAAACTAAACAAACTATTAAACCACAAAATGAAAATGATGAGGCAAAACTAAACTAACTTACGCTTAAGAGAAGATCTAAAAAAAGCCATAGAACCAGAAAAATTATCACAATCGGATTCGATATTTATTTAGCACTCAAGTTACTTTTTTTTTATAAATCCCGTAAAGAAATGTATGCTATTAGTGATGTTATTGAAGCTTACGAGGAGTTTTAGTTCTTACATTATTTGTTTTAAATTTTTATTACAATATCACCTTAATGTTGTGAATATTTGTTTTTATTCATGTATATTTTTGTAATTAGTTTATAATCACTTTATACATACCTTCATTAAGCTGTGAATAGACAAAAAAACTTTAATTTAGCCCCGTTTCAGATGTTATCGTCAGTGTGGTAGTATACGCTTTCATAATCAAGCATTTCATTCTCCATTATAAAGAATTATATCAGTCATAGCGAATTAATTGAATTTTGTCGTTAAAAACCTTGCTCTATTTAACAAAGTAATATATTACCTTGATTGTAATTGATTCTGTATTATCTGTACAGTGACTTATATCGAGATTGTTGTAAATTGCAGTGTGAACTTGTATCAGATTTGATGCGCCAATTTAATAGTAGTTTAGAACATAAATAAAGGCTTCCGTTAAAGCCCGTTACGCTGACCGCCAAGTCGTTCTAGAGATGTGCAGGTGTTTGTATTACAGACAAAGACTTCTATAAACATTCACAGTTTTTGTTTTACAAATATACTGTACTAGCAATGCCCCGCGGTTTCATCCAGGTAGATACGATCTCGTGGCAGTGGAAAGTATATTAAGTCGGACTATAGACTCATTTTCGTTGACATAAAAGTTGTATTTCACTTAGTTTTTAAATACATCCTTTCATATGATTAGATACACAATCTAATCAATATACAGATTTTACTTTATAACTAACTAATACATTTTTAAATCAGTAACATTTACGTATAATCTCCGACATTAGTATATTTAAATATACTTTACAGGTGTTGAAGGAGTTTTTTAAATCGGTTCAGTAATTTTTAGCATGATTATTACAAATTGTTAATAATGAACTAGATAATTCGAAATGCAAAACTTCCTTCTATTATGATCACAAATGTTTCCTATTTATAATATTATTTTAAATGACGATTAATTGATGATTGATTAGATAGCCTAGTGGTGAGAAGCGTTAGCTTATTCGGCTACAGACATGAGGTCCTGGGTTTATTTAAACATTCAAAAATCAATATTGAATTTTCTGTTGAGATATTCTCAATTTTTGCCCGAAGTTGAAAAGTTGGAGATGTGCTCCACGCCCTTACCTGAGAGAGCGCGTTAAGCCGTTGGTCCTGCGCCCGATCTCTCTCCGTTAGTGGCGGATTGCTGTCACATCGAACTGTGAGAGTGAACCCAACCCGCAGTGGAGTAGCGTGGTGGGTCTATACTCTGAAAACTCTCTCTTCTATAATACGGCCGTGCCCAACAGTGGAAAGCTAATAGGCTGTTACTTACCTTTTTAACAGAATGACGGTTAATTGATGATTGATTAGAGTCTTCATGTTCATCAGTAAGCGATGATGGCCTAGTGGTAAGACACCTCAGTTTCTCTTTATAATTAAAAAGAAACTGACCTGCTTGATTGTTATTTCCAATCCATACTGTGCTTTTTGGTGACGAAATGCAAGGAAACTATTAGAACGATTAGTGGAACTAGAACGAGTGGTTTAACCCTCTCTTTAAAACCCTCTCTTATGAGTGCAGTGCAGCAGTAGGACGTTAAAATCCTGTTACTTACCTTACCTTTACTTTATTGTTGTCGGTATATTCCAGCTGAGACTTCGGAATCGCTTGACAAGCACCAAGAAAGGGGATATAATGTACACATTATTACAGTGCCATACAGTGAACAAAAAGTGGAATAAAGGGTCGTTCATGGAAATTTTGTAGAATAGATAGAACTGCCAATAAGGCCCTAAGCCATATCTCTCCCTAATCTTCTGGAATACCAGTTCCCTCATTTACACAATCCAAGGTAATGAACCAGTTTCACTGGTTGGCTGTATTCCGTATGGTACTTCCCCGGTTGAATCGCAAAATAACATCATCGATTGAGCTACGATTTACATCTAAATGTGATATTAAGTGTTACAAGGTGTGGAGCCTTTTCAAAATTAGCCCATCTTCGGGGATTGGCAGGAACAGACACAAAATTGTAATAATTATTCTTTTCTATAAGTACCACGAATATTCGAAAAACTTTTATCATGAAAAAGTTCATTTTTGTAGTTAAGATAAGTTTATTTACTGAATCTGATCATGCCTTAAAAAAGTATTACAATTTTTCTGAACAGTAATGATTTTTATTCTAGGTCAAATAATCTTGTAGATATCTAACATTATTAGTTGAAGAATGTTATGTAATTACATTCAAGTACCGCGTTGTACCCAAAACGTTGAAAATGATACTAATTATTGTAACAAAAAAAAGTATTAACATAAATATTTTACACTTTCGCTCGAAAACTAGAGCAGGAAACAAGTAAAAAGTATATAGGCAATTTCACTACAATGATGAAATAAATAATAAGTAGACCATTAAATCTATACGAATTTGTTAAATAACTCCTTTGTTTTGTTATAATTGAGGCATTACAAAGAATCTTTAACCATTACATTAGTATTAAAAGTACTCGGAAAAAAAAGATACATCTATTTGAGTCCAAGAATAATGACACAATACATTTTACAGAACGACAGTATGACAAAATGATATACTTGTGCCACTTAGCTTCGTTATACACGGATTATTAACTTAGAAAGTAATCTATTACTGAAAATTGTAATAGGTACATAATGTAACAAATGCTAAGTCAAATTGTGTCATTATTTTTCTTTAATCCTTTCAAAATAGCCCTATATACGATGTTTATTCTCGATGTATCATACATTGAGAATAAACATAATTGAATTTGCCAATATTATAAATAATTAAAAAACAAATCACTTTTTTGGCATTTTAATAGGGGCTTATAATTACTGTAAAACAATTCAAAAGAAATATCTGAATAAAATCAAAATTTACGTTAAATTGATATAACGCGATATAATGCAAATCAAAATATCTTTATTCAAGTAGGCCTATTGCAGCACTTTTGAATCGCCAAATATATATTTTTTTCCCACACACTAATTCTACTGTACGTCTGATATTGGTATTAAAGCCTACGTTCACTTATTATCTAAAAAAACATTACCATTAATATTTAAAATAATTATAGTTTTATATATGAAATTAGAGAGAAAAAAACCCCTATTAAATTATCGTAGTTGTTGTTATTTTTTTAACAATGGCAACACTTTCTAAACGTCAAAACCGTTCATTTATTCTTCAAGTCAAATGTCAAATTAAAATTCGTTAACGCTTTTTTGCGCAGTGCTGTTCTGGCACTACTATATGCCAAAATTTTAATAATAATAATAAATAACTTAACTGTAACTGCTGTTCCAATACAAATTTTATTTTATTATTTCTTCAATTTAATCTTTTTCTTTATACAATAATTAAAACATAAACAAAGATTGTAATCAAGATTCTAATCGTGGTCATTCAATCCGAATTAAGACTAACGACCTAAGGTTTCTCAATAACAATTAATTCTCCAGGTTATGAAGCATTTTATTTAAAGATTATATTTTAATATAGAAGGAAATAGTTGAAAATAAAACTGTAAGCCGGTTTTGTAAATTATAGAAAAGCACCGAAGAGATTACCGATTAGAGACTATTTTTTTACACAAAATTCTGGTTAATTTCTATACTTGCTCAAATGTAAATTCAACTACATCAGAAGCATAATCTTAAAGAGCAAAAAATTGCAATAAACGAGACGTAAATCTTATTACATAAGCCATTCGCAGATCCGGTATATCAAGGGACGTAAACGGAAATAACAGTGAATGCTCGTTATGACGATGTTTATTGACATTTGAAAAAGGCAATTTCCGCTAACAATAAATATACTTTGGGAACCGAGTATTTAAGTACATATTTGATTTATATTTATCCTTGGCTCAATTATATTTTTAATATGTCTTATTCAGATACATATTTCTCTTTAAATTATCTCTTATCCTGAATCGACACTGACAAATCGGTCTATCACCCTTAGACAAGGTCCTCTTTCTCTTAATAGCTCTTCTTGTCCTCGTTTGCTGCCTAGTTCCTTTTATTTTTTCTTTCCTGTACTTTAATAATGTTGTCATTCCACATCAATTCCTTATTCTCCGTTCCAGATTAAGTTTCGTTACATTTATTGTAACGTTTACCATTTTGAACAGAAATATAAAAATACACACGGGCTTGATTTGCATTTTAATCTGTCAAATATAACATGTTTTTTAAATATTTAATGGATACATTTCAAAAGAATGTTCGATCATATATCTAATATATTTTATAGTAAACCATATTTAAAAATAATACATAATTGTTACAACAAGTATTTATGTTTATTGAAATAAATGAGTTTTGGTTTGCGGTTTGGCTTACACGAAGTTTGATGAATAACGGAATTGAAAGAAATGTCTCGTATAACGGACAACTTGTATTATTAACATTTTGACGTCTTTGTAGTTTTGCAGATTATATCTACATAGGTCATTCATAGGTTATTATACACAAAATGTTTAAATACATACCATTAATGCAAAAAGTAGTGTATAATTTTTGAAACACTGTCTTACAAAAGTTGGATTTTAAACTTGACTATATGTGCCGTCGATATCTATACAAAGAAAAAACATTTATTCTATAATGGTGTTACAAACAGTATTCTTAACCTAGCATTGCAGCGTTACTGTTAAAATTTAAGTAAAACAAAGTAAAAAACAAACAGTTGGTAAAAAAAAAGAAATATGTGTGTACTAAAATAAAATCCAATAATAAAAGAAAACAAAATGTAATTTTTAATTCTGATTCACGCAGACAAAACGTAGTCAATAAAAATAATAACTCAGACTACATTTACTGCTACAATATAGAGGGTTCAGCAGAATAAATTTCTGCTTTCCTTTGTTTTTTTAACACATAAAGTTTTAGGTTAAAAGTATACTTTATGGCACAATATAGGAAATGTGGGGAAATATTGTTCCAACATCGTGTAACAGCATATTTAAAACTGCCTCTAAAAGCTGCCGGAAACCTAAGGGGCGCTTTATTTTTATATAACTTAAATATTCTCTGTCAAAATCCTTCCACTCCAGTTTATTTTAAAGATACGATGGATTGCCAGACTTGATAATGCCAAATAGTAAACTCGCCAAATCAGTTTTTTTTCTTGCTCTCATCTTTAACATATCCTGCAAGTATAAATAATATAGTATTTCGTTTCTATAATAAACTCACACAAGACGTTCTAAAGTTGTCATTTAAAAATTCCAAGTCTTAAGACGATACATAGATGGATTGAATTGAAATATATTAAACTAATATGGTATTGTAATGATGATGGTAATATAAAAATCAAAATACCCGATATAGTTTGTTGTGGGCTCTTCGCAGATCAGGGCGCAAAGGAACCATCGTAACATTAGATTTTAAGTCGTTCTTTAATCATCAGACGTACTAGTATATAAGTAAAAGGGCTGTAATCAAAATATCTTTATACAAGTAGGCACCCTACTTGAATAAAGATATTTTGATTTTGATTTAAAACATTTTGATATACCATTGTTACGGATTAGACGGATTGTTACTGTTACGGGAAATATCAAGCATGTTAATTCTATATAAAATTATTCACAATCACATTGATACTACTCTTTTAAGTAACATCAATATAATAATCAGATATAGGAGCTGCATTTTTGATGCTGATTTTGGTGACTGTCTTACTTTTAAGAACTATATTCTATTTAGCATGAGGTAAAATATTTTATTTTACTTCCTTTTTGGGTTTTTTTTGTGTTTAGTTTTAATTTTTTTCATATTACTAATACATATCCGAGTAGTTTCTCAAGTATTAAGTGCAAGTTTATGATCATGTTTTTTTTAATGTTACTTGGTTTTAAGCAATACTCATTGTTTTACACATCTGTATGTATGAGTGACATTCTATGATTGATCTAAATATATATAGTACTAGGTAGTACAGTAATTATTCAAATGTCCATAACAGTTCGCTCAATATGTCAACACATAGGAAAGCCTTCCATAAACCATGGAGCGCTACCGTCCGCGAGGCGCGCTTATACAGTCGAACCGTGACCGCGCACTCGCGCGCACCATGCAGCGCCCGCGCCTCTCCGTCGCGATGCGTGACAACTGGCGGCACTTGCAACGAGTATACGGGCTCGAGGTCGAAGATGACTTCTCGCCCCCTCGCCGCGCGCCCAGCTTAGACTCCCTAATCAACTCCTCCGAAGGAGCCGCGTCCAGCGCTGACGCCTCCGCCCCCGAAGACTCGGACTCCGGGGCGGACACGCGCGATCCCGACCCAGTTCTCCGTAAAAAGTGCCCCCAAAGTTTCTCGTCCTCCTCCAGTGGTCATATGGAGACGATCCACGAAGAAACAACGGAACCCAAAGTGTCTGTTAAAGAAATTCTCGCCAGGTTCGAGAATTTAACAGAAAAGATCGAAGTTGTTCAGGTAAAGATACTGTTGTTAACTTTTGTTTAAAAGGGTAGGGTGATTACTTAAAATTTACTACTAGAAATAAAAACGAACTTGTAATCCCATATTTTACAGTGAAGGTTCAAATATCATTTGTCAACCAGTTTTCGATATAGTTTTAAGAAATATGTCAAAAAATCATTTTACAAAAGACATAAAATAATTTTGTAGATTATTTAAGCGATAGAAATGTTTGGACTTGATTTCAGTTGCTCACAGAAGCAATATATTAAATATTGTAACATACAAAACTATCTTTAAAAGAGTAACCATTCGGTTTCTTGCAGATTTCTTCTCAGCGGATTTAACTTTTTGAACCGTTGTTAGATTTGTTACCAACGGACAGACTACTGACGATTCAAAAGTATTTTTTGAGCCTACTAGAATAAAGAATATTTTGATTTGATTTTGAAATCTAAATAAAACTAATGGTCCGGGATTCTGGGTCTATTTTTGTACTTGATTATTATCGAGCTAATTTTCCGTAAGTGGCTTCATTTTGACTTTCGATTTGTAGGAGAACATGACTGTTAAATTATATAAATATTGACTAATTAAAAAAAACAAAATCAGTTAGTTAATAAACATTATCGATACATGTTGGAAGGAGGGGACTCTTGGATCAAACCATATATTTTGTAGGTCGTAACTAATTTAGATTACATTTATTACCTACCACAATCGATTTCGTAGAGGAAAATGGAACCGTGGATCCCGGACTATAAACATACACATTAGATAGGTGAAAAAGAAAAAAATATAATTAATTCAAATATTAAGCCTTATCTAAATTACTGCCCATGGGATGTATTCTTTAAACTTTGGATAATTAAGCTGATCCTTTGTCAGAGGTAAGCTTTTAAACAGGAGTTCAAAAATAACTTTGCTTCTAATTTCCACGGTTCTATAGTTTCCACGCCAAATATGTGATCTTGTGTAATAGATCCATTTATCTGCAACTTTTTAATTTCGACGTCAGTCGCCACTACACCAGCCAATTTGAAGATATTTTTAAATGTTTAAGATAGTTTTAATGGTTGTTGTTTGAATACTTTATTAATTTTATGATAGAATAGTAATAAAAAAAAACTATGTAACAGTTTTAACGCTCCTCTTGTTAAGTAAAGGCCGCATCATACATAGAAAAAAGGATTTTTAACGTAGGACACAGTATAAAGTACTTTATAGTAATAAATTAAAAATCACAAAAGTATGTAATTCGAACAAAGATGCGCAAAAACGTAATCACTAAAAGTAATCTCTTACAAGCAACCCATTACATAAAAGTGCTTAATTATAAGGATTTGGACTGCTGCACAAAAATAAACATGCTAGGCGTATGTACGTTCAAATACCATGATATTTCAATACATTGCTTAGTGTCTTTTAAAAATATCTTCAATTTATTATGTATCAATAACAATATTTGACCTTTTAACAAAGGAAGAAGCTCAAAAATTTGTCATAATAAAGTCAAATAAAAAAGATACAAACGTCAAGAGTTTATGGCAAAACCTTTCAAATCATAGGTTTATTTGTATTACACTATAGATCTTAGAATTATTTATTTCAAAATACATTCTACTTAAAAATGTATCTGCAAAAATATAACGGATTCTACATTCACATTTAAAATATTGCATCCTTCATATTCATATAATAACATACCATTTAAATTGAATTCGGTTAAATAATACAGATTATGACTTAACACGTTTATATTTTTTATTACCGCTGCTTATATTTTCGTATACAATACAAAAATACTTTTCGACTGCAAAATTGTATAATCAACAAATTCGTAATGATTAAAGACATTTTTAGAGTTTTACTTCTTCAGCGTTGGGTTAGAACACTTTGTTACTCATATTTCATGTATTTGATTATTTAAACAATTTATAGATAAATTATAACACAAAATTTACTATGTTTCTGTAATAACTAGCTTACAAGTAATGCTTTAGAAATTAAGGCTAAGATGGTTTTAGACCACTAAACTCGATCACTCACTTCGTGATTGATTTAAAATTAAGCTAACTGAGAGTTTTCTTTTTTTTTGTCGCTGGGAAATGCATTTACGCATCCCGACTAATGGGGTCGGGTGTTTGGGACTCCGCGAGGGCACGAACTCGCAATACCCACTAAAACCTATTGGGACCGTTATCAACCATGAGTGGGGAGTCAGAGGTTCGTTGAGGCATTCCTCTCTGGCCCCTCGATTGCAGTTCACTGCTATAATACTTGCCAGTGACAGGTCTGTGTGTGTGTGTATTAGTCACTGAGGTCCCCAGGCGGGACATTCTGCCACAGTGTGGTTGGCTGTGTCTTACGAGGCACCACACTCGTGGCATCTGGTCGACGGCTCACAGCCAATAGTTTGGTAAAGGTATTTGCCGTAGCAACCATGATTGGTGAGCACCTGTGCCAACCTGTAGGAGAGCTATCCGTGCTCTCTGCCCAGCCAGTTGTCCAGATGAGTCCAGATCGCCTCTACTATGGCCCCGCCCGCTACTGGGGACCCGAGATCCTCCTTTCATCTTTGAGTCAAGGCTCTGTTAGCTAGAACCCTGACCCTCCTTATCTCGTCAGCGTCTAGTGATTGCCCTCTGCTTGCCAGTGCAGAGCAGCTGTGAAAATTTCCGCCCTGAGCTCCCATGGGGGATCACTTGCCAGAGAGTCAGTTTGCTAAATTTCAAGTCCATGTTGGCGTTTACTAAGTATTCCTGTACTTCCCCATATTCACACGGTACTCGTATTGTAAAGTTTGACCTAACCCTAACTCAGTTTATAGCATTAGCTATACTGTGTATGGTGTTAAGAGATTTGGTGGTTATGGTTAAGAGGTTATGGTGTTAAGTAATACAAATATAATTAGTTGTAACACTTTAATTGATACTCGGTAATACAGAGTTTGTTCCCAGCAACATGTATTCGGTTTGTGAGACATTTTTTTAAACTAACTTTATCTAAATATAAGTATATGAAAATCTTAATATTTAAATGCATAACTGTCCTTTCAATGTACAACTTTATTAATAAATTACAAATCATAACGAACTTACGTTTATACTATGTTACATTGTTAACAATTTTTTTCTTTTGAAACAGGATATCATTGCTGTCACTTTGATTTGTTTAGTAATAAATAGTGGTTTATATTGACTTAAACTTGCCTATTAGTTGCTTAAATACATAACTTCTATATTAATACATACAAAAAACCTAAGTGGCAGCCTATTGACGTCCCACTGCTGGACACAGCTTCTTCATTTAAGGCAAAGAGGGTTTTTAAAGCATAGACTCACCCTGCACTGCTGATTGGCAGGCATTAAAACATGTATCGAAGGAAGTAAAATAACATTATTAATGTGTAAAAATTTCTTTCGTTTTGATGGTGTCATTACTTCTTAAGTGCTGAACTAAATTCGATAACTTTTGTTACAAAATGACAAAATATATAAAATTAACTACACGAGATATATAAGTGTAAAATAATATTTGATTGTTTAACTGTTAAATTATTAGTAAATTTATGGTATAAAGAATCGTGTGTTAAAAACAAATATACATCTGTTAGTTTATTTATAAATAAAAACCTATGAGTTATTTTAGGCTACTGATGGCAATCAACGATTTATAATGCACACAAATGATTACTGAAGCCCATTCCCTGGTAATTATTTAATCATTTGGTACGACGCAACTCGACACTTGACGCACGCAACGAGTATTAGACGTGAACATGACCCTTCACTGGTCAAGGCGTACTACTTTTTATAACATCACGTTTAAAAACTAGAAAATCCTTAAATAAGCAAATTAATCCCTTTAAAATTGTAGATATTTATTCACATCAAAATATCTTTATTTAAGTAGGCCTATTACAGCACTTTTAAATCGTAGAATATCGTTTTATATGTTATTTATATGAATGACAGATGATAACAATAAAGATCGACTAATAATCTAAAGGTTACGAGGGTTCCTTCGCACCCTGATCTGAGAAGAGCCCACAACAAACTCAGTCGAGTCTACGTTTTTTTTTGTCATCATCATTACAATATATATATTTAATTTATTCTATATCTATATACATTTAGAGCTTTTCAATCACTCCCACCCTTTTTTGTCTTTTTAGTATTCCTTCAAATTATAAAATGATTTCACTATTAGCTTTCTGTTAATGAAAGATTTAAATTTACTCAGAGACATATTTGTAACTTCTTCTGGGAGCTTGTTATACATATACGTATACAGTTACCCTTGAATGACTTTTCAATTTTATGTAGCCAACTAGAATTTACAGTAACTTTATTTAAAAAATATATTATAAAAATAAACTTATTGAACAAGCGCGCATGCGTCGAAAATTTAAAGCATGCGCACTAAATTACGCATTTTTAATGGAAAAGTATCAAGAGTCACTTAAAATAGCGCCGAAAGTGTTACTTTAATGTTACTTTAGTATTAAATTATGATTTTCATATTGTTGTTTTAACATACATACATACATGCATAGCATCACGCCTCATTCCTATAGGGGGAGGGCAGAGACAACGTCCTTCTACTTGCCACGATCCTTGCATATCTCCTTCGCTTCTTTCATTCGCATTAAAACTTTCATACAAGTTCGTCGGTTTAGAGTACTCTTGACCTGGCCCTTATTTAAAATGTCCTGGATTTGATCCAGGAACGTTCGCCTTGGTCTTCCCCTTCCAACTTTCCCTTTCACCCTTGACTCATAAATCCTTTTTGTCAGTCTCCTTTCGTTCATTCTCTCTACATGCCCAAACCATCTAAGCATACCTCTCTCAATTTTAGACACTACGTCTTCTTTTATACCACAACGTTCACTTACCACACTATTACTTACTCTGTCACGCAGTATGAGTGGATTAACACTCATACTTCTCAACGATCTCATCTCATATCAAGTTGTTTTAAACCGTATAAATTAAAAGGTAGAAGATAAGATAGAAGATAAAATAAGATTATAATAATAGTTGTATAAGTTTATTTTTACATACGAGGGAATCGTGAAGATTACTGGCTCCGTGTTGAACAGTTTCCTTGTTTTTTTTTAATAAATCTGTCGTAATGTTATACGATTAATAGCATTCCAAGTATGAAAACATGTGTCTTTATCAACAATGGCTACAGGAAACAGTTGCTTAATAATGACACGCGTGAAAAGTGAAAAAAAAGTCGTCACACACAATGTGTTCAGTATGTTGAGGAGAAAGTTTACTTTAATATTCATGTAAGAACGTTTTAAATAAGAAGATACTCATACTGGTTACCTAAACGGATCGTTATAATACTGGAATTTTCATGGTAAGTAAATTAAGTTTTATACTGCGTAATGATAAACTTAGGGTGTGCATTCGACCATCTGGCAAATTAAAGTGGAAAGTGTAGATAAAACTATATTTATGTGTTTTGACGTAATATTACGTGACTTTTAAATGCCAAAATGTACTTGTTTCGGTTAAAGTTTTTTATTTACAAGTAGGTCAATAATTCCCTTTCTTATAATTTAGGAATGGCTTTATAATATTTTATTTTATTAGGGAAACAAACAGTTTGAACAATACGTACAGTTTAGTAGACATTAGGCGTGTGCGCATAATTCGAACTTGCGAGTTATTCGTTCCGAATCGAATGTTAATATTTGATTCGAAACTCGAATCGAATAATTCTATAATTCGAAACAGTTCGAATAATTCGATTTTTTTTCCGAATTATTCATAAACTATTAAATTATTGGTGATTTTTCGAATATCTTCAGTTCAGGGTTTTTTACGTTAAAATTAACATTCTATATACATTTTATTCAAGCCAAGAAATATATTTACACAAATAGAAGAATTATTATAGTTTTTAATTTTAAAGAGAATGAAATAACACAAATTGTAACGTAGCACATACAATATTTTTGTTTAAAAATAATAATACCATTTCGCCAGCAGTGAAAAAGAATCTTTCACTTTCTAGTGAAAAAAATTTCGGTGTCTCTTGCCAATCTCAAACCATCTATATTATGGTTTCGACGGAGATTATATTCTCTGGTTAATTGATTTTTAAACAAAAAGGATATTATTCGCAAGTCGAATATTTCGATACACGATTAAAATTAAATTGTAAATTAAGCCATTGAAAATCTAGAGAGATTTCATTAATTTGCGAATTATTCGATAAATTCGTTTCGAAATCGATTCGATTCGATTAGATTCCAACGATATTCGCACACCCTCAGTAGACATATATGAGTTTTTGACACTATACAATTTGTATTGTAATAAAACTTTATCAACTTAAAATTATAGGCCAAATAAATGAAGACATTGTNAACAGTTCGAATAATTCGATTTTTTTTCCGAATTATTCCTAAACTGTTAAATTATTGGTGATTTTTCGAATATCTTCAGTTCAGGGTTTCTTACGTTAAATTTAACATTCTATATACATTTTATTCAAACCAAGAAATATATTTACATAAATAAAAGAATTTTTATAGTTTTTAATTTTAAAGAGAATGAAATAACACAAATTGTAACGTAGCAAATACAATATTTTTGTTTAAAAATAATAAATACGATACTGAATCGGGTGATAATGAAGTTCGATTATCAGAGACCATATCGCCAGCAGTGAAAAAGAATCTTTCACTTTCTGGTGAAAAAATTTTCGATGTCTCTTGCCAATATCACCATCTCTATTTTTTATGGTTCCGACGGAGATGAACTTATATTGAAAATGAGCGATTGTATTCTCTGGGTAATTGATTTTTAAACGAAAATTATATTATTCACAAGTCGAATATTTCGATACACGATTTAAATTAAATTGTTAATTAAACCATTGAAAATCTAGAGAGATTTCATTAATTTGCGAATTATTCGATAAATTCGTTTCGAAATCGATTCGATTCGATTAGATTCCAACGATATTCGCACACCCTCAGTAAACATATATAAGTTTTTGTCACTATACAATTTGTATTGTAATAAAACTTTATCAACTTAAAATTATAGGCCAAATAAATGAAGATATTGTGTGATTTTTATTTCTGACAAGTTAGCTCTTGACCTCACACCTGATAGTAAGTGATGATACAATATAAGATAGAAGCACTCTAATCTGGTAAGAAGCAATTTATCTCTTATGGTTTCTACATTGTGTCATATTGGAACAAAAATCATTTACTTGGCGGTACGTATTTGCTGGTAGGGTGGTAACTAGCCACGGCCGAAGCCTCGAACCCGAGACCTCTACTATCAAAGCGAGTACTCGAACCACTGCATCAACAAAGACTTTAAAGCTACCCAATATTATCATTGTCATAAACATAATATTAAAAACAGTAACACGTTACACTTCATTTTTTATATTTCGTACCTTTTTTCAAGCGTAACAGTAAATATTGACAAATATGACAGTTATTTCCACATATGTAACACACAAATATTTACTGTAAGAGATAGCTCTTGTATTTGAAATAAAATAACATCAAAATTACGAAAAATATTAGTCCATGAAGGACGTGACACAAGCCATTTTCGTAATTATTATCCATTTATATGTTTAGAGTTTCTAATAGGTGTAATTGATTTTAAATTATGCCGATGTTGGATTACAAAATCTTGTAAGCTTTGTTGTTACAAATTTTTATTTAACAAAAAGCGAATATAATTGCTCTATCACATATATTATAAGCGGTTTTACGTCTATGTGTTACATTCTTAATAAGTTTGTTTCAATAGATAATCTATATATGATATAGCGTCATGTATTGCTCAAAACTCTTAATAAATTACACTGTAAATAGTTTTTGATGTATAAATAGAAAACAGAGAGGTTATTATCGGTTTCCTTAGTGGTACATACTTATTAATATACTTATTATCGACTATCAGCTATTATTTGACGACTTCACTGGCACTAGTGTGAGTACTCGCTTTGCTAGCAGATGTCTTGGTTTCTATCCCTGGCAGGGCCATTTTAGGAATTTTTATTTTCCAATTTATCTGAGTCTTAACTGGTGGAAGCCTACGGCCGTGACTAGTTAGCCGAACAGCCAAAAGGTACCGCCAAGCTAAGAGATTTGCCTTCCAATATGATGCTGTGCAAAAACCATAAGAGGTAAATTACCTCTTAATAGATTAGGGCCCTTCTACCTTAGGCTGTATCATCACTTACCATCAGGTGTGATAACAGTCAAGCACTAATATGTCAGCAATAAAAAAGATCTTTACACATACACACGCAAAGAAATAAAGTCTGCTTGTAAAGTATAAAGCAGCTTTTACTTAAAGAATTATTACATTTATAATTCTACCATAAGAACTACAATATTTTTAATTTTTTTATTTTAAGACCCTAATTCATTCCGGTAGGCAGAGACCACGTCCTTCCACTTGCCACGATCCTTGCATATCTCCATCGCTTCTTTCATTCTCATTAAACCTTTCATACAAGTTCGTGGTTTCGTGGTGGATTGAAACTGCGAAACAAAGTAAGAAATAGTGTGATAACAGAATGTTGGGGTATAAAAGAAGAGGTAGTGACTAAAATTGAGAAAGGTATGCTTAGATAGTTTGGGCTTGTAGAGAGTATGAATGAAAGGAGACTAACAAAAAGGATTTATGAGTCAAGAGTGAAAGGAGAAGTTGCAAGGGGAAGGCCACGGCGAACGTTCCTGGACCAAATCCAGGATATTTTAAATAAGGGCCAAGAAGAGGACTCTAAGCCGAGGAACTTGTATGAAAAGGTTTAATGAGAATAAAAGAAGCGAAGGAGATATGCAAAGATCGTGGCAAATGGAAGGACGTGGTCTCTGCCTATCCCAATGGGAATGAGGCGTGATGATATGTATGTACGTATTGAAAGATTGATGAGGGTAGATTTATTTAATGACGGAATATAAAAAATCAATGAAATTTGTTAGTTATACTCCAATGCTATGTGGTTTGATGACTGTTTAAATTGAAGGCCATGTTTTTGTTGAACTTTTTGTGATTGTATCAATGCAAAACTAATACAATCCGCCACCGTCAATCGTCGCCGGCGACAATCGCGCGGGAATCGGACCGTACTTCCGTTTCCTAATATTACACGCGAACCCGTGTGAATACCTTTTTGTACTTTTTAACTGCATACAAATTACCACTTCTCTATAGTCTCACCTAAAGGTACGTGACAACTTAATGGTTATTTACTAGAACGCAGTTTATTTAGGGTACGATTCTAGTTAGCCGCAAAAGCCTCTAACTTTTTGATGGTTAGTGATTCTAGGTGGTTTTTTTACTGAAACGCAATGTTATTGTGTTAGACTATTAATTAGCCAAGTCATAGCCTCTCACAAATCCAGATTGAAATAAATTATTAAATGGAATTTCATAAAAGTGCTTTGCTTGTTAGCAAAACCAACGATGTCTTCTCACCATTACCCTCAGTTATTATTTCCATGTGCTATGTGCATATATTATTATTTTTGTTTTGTTGTATTTTCTTCATATTATAAAATAACATTCTCTCCGAGCCTGTTTCTATAAAAGAATATTTTGTGAACAAAGTCATTACGGCTACAACATTATAAGAACTTTCTATAAACTACTATTACTACTACTACTATTGGAATCCCTGACGTTGACATTTCGAATGAAGCCCAATTCCGTAGTCACTTGTTAACCAAAAAACTCGGGGTGCTCAAAAGAGCCAAGCGGTACTTTATGTTTGAGCACAGGTTGCTCTTGTACAAGGCTCAAGTTCGCCCGCATCTAGAGTACTGCTCTCATCTGTGGGCTGGGGTACCCCAATATCAATTCCTTTTCTTAGATCGCTTACAAAGACGGGCAATTCGAATTGTCGACGATCCTCAATTAACATATAACTTGGAAACCCTGGAGCACCGTAGAAACGTTAGTTCTGCATGTGTTCTACCGGATTTATCACGAGGAATGTTCTGAGGAGCTATTTAATTTAGTACCCTCTTGATTCTACAATCGCTCAATTCAAATAGCAAATTCCATTCGCACAACTTGGATTCGTGGCGTTCAGGCACAGTATGTTTCCGGCGATCATTCCTTCCGTGCACATGCCGTATGTGGAACGAACTTCCATTCAAAAATCAATATTGAGTTTTCTATTAGGATTTTCTCAATATTTTCCCGAAGTTGGAAAGTTGGCGGTGTGATCCACCCCCGTGACTCGGAGAGCACGTTAAGCCGTCGGTCCTGCACCTGATCTCTCCGGTCGAGTCGGATTCCTGTCACACCTGAGTATGAGTGTGAAGGAATAGAGAGTGCATTTGTGTACTATGCCTGCCTATCCGCAGTGGAGCAGCGTGGTGGGTCTATGCTCTAAAACCCTCTCTCATCCAAGTGAGGAGGGCTGTGCCCAGCAGTGGTACGTTAATGGACTGCTACTTACCTTACTATAAATAAAAACTACTTTTTTAAAACAGAATCGTTGCCATAAATAATTAATGACACATTATAAATTAATCTATTTAATTTTGTATATAGGCCGTTCAATTATTATGTCATATTTGACTTTATTATTTCTTTCATCACGCGAAATAAAGTTTAAACTCGAGACTGTATCTCATTTTCAATTGGGTTTAATAAAACCTCGCGCTTCTCAGAAAATAATATTATATATTATGATATTTTTATAACAACGAATTAGCATATTTATTATATTATAAGATTATGATTTAAACTTTGAAATAAATTGCGAAAATATTAATGAATTGTCTGTGTGATAACAGAAATAGCCTACTTAAGAGATTGACTAAAGTATTCATTTAAAAACTAGTTTTGTACGTTTCTTCAAGCTTTGTTAAAGTTATCATTAGCTGAGTAGAGGAGGCTAGTTGCTCTCAGAACACCGTTACGTCGATTAAGAGCGAAATGAGAGATCGATTACTAATGTATTAAGCGGCCATTGCAGTCGACAGTGTAAATATTACGATTGTAGATCACGAGTGCGTCGTGCGAAACTAATTTTACTGCAAATTGCCTTCTGTAAGACTATCGCTATTTCGAATAGAATACGTATGAGAAAATTTCACTATTCTTCATTCAACAAGCGATTACAATACTATTCTTTTGTAAAGCAATTCTAGTGGTCAGCTTGTTTGACTAGAGATAATAAAAGTCGAGCTAATACAAAATTCATATTTGGTTTTGCCTATCACTATTTCGAATAAAAAATAAAATACGTATGAAAAAAATTCACTATTCCGCATTCAATGAACGATTACAATACTATTCTTTTGTAAAGCAATTCTAGTGGTCAGGTTGTTTGACTAGAGATAATAATAGTCGAGCTAATACAAAATTGATATCTGGTTATGACTATTGCTATTTCGAACAGAATACCTATGAGAAAATTTCGCTATTTTTCATTCTACGATTGATTACAATACTATTCTTTTGTATCACAAGTCTAGTGGTCAGCTTGATTGACTAGAGATAATAATAGTCGAAATAATACAAAATTGATCTTTGGTTTTGACTATCGCTATTTCGAACAGAATACGTATGAGAAAATTTCACTGTTCTACTATTAAAGGCAGTTTTCGTTTCGCAACGTTCAAGTGTAGGAATAATATTCCACCACCGATAAGAAAGTCCAAATGCGTTGGAAATTTCAAACCCCTGTGCTAGCAGTGGCTTCTTAATGTAGAAAAGTCCAACACCAATTGGACAATTGTTAAATAAAAATTTGAAATTTAGTTAGTAGTAATTACATTTTAAATCTAATGAATTACCGAATTCCATTTTTAATTTATTATTTTAATCACTTATTAATTTATTTATTATTATTATTATTATTATTATGACTTTTTTTTTAATTTAAGCTGCGCAGTACCGCAAGCAAGTGTTTAGCGTCCGAACTTCTTAGAACCATTTCCTTTAAACTACATTTAATAAAACTACAGCCCATGTCCGCAATTCTTTTTTGTATAGTTTAGATTTTTTATTATCAATTTTTTTTTGCTTTCTCTTTTATAGTCTAGTTATAATATGTTTTTACTCTGGTGTTGGCAGCAGACGTATTAAGGTGCGAACTGAAAAGCAGCTTCAAGCTGAGTTTTACGCGTTTTCGCAGAAATGTTTATATATTTTTAACTTTTGTCCTATTTAATGTAAACGCCACATTTTTTGCGAATAAAGATCTTATTATTATTATTATTCATTAAACGAACGTTTATAATACTATTCTTTTGTATAGCAAGTTTAGTGGTCAGCTTGTTTGACTAGTGATAATAATAGTCGAGCTAATACAAAGTTGATATTTGGTTTTACTATCGCTATTTCGAACAGAATACGTATGAGAAAATTTCACTATTCTTCATTCTACGATCGATTACCATACTATTCTTTTGTATAGCAAGTTTAGTGGTCAGCTTGTTTGACTAGGGATAATAATAGTCGAGCTATTGCAAAATTGATATTTGGTTTTCTGTTAAAATATTTTTATTATTTGGAGTGGAGACAAGAGAGCATGTTAAACAATCGTACTATACACTTACACTTCTGCACTACAATATCTTATTTTATATACAGGTGTCCAATAAAGAGTGAATAATCCTGAAATTGCTAATAGTACAGCTATAGATAGACTAAGAATACACAAAAAACGTATTAAATTTGTGGTCATGGTGGACTTTAAAGTGTAGTAATGTCAATAAAACGACTTTTTTTAAACTTCATATTTTGAGCACTATTTGAGATCATTTGTGTGAATTTCTTATGTGACTGAATATAAATAATTTGCGAGCAGAAAGCCATTTAAAAGTTTTATACTAACTAAAATACGTATACATATAATTTAGTGTACTGTACCTATTCGCAAAAAATCGTTGCATAGGGGTCCAGTAATTAAATTTGTGAATATATAAAGCATGTTTTTGAGTAATAAATTTTTTTTCTGTTCGCTTCATATAAAATAGGTTTCATCTGATCTACTGCGTGTTATTGTTGGGTCAATAGAGTAGCGGGAATGTTAATGTACACAGATGCGTGAAGAGAGAGTGAATACTTTGTGCATCGACGTTAAATGATCGACATCCATTCAACCTTGCAACGTGTGTACCGTTTTACAGGAATACGTGCTACAAAAATAGATAACTCAGAATATATATTACTTTACAAGTTAAACAAAACTAAACATATACACAATGAAACTATAAAATAAAACAAGAAGAAGTAACAGAAACACAGGAAAAGAAAATAAAAACGCATGCAAACAGGTGGCCTTAGCACTACGTAGTGATCTGCTATAATCCTGAGGCGTTAAGATGCATTTAATTCCGTGAATCCTCAGTCGGATTCATTCTTTGTTGTATTTTAAGTATAATGAGATTATTCTTGTACCAGAAAACACCACTCTTCAGTTTTACTTCGTTACTTGTGAGTTCTCTTTTATGTGTACCAATGTGAGAAATAAAACAATAAAAAAGATAAAACGAGCAAGACTTAGATATAACAAGTGCGTGTGATTAAATGTGTCTGTGTGAGTGGGACTGTTCTGCAAACGTGTCTGTGTTCCTACAATATCTAATCACGAATAATTTTTTAACAATTATTCAATTTTATTCTAATGAAAGTACTTAACCAGTTCATCAAAGATTTTTTTACAAGAATGGTAATTTAGAGGTCTATTTAATTTTTTGTTAGTTAAATTGTAGATATGACTCGATGAGAACATAGGATTCTGGCAAAGGAAGTTTGGGATGTATTTGTTTGCGCTACACTTGATAATATAGACGATTCATTCAATTTCAAAATACTACGTTCCTATAATTATTTTACATTAACCCTGACAAATTTAGCTAGAAAAAACGCTTGCATTATATTTGTAGGTTTATAAACTTATTAATTAAAGTTTAAAAAAGAACGTGACAATTGTTAGATAGATCGTTCTTTTTTAAAACGCTTTTATTAGCTTGGGCTGTATGTATGTATGTAATGGAATCTTTGAGCGCGATTTTTAGCTATCTCCAGAAGTCTAATTAATTCGAAACTTTGCATACGTATTAAGAGCCAATGACAATGACATAATTCGATAAAAATTTCACATTATCCTTGTTAGTACCGCCAGGATTAATATATTCCTTTGATAGATCCTGTATGAGGGAGTGAAAAGGATAAAGCTAGGTTGCGATCTGCCGTCTCGGATAAGTCGAGTAAAGATGTTTTAGATTATTATCAATGAGTGCATTTGTTCGATTAGAGTATTTTCAATACAATCTAAAGATTAGTAAGTAGAAAGTACTTTATTGGTCAATGTTTAAATAACGAAAAATAATTATATAAACAAGACTGAAACTCTAATTAACTAGATGTTTGGAAAAATACTAAATCGTAGTAATAATAAGTAGTAGTTTCCAAAAAAACTAAAAAACAAACTTTTATAGTAAACCGTACTAAAAACTAGAAAATACCTTTTAATAATAAGTTATAAACAGAATCATTTAATTAAGTGTGAAAAGCGTGGGGTGCATTTCACAACATACCTCTCCTTTCATAGACAGTAGAATGATTGTAACCTCTAATATGTCAAGCAGTTTATGACTTATTATTAAAAATTATTTTCTAGTTTTTAATGCGGTTTACTATAAAAACGTGTTTTTTAACTATTATTTATAAAACTACTTAATGGTATCTTGGATGCGCCATAACTCTTCTCCAAAATTTATTTTCCATACAAACTCCCACGAAAAAATACTTTTAATATCTTCACCTCACGCACAAACCCAGTTTGCACTAGCTAATCAAAAAATTAGTAAATACATACAACACTTTACATAATATGTTTAAAAGGAACCTTGCAATTAGTTTTTACTTTAGTTATTGTAATTAATTCGTCGTCGTCGTCGCTTCAACCGATGGACGTCCACTGCTGGACATAGGTCTCACGTAATGATGTCCACAAGGCCCGATCTTGCGCCGCCTGGCTCCAGCGGCTACCGGCGACCCTCTTTATGTCGTCGGTCCACCTTGTGGGGGGTCTCCCTACACTGCGCCGCCCGGTGCGGGGTCGCCACTCCAGCACCTTCGGGCCCCAACGTCCATCGGTCCGTCGGACTATGTGCCCCGCCCATTGCCACTTCAGGTTCGCGATTCGTAGGGCTATGTCGATGACTTTGGTTCTGCTACGGATCTCCTCATTTCTGATTTGATCACGTAGAGAAATTCCGAGCATAGCCCTCTCCATCGCACGCTGAGCGACTCTGAGCTTTCGTATGAGGCCCATAGTCAGCGACCACGTTTCGGAGCCGTAGGTCATCACTGGCAACACGCACTGTTCGAAGAGCTTTGTCTTCAAGCACTGAGGAGTATCGGACGAAAATATCTGGCGTAGTTTCCCGAACGCTGCCCAACCGAGTTGGATTCGGCGGTTGACCTCTTTCTCGAAATTGGACCTACCTAGCTGGACAATGTGTCCCAGGTATGTATATTCGTCTACAATTTCGAGTGCTGAGTTCTCAACGATGACTGGGTGGAGCGGAACATGGATATTGGACATAACTTTCGTCTTATCCATGTTCATTTTTAGGCCCACCTGTCGAGAAGCTCTGCTGAGGTCATCGAGCATTGCATTGAGATCTTCCAGAGTCTCTGCCATAATGACCACGTCGTCGGCAAACCGTAGATGAGTGATGTACTCGCCGTTGATGTTGATGCCCAGTCCGTTCCACTCCATAAGCTTAAACAGGTCCTCCAACGCCGCAGTAAAGAGCTTCGGGGAGATAACATCTCCCTGTCGCACTCCACGCTGCAGTTGGATAGACTCTGTGCTTTGGTCCTGTATACGGACTGACATGGTGGCGTTTTCGTACAAACACTTCAACACGTGTATGTACCGGTGGTCAATTCGGCATCTCTGCAAAGATCTCAACACGGCCCATGTTTCCACCGAATCGAAGGCTTTCTCATAGTCCACGAACGCCAAGCAAAGTGGCCGATTATACTCCTCGGTCTTCTGTATAATCTGCCGCAGCGTAAAGATGTGGTCTATGGTACTAAAGCCTTTTCGGAATCCGGCTTGTTCGGGAGGCTGGAAGTCGTCAAACTTGCGAGCGAGACGATTCGTAATGACCCTCGAGAACAGTTTATAGACATGACTTAGCAGCGCAATAGGTCTATAGTTCTTCAATAAGGTGTTGTCACCTTTCTTGAAGAACAGAACTACCACGCTCCTATGCCATGCCTTTGGCACCGTGCCTTCCAGGATGACGGAATTGAACATTCGCTGAAGGACTTTAAGAATGGGTTTTCCACCCGCCTTCAGGAGTTCCGCTGTGATTCCGTCATCACCCGGTGCCTTGCCGTTCTTCATCTGTTTGAGAGCCATACTAATCTCGTACAAGCTGACGTCCGGGATATCTTCGGTATAATGCCGGGTCAGTTTGGCACGGGGATCTTTAGCCAAACTATCAATAGGCTTGCAAGTCGATGTGTACAACTGTCCATAGAAACTCTCAACCTCCCTCCGAATCTCAGGTCCAGATGCAATGAGTTCGCCGTTATGGGTCTTCAGCCGCGTCAACTGGCTCTGACCGATAGACAAATCTTTTGCGAACACTTTAGTGCCTTTGTTGCGTTCGATGGTATCTCGTATACGCTCGGCATTAAAGTGTCGCACATCACGCTTTTGCGATTTAGAGATCTGTCTATTGATCTGCCGATATGCGGACGCGTCTGCTGTAGACTGCAAGCTCATTGCATGTCTCTGTTCCATGAGATTAAGAGTATGGTCTGAGAATCTCTTGGTTTGCTTTTTACGGGGTTTATAAAATTTCATCCCAACCGTATGGACAGTTTCCACTAGCCTATCGTTTAGCTCGTCCACAGATTCGCAATCCTCGAGGCAGGCGAAGCGGTTTTGCAGCTCTAGTTGAAAGCTCTCGGGGTTTTGGATATGCGCGCGAGTGGGTCGGAGCGTAGACTTCACCAGTCTGAACCGCTCTCGGTGTACGTTGATATTCAATGTGCCTCTTACCATACGGTGATCGCTCCCAGTTTTCACTTGATTGATCACAGAGACATCATTGAATATGTTCCGTTTCGTAGACATGATGAAGTCAATCTCGTTTCTCGTGGAACCATCAGGACTCAGCCAGGTCCATTTTCGGAGCGGCTGTTTCTTGAAAAAAGAGTTCATCATATAGAGTCCCTCCTTTTCCATGAAATCAGCGAGCATCTGTCCCCTCTGGTTCCGTTGCCCATACCCAAATTGCCCCACTCTCAACTCTGCCCCGCTTCGTTCGCCGAGTTTTGCGTTGAAATCACCCATAACAACGTTGTAGAAGGTCCTAGAGGTATGCATGGCTTTGGAAATGTCCTCATACATAACCTCTACATCATCATCTGGATGCGATGATGTGGGTGCGTAAACCTGGATGACCTTCAACGAATACCGTTTGGTAATTCTGAGTATCAGGTACGCTACCCTGTTGGACACGCTGTTAACTTCTACAACGCTGTTGACGAGAGATTTGTGGACGAGGAACCCGACACCACCTTGGGACTGGTGTTCGCCCTCCCGGTAGTAGAACAAGTTACCGGATTTGAGGATTATCGTGTCCTCCCCCTCTCTACGGACTTCCGACAATCCTATAATATCCCAGTGTAACTTGTTTACTGCTTCTTCCAGTTCGAAGATCTTTTCGTCGGTCCTCAAAGTGCGTGCGTTGTATGTTGCCAGGTCAAGTCGTCGGGGTTGGCAGCGGAATCTCTTCCGGAGATTCTTAGCACCCCCTGCCCCGCCGTTACCATAACCGCTGCCAGAGCTAGGAATAGCGGGGCTGCCGGGGACTGGGGGCCGTTGCTGCCTTGTCTCAATCATTTCGTGGTTGTGCCAATAATCACCACGCTTGGCAGGCGGGTTGGTGATCGCAGTGCTGATCCTCTCGCACCGATAACGCTGCTGCCCGTTATCGGTCTGTGGCATTTATGTCAGCTATAGAGAATGGTTATACCGCCATTTGTCGGTCGCCAGAGCCTCGTCGGTAAAAGCAGGGTGCACCGCGTGCAGGTGAGGTTGGCATTTGGGGAAACGGATTGGGACGCGTTTCTCCCTTACACCCCTGTAATTAATTATATTTTTCTAATTTTATCACTTTGTAATATTAGTCTGCATTTGCACTTTTTTGTTTTATACTCATGTCATTGTTTCCTTTAATTAGAATATTACTCGCCTTGTCTTAATGTAAACATTTTTTTTTTACCATGGAACTAGTAATAAGTGCTGTTGGGAACCTATAATTACCTTAGAACTAGGGATATTTAATTACCTTTGAACTGTTACTAACTTTATGCAGAGTAAATCATAACAACTAGTTTGTGATCAACAAAGAAGGTAAAAATAACACGGTACGAGGAAAATATCGGGAAAATGTTTACTGTTTACATATTTAAATGATAAACGCCTGAATACCTACCATCACGAAGCAACTTGCCATGTCCATTGCTATATACATAGGCTATTTGTATTACATTTTAAACGGACGCGCGCGTTCGAGTGTACTTCCTGTATTGTCACCAGTAATTTGCGTGTTTCTATAAATCATATAGTAGTAGTTTGAGACACTAATGTTCTCCAGCAAGTATTTTTATGAATAAAAATCCTGATTAAAATAGTTTTTCTGTGTATAGTAAATAAGTAGGCATCCTGCATTGAATTGGCCTGGAGGAGTCATCCGCTTGCCAATAGTGTGCTGCAGCTGTCGACTCAACGCATCATACTGTGGCAGATTGTGCCTGGGGACCTCAACGTCATTTCCTGGTGGCGCTGATTGGCGGTGATCTCTCGCTGGGGAGCATTATAGGTGCGATGCTCTCCAATTATAGGATGTGGGCCGCAGTACTTCTGCAAGACCGTAGTCTCGCTTAAGGAAGCCCATGAGCGAGAGAGGGAGAATGCAGCGGATGCTCTCGCTCACCGCCGAAGGAGGCAGGGTATTAGGCGGCGCGTGTTTGAGCGCATCCTTCCGCCTCCTTGAATCCTCAGTTAGACTCATCTGAGGTGCCGGGGACGAAAGTTGAACACCTGGTGCCTCACTTACGGATGAAGTGGGTTCCACTGGATTTTAGTGAGTATTGCGAGGTCTCCTCCCTCGCAGAGTCCCACACTCCTGACCTGTAGGTCGTGGTAGGTGCCTAAATGCATTTCCCAGCGAAATAAAAATTAAAACAAAATAGGCATAGTACACAAGTACACTCTACTCAGAGGAGAAGTGTCTCACTAGTAAGCCACCACGCTTACTGATGAATATGAAGACTAAACAATCATCAATTAACTGTTATGAGGTAAAAAAGGCAAGTAACAGCCTATTAGCGTTCCACTGCTGGGTACGGCTTCCTTATAGAAAAGAGGGTTTTCAGAGCATAGACCCACCACGCTGCTCCACTGCGGGTTGGCAGGCATAGTACACAAATGTACTCTCTATTCCTTCACAGTCGATCGATTTGTGAATTGGTCTGACTCAGGACTCGAACACGTGACCTCATGTCTGTAGTCAAACATGCTAACCACTAGACCCACGAGGTAGTCCTCTATATATAACCAAATATTACAAACAATTTTGTAAAAAAAATACCTTCATCAGATATCTTATAACCAAAATGATGAGTTTCATGATATTACTGATACATTTCCACGGCCTCGCTGACGCAGTGGTGCATGTACTCGCTTTGCTAGGAGAGATCCCGGGTTCGATCACCGGTACGGCGAATTTAGGAAATTGCATTTCTAATTTGTCTGAGTCTGGATTGGAGGGAGGAATGCCGCCAAAACAGTGTAAATATATTATACATTAGTTCAGTATTCATCGATCATTTTTTGGAAGTGAAACACCTTTAGGCGCATGAGGCTAAAATTTATACGGACGAAACGTTTGATGAGCATCACGAAGACGTACAGCGTTTTTATGCTAATTCGTTTGAAGGTTAGGTTAATATTTAAAAATAACATTTCGCATTATACTTCGCCACTCATCACTTAATCATTTAATATACTATTTTTCATAAAATATTTCATTAATAATTTCTTATATTGACAGAAACACGTGGCATTTATATTTACAATTCGTCATTTAAAATTTCAATAAATTATAATTATTTGTTTTAATTTTCGACAATTAAACATAATTATCATCCTTTTTTCCTAAGTCTCAGAAATCTAAAATTTTAGATTTGTATAATTTGATTTGTATAAACGAGACATGTGTAATTTTTACGCACGCACTTTTTATTTTTAATATTTTTTTATTTAGGATATCTAGCTTAGAAATTACTCATTGTTTACGCTTTTAATAAATTTAAAGAGCCACATTATAGTTCTTAAAAATCCGATAATATACTTTATAATATGCAATATTTTATGACATTACAACGATTTATTATTCGTACTAATTGGTTTAAGCGAAAGTCCTCCGTACACTAATTTAATTACAATGCCCTCCTTTGTTTCTCAATTAAATATAATGTATGATGTTAACATTTTATAACATTTTCTATGATTTATAATCTCGTTTCGAAATATCTGCATTAACTCTGAGTTAGATGAGAACTACCCTTACTGGTAGGTAAATGTACTATCTCACAGCCTTCTAATTTATCTTCAATTACGCGGATTATTTATTCAAATTAACAATATAGACCTAATTGCATTTCAAACACCATTTCTTTGTATGGAAACTCAGCATTTTTAAATAAATGAAAATACTATAGTTTACACGACAGATGGCTCATTTTATTGTATTATTTTTTCCAATTTTGAATATTTTTTTCTTAAGTTTTTCTATAATGACATCTTTTATAAACTGTTACTGAGGATAGATTCCTATTAACGGAACAATACGAATAAAGCTATAGAGATATTGGTACAGCCGTGAGCCTAACATATATTTTATACCATTTAAACCACTTTCTAGCAATTTCCGCATCCGTAGAGAATGTTCTGGAATAATAACATACTCGAGGGCTCGCGCGATGTAATTGACAATTTCAGTTCAACTAATTACCATAACAATGAGACCGTGACTGCAGTCACTTTCATATTTGTTGATCGTCAAATAACACCTACTATATTGATTTCTTTCACATTAATGAAATTACTATTAAAACAGTCTCCAGTTAATCCTTCCGATAAACAATAATTAAAAAAGCCTGAATTTGAAGTGATACTGTTTTATGGGCTAAATTACTATTTAGATGGTATGTTCACTTTTAATATATATTGGGAAAAACTATAAACATGTAACTATTGTATTGTACAAGATAGAAAAAGATATCGTATTTCACAAAAAACCAATTTACAAAAGATGGAACATGTTAAAGTGATAATGACAGGAGAATGAATGCAGGAAATATGATAAATGGAGCTCTACGCGCCTTTATGAATAGCCAAATGGTGTCTTAAAGCGCCAGGCTGCCTGTGCATGATGGAGAGGTGGTGCCAACATATGTGTATGGTAGAGAAAGTTGGGTGTGAAGAAGAAGCATAAAAGTAAAATAAATGCTGTAGAGATGAGAGCATTGAGAAGCAAGAGTGGATCGAAACTGAGTGACCAAGCAATAAATGGTGGGATGAGAGAACGTTGTGGTATAAAAGAAGATGTAGTGACTAAAATTGAAAAAGGTATGCATAGATGGTTTGGGCACGTAGAGATAATAATTGAAAGAGGACTGACAAAAAGGTTTTATTAGTCAAGATTGAATGGGAAAGTTGGAAGGAGAAGAACAAGGTGAATGTTCCTGGACCAAATTCAAGACATTTTGAATAAGGGCCAAGTCAAGAGTACTGTAAAGCTTCGAACTTGTTTGAAATTATACCACTAGATAATTGTCCCTAAACTAATCTGTTTTGTTTCTACATTTTATAGCTTATATTATTTGCTTCAGTCTACACTAATATTATAAAGAGGAAAGATTTGTATTTTTGTTTGTAACGTATAAACTCAAAAAATACTGGACCGATTTTAATATTTCCTTTTTCATTAGAAACCTACATTATCACTGAGTAACATAGGCTCTATTTAATACTAGATTACTATAGAAACCTTTAGAAATTCCTATTAAAACCAACCGAAGGTGTAAATAAATTAGCCATTTCATCGCATACGTTGTGAAGAGTATTAATGATAGGACAAAAAAATGTTCGACAATATTATAGAATATATCAATATCTACAAAAAACTTCGCGAAACCATATGTCTAACTATTGTAGTTACGTCACTATAACTATTTTTTTACATTTAACAAATTGATAGAAAATCCGATCAAAATCAGACCGTGTTATCCATACCATTTATAAATTTTTATCCAAATAAAAAATTTAATATTCAAGACTGTCTCAATACCTGATAATTACTTTTTGAACTATTGGATTCGGATATTCCATTTAAAAGATATTATGAAATTAAAATAATAGTACATGCCGGTCGGCTCCTTACGCAGTGGACGCAAGCGACATTGAATATTTCGAATTTTTTTTAACACATTTTTATGCTTCACTTAAAAAGTTCTTTTCAGAGCTACTTAGTTTTAGTATTAGGAATCACACTTTTTCATAATATTTGTCAATTCATGGCTGTTTTAATTATCATGCTTATAACTTCAATATCTGTACCTATTTATGTGTAACCGTGCGAAGCCGGGACGGGCCGCTAGTAGCTTATATAGGGAGAGTGATCGTCTTTAATATTGTTCGCTATTGTTCCCAAATATAACGTAAGTGTAAATAACTTGCTAGCCAGTATGATTTTTCTAGAAGTCACAATGTGTAAAGGCACATTGTAGTATAACACTTGTTAACAAATCTAAACTTAGACAAGTTACGTAGATTGCGTGTAACAAGGCCAACTACAATAAAGACTGGCAGCAGAATGATATCGCCGGCGCTGATGTTTTGTACGAACATCTTCCGTTCATAACAATAGCTGCTAAACAATAACGCTTAGATATATTTATCTGCAAAGTATCATAAGATAGCGGATGATGTTTAAATAGCAAATCCATAGGGTTTAACCTAATAACAAAGTGATCTCATTAAAGTGTCATTTTCAAATGTGTTGGAACTTGAGTGGCAGTTTACATAAAAGTTTTATTTCACTCAGTCTTTAATAACTTCCTTCAGATTATTAGATACATCCACATTCATAATATAATAAATATCCAGATTTTACATTACAAGTAATATATACTAACTAATACGGTTCAGTAATTCTTAGCTTCATTATTATAATTGTTAAAAATAAAAACAAAAATTCAAAGTGCAAAACTTTCTTCTATAATATTTTATAATACTTTATTGTCTCAGAACTTCCCTATAAACAGCATTTGACTCTCTAGAGTTCGATTCGAGATACATTACTTTCTTTACATTGAGATTTGTAAATTCGTTATATCTTTTGAATGGAATGTCCGATTTCAATAATTTAAAAAATATTTGACATGTATTGAAACGGTCTTTAATAAGATATTATTTAATAGTATAAGGATAGATATAGAGGAATGAATAATAAGGTTTCATTATGGTCGACACTGTTATTAACTTTTAAAATGTAAATAAAGTAGTTATAGTGGCATAACGACAGTAGTTAGATATATGGCATCATGGACTTTTTTGTACATATTAATATGTTATATAATATTGTAGAACATTTTTTTATCCTATCATCAATATTTTCCGCAGCGCACGCAATGACAGATTTTTTGTGACCAATTTTTACACACATTGGGTTACATAAATGCATTTTTCTTAGGGATCCCTACTTTTTATAGCAAGTAATATAGCTTATATCGCTCAGTGAAAATCCAACTTTCTACTGGTGTATACTTTATAATATTAGTTTAGATTACTGCCAATAAAATATTGTCAGCAATATTGTCCCATCTGACAGTAAGTTAGGAGGCATGTGCCCAGCAGTTGGACGTAAATAGGCTGTTACATAACTTAGATTGGTATTATTAAATATATTTCTTAATAACGTTCGTTTAAAATGTTGGAGGGCTTCGGTCATGGCTAGTTTCAAGCAAAGACGTGACCTAAATCCAATATTTACAATATGGTACAATGTTGTGTAGAAACATAATGTTTGTTTATCTTTATTTGTAAGACTATTATGTTGGGAATATATTTTTGTGTCGTAGCTAATCAGCTCGTAATAACGTTGCAAACATGCCCTTGTATTTATCAACATGTCCCACGGAAACGAACAAAGCCCGTGTAAGATTTCTCAATCAATTGCATTACGTGTTTAGAAACGCGCTTGCTTTCTTTACATGAAGTACTAGTAACGACTAATATTTCTTCTATTATTTTTTCAAACTCATATATATATATATATATATATATATTCAAGTAGGCCTTTACAGGAACTTTTGTATCGTCAAATATATATTTATTTCCACTAATTCTAATGTACGTCTGATGATGGTATTAAAGAACCGCTTAAAATCTAAAAGTTACGAGGGTTCCTTCGCGTCCTGTCTTGAGCCCACAACAAACGCACATACAGTACGTTTGTAATGTTTTCACACAAAAACTACTAAACTGATTTTAAATTCTCAGTATTATACAAAAAATCTACAGTATTATAGAACATATTAATGTCTATCTACTAAAAAGTCCGAGACACCACATCATTTAAAATTCTTCATAACTTTGTTGACTCTAAATTGCTCGAATGGACGTCCGCTGCTGGACATAGGTCTCACGTAATGACGTCCACAAGGCCGGATCTTACGCCGCCTGACTCCAGCAGCTACCGGCGACCCTCTTTATAGCATCGGTCCACCTAGTGAGGGACCTGCCTACACTGCGCCGTCCGGTGCAGGGTCGCCACTCCAACACTTTTAGCCCCCATTGCCACTTCAGGTTCGCGATTCGTAGGACTATGTCGGTGACTTTGGTTCTGCTACGGATTTCCTCATTTCTGATACGATCACGTAGAGAAACTCCGAGCATAGCCCTCTCCATCGAACGCTGAGTGACTCTGACCTTCCGCATGAGGCCCATAGTCAGCGACCACGTCTCGGAACCGTAGGTCATCAACATCATCAGTGGCAACACGCACGCCTTTTATATACATAGTATTTAACAAAAACTCTTAATATATTATGGCTATGTATACGTCTTAGTAATTAGTGGAAACTTGACTGATTTTTGTGCATTTAGTTGTAATGTAGTTTTTAAAGTATATAATAATACCCACATCGGTATATTAAGCGGAACACAAAAAAATCCATAATTTAAAAAATATGGTTTTATTTTAAATTCTACTTACTACACTTCTTTTGTTATTTAAAGTTTTCATTCAGACCTCAACTCGAATAAAATACGCGATTAAAAAAAATAACAAGAAAACAGTATGTCAATGAAATTTTAAATCAAACTCAGAAGGAAGAAAAATTCGAAGTTCACTTCAGATAAGATATATTTGGATAAAATTAAAACAATTGCATAAAATGTGATGTTCAGACGTTTTCTTAATTTGAAACGATTTCTTTTTAAATTAAATGACGTATAATCCATCCAGCAACCTTATATAAGACTAACATTAAACCTTTTCTTTTGTTCTGCTACATAAGCTGGTACGTTTAGTTTGTCTCCCAAACAATAAACAAATATCTCCAACCTCTGTATTAATCCTCTTCCCATTAAATGATATCTTACTCTTTTCTTTTTATTAGCCTCTTATTGATAAACCTTTCACTTCTGTTAAGTAGTTTTAAGTACACAAGAAGGTTTTCTGAAAAAAGTGTATAAATAAATAAAAATAAACTAATACCCAGCGGAACCCTCTTCATCCAGGTGTTGAGGTCCAGATGTCCGCTGACGCATTCAGCTCTGGCACCCCGCATGAATCCGACTTAAGGGTTTAATTGAGGGAGAGCAGGCGCCCTCTCCTCAAGCGAGAGGGAGTAGCGTCTGCCATAAGCTCCATTTTCCTGTTTAGTGCCCCCTACTGCTGGTTGGTAGCCTCGCAAATAAAGTCACTGCACTCCAACAAGTCTCGTCGCCAATCTCAGCGCTCACAATGCTAGGGAGCGAGAGGTCACTCCCAGTCAGCTCTGTCAAGATAATATATTATTAAACAGAATATAAATATTCGATCTGGGTGGCATTGTGACCTGTACAGCTTGTTATCACAATATTAGCACCTCTGCGATACTTGTAACGGTTGACTATGCAAACATCCAGTCCGTGGAAAGGATATACTCTCTAAAATACTGTCAGAAACATTAAAGAAAATGAATTATATATATTGTATTGTGCCTCGAACTCTAAGAAACCAGTTTAATGTAATGCGTATATCGTTTGCGTCTATAAAACAAACCAGCCGTTTTTGTTACATGTAGACCACATTCACTTGTAATAATACGTAATGATATTGCTAGAGTTATATATGGTTGTTTTTCCTTACTGGCCCGTCCTTGCTACTCCTCGTCCATTATCTTACTTAATTCCTACTATAAGTTCACACTCTTCGTATATATATTGACGCTGGAAAGCAACCAAGTAGTAATTTGTAAATCCAAAATTGCTCATCAAAGCAATAACTTTTCATAGGAACAAAAGAAATTATAACTTATAACATTCGACACTACTTCGTTTTTTATTCATCTAATCAAGTTTATATATATTTTATTAAACTTGTAGTGGTTGACACTGGATGTTATTACAGTTTTTCATTCGAATATTAATTCATTGATCTGTAATTAATTAATAATCGTAATGGAGGAGAATTACATAGCACCATATTAGTTATAGAAATTTACTTTAATTTGTAACTATTCCTTAACATCATAAAGTAAAGTAACATAATTTACTAATGTTAACTAAAATAAAACTAGCGAGTTCCATCTACATCTACAGAATCGGTCCATACGTTTAGGAAGAGTTCAGTAACATTGAGTTTGACTGGTGGGAGGCTTCGGCCGTGGCTAGTTACCACCAAAACAACAACGTACGTTACCAACAAAAACGTACCGCCAAACAAAGAAATTTGTGTTCCGGTACGATGCTGTGTAGAAACCGTAAGGGGGGGTATATCGCCTCTTAACAGATTAGCGCGCTTCCATCTTAGACTGTATCATCACTTACCATCAGGTGAGATCACAGTCAAGCGCTAATCTGTCAGCAATAAAAAAAAAACATGCACACATACAGAAGGATCATATATAAAGACTAGGAATATGTTATTGCATATAGACTTAAAATTTCCCGTTCACTTTACATTTCCTACTTTTTAAAATCTTCCTAAAGTGAGCGAGCGATAATCGATCGATCGATGTAATTCAACCATATTCATCGATTATCTTATTAGTGAATTCTGCAATTATAATGTATTGATTTATAGTATACATACAGAAAATAACGGTACACATATATCGCGATTAATCGGAGCGAATGGATACTACATTAATATTTATAAAAATGTAAAAAAAGTTATCGACGAAGCGCATCGGGCCGAGTGCATACCTCATGCACATCGCAACTGCCGCGCTTACGACTACATCGTGGACAGATTTTATTTGATTTTTACACGAAATATTTCAAACGAAATGTTACAACACGAAACCGAAACGATAAACGATATTTTGTGAATATATGTGTGAAGTGTTTTCATTAGAATGGAAAACATTTACGGTGTTATACGGACGTTGAGCAGAAAAACACTGAAACGCAAACAACAGGTAATTCTAGATCTACAATTGTCGATGATGTTTTGAGTAGTCAAAACAAGTGCTATAATTGCCTATTACCCTCTCGTGGTTATTCTGGTTTTCTGGGTTATTACATTTTATATAAAAATATTTAGAAATGTTTGTTAATACCGCTTAGAAATTTAGCCTGATAGATGATTTCACTGAGATCTATGTGTATATTAATCATTATAATTGAAATGATTTTTGACCTAGCATCTGAATTTATTTGTATTTTATTGTAAACTTCAAAATTTTATCTTTCACATACTAATTCATAACAGATACATACCTATTTCGTAAATAGAAAGAAAGAATGTGTAATGTTCAAAAATATTATAATTATTCCTTTATATGTTACTATATGCTTAATAACTAATAGCCAAGTATTCCCTTAACGTCGTTGTTTATGCAATTTCACTAAAAGATTATTAATTTATTGTAAAAAATCAAGTGTATATTGATTTAAAAAAATATTTAATCATCATGTTATATAGAAATTCGTATGAAATTTTTAAGGACCGACGTTTATGCGTTATATCCAAATGAAGAAAAAATTCATCAATTTTTCATATAAATATCTATTTAATTGTTTTATTATATAGTATATGAGTTGTTGTAAATCTTACTGATTGCATCGACAATTTAACGTTTTTGTAAAAGATTTTTTTTGAAATATCGCTCAAAAACTCTCTAAATTAGAAATGTTTTAGAGTCAGAAATGATAAGCGGCTTGAGATATCAGTTCTTAGAAGTAAGGATTCCAATAATAGATTTCAACGTGTTTAAAGCGAAATATTATATCTTTGTATACTAACGCTCAAAATAATTACTTGCAGTAATGATATTTACCGTTCCCATAATGGTGAAAAACAATGAAAATATGTGGGTCGATAATAAATTTATTTAACAGCATCACGCTTTCTTGCGCGGCTCGCGGAACCTCTATTACTGTTGTTAAATCTGTTGATGAATCTCTATAAATTGATAGTTTGAATACAGTTTTAACTGTTAGATAAAATGTTTAATTGTGCAATGATCCGCCTTAAAACTGTTGGTCAAAGTCAAGTCAACAACTCTGTGGTTTGATATTTATTTGTCTATATTTTATTTATTTTTCTATAAAAATTATTTCTCGTCTTTAACCAATAACTCCTCATTTAGTTGTATTTATTAATTACTGTCCCAACGACTCTGAAATCGATCTCTTTAATTAATAATCACAGTTCTACAGCAACATATCAAATTATAAAGAATAACAAGAAAATATGAAAAAAGTTATAGATTGGTTTAATAAATTATTTTTTGTTTTATTGCAGATACAACCAAAGCCAACGACAAACGGTGTATTAAGCTCAAGGGAAAAGGCAGCAGAAAGAGATACAAGAGATGTTCGAGATTCCAGAGAGTCCAGAGAATCTAGAGAGTCGAGAGAGTCAAGAGAATCGAGAGCATCACGAGAATCAAGAGATTCTCGCGAGATTAGAGAAATTCGGGAATCTAGAGAAGAAATCGATGTAGAGATTCGTGACAGAAGTAGACAAGCATCGTCGCCAGTGCCTCGGGAACGTGAGAGAGATAGGGATAGAGACAGAGAAAGGGAAAGAGAAAGAGAGAGAGACATACGAGACGACAGAAGAGAACAATCTACCCCACAGCATGATGGCAGACATCCGCTTCTTCAGTTCGCAGTTGACCATTTTAGACAGAGCCCCGAGTAAGTACTTACCCTTTCTAATATTACGTAGTAACATAATTGCGAGTTATTTTGTATAAAAACAATAATTATACACAATTAAAATAGTACACACGAACTATTCATCGTGGCCTAAGGGCAAAGTATTTTTTCAAAATATATATTTTTTTGTGTATTTGTATAACAAGGAAGTTTCAAGTTTAAAAAAATTAATATAACGTAACAAAATATCCTAATGCGGCTTGGAGGAAGATGCGAATTAGTAGATAAAGCTTTTTAACCTTTGATTCTATCCACAGAGACACATTTTAAAATAAAATTATCATAAACTAGCAATGCCCCGCGGTTTCACCCATGTAGATACTGATCTCGTGGCAGTGGAAAGTCATGTGAATAAAAAGGTACACTGTAAACGAAATTAATATGGCCAACGCTATTCTGTAGATTGAGATTTTTAAATTCGTTATATCTTTTGAATGGAATGTCCGATTTTAATAATTTAAAAAGTATTTTATAGGCATTGAAACGGTCTTAAATAAAATATATAACATTTATTAGGATAAGGATTAATACAGAGGTAGGAATAATGGTTTGATTATTGTCGGGACTTTTATTAACTTTTAAAATTAGTGATAGTGGTATAACTACAGAAGGTGGACAGAAGTTTTTTTGTAGATATTAATATCTTCTATAATATTGCAGAATATCTGTTGTTCTATCATCAATAAATTCGACTCGCGATTGGTGACAAATTTTTTCACACCTTGGGTTACATTAGTGCATTTTGCTTAGGGATCCCTATATTTTTTGAGAATGTAATACACCTATGTCGCTCAGTGAAATTGAAGCTTTCCAGTGGTGATAACATTTTTAAAATCGGCCCAGTAGTTTGTGTGTGAAAACGTTACAAACATACATACAAAAATAGATTTCCTCTTTAAAATATTAGTTTAGATAATGCCTGTCATTAGTTTATTTAATTTTTAATCTTATATCTCTCAAATCGACACACATCAGCGCCATCTAACCAACTCGTTACTAACAAAACATATATTTCACATATCTCGCAATAGATGGATCTAGATGCTAAAAAAACTAATATTGTTTATTTTTTAATAAATAGTACGTTTAATTGAATAAGAGATATGTCTTTTCCAACTAGCCCGTAGACAAGTTACTTTCGAAGATTGCTAACGCTGAAAAAATTTGTGGAAATGACGTTTCATTTTTCGATTACTTTCGATAAGAAACGTCATTCCCATACATTTTTTAAGCGTTAGCAATCATCGAAAGTGACTTGTCTACGTGCCCTGGTATCATTAATATACGAAAGAAGGAAATATTATCTGACACTTAACTTTTGTAAAGTAATCTGATGTATATAATTAAAATAAATGTATATATTTTCTTTGTACCTACTACGATTTGACTGTCTTTTACAGTTAAATTGCTATATATTATCCGTAACATTCATATTGCGTTTTGCGCATTTTAATCTATTAATTAGACAGAAAATTTGGCAAGATATGCCATTCAAAAGATTTCACGCATTATTTTCGCTGATATTTAATTAGTAAGCTAATAATATACAATTTTGCAATAAAGAAGAAGGGTCAGTAACCTAGATTCAAACAGACATAATCCATTGTTATATCACATTATGTGGCCACTGAGCATTGCATTGTTGTAAGTCGGAAAATTGCGTATCCAATCCACATGGAATTCTATTGCGCTTTGATATAATTAAGGCTATAAGTATCATATTCAAAAGGTTCAAGTGTTTCACGTAATTACACCCTTTAAATTATTATAATATTATCTAATAAATTTGTAAAACATTAAAATTGTCCGCGAAAAAGCCTTCTTTTCCGGTGCAAAGTACAATAAGAAGCCGTGTGATAAATATAGAGAAGCCATAATTATTATTTATGATTGTTCATCAAGTGTATAAAAAATTCAAGTCCAGTTTTTAATATTCAATTCACACTTACAGTAGGTTATATTTGCATTTCATTATTATATAACTGACAGAGTCTAATACCTCCGTTCCAGTTAGATTTTATATTACACTAGCGGACCTGGCAAAATTTGTACAGCCTCAGAATCCATAAATAAAATTGCTGAATCTGCAGAATGTTTCACACATTAACTTCACTAAAAAATGTGGTCAAAACTTTACTGGATAAAAAGAAACGCGACCTTTTACTCACATTCCCGCCAACGTCCTTAAAATATTATAGTTGCGATCAGAAATTGTTGGTTGTCAATGTCAAATGTCAAAAACAAATTTACTTTAATTTAATTTTTGAACGTCTTTTAAATTTAATTGATTCCTAAACTACAAGACGAATATCAAATGTTAGACAGGTAGGAATATTCCATTATTTTTTTTCATATTTACTTACCTTTTAAACCTTCCCTGGACTTCTACAAATAACTCAAAACCAAAATCAGCCAAACCTGTCCAGCTGTTCTCGCGTTTCAGCGAGATTAACAAACAGAATTTTATTTTTATGTATACATATATAGATTGTACAAACCTGGCTACGTTTCAAAACCCAACAACCTTCATTTAGAACACGTTTTTCTAATGTGAGTAGATCTGGATTGTTGAGAAGTTTCCGCTGTAACTAGTTTTGTACCTTTATGAGATATCACTCTTACCTGGATTGCGCATCTTAGACAGTACCATCACTTACCATTACGTACACCTCACTGTCAAGCATTAAGAATATAGCAAAATCGGTAGGCCGTAATTGTCCCTCTATATAAAGGAAAAGGGTCACAGCAGGAGTGCAAAAATTACCGCGGTATCAGCCTTCTTAGGGTCGTCGGCAAATTGTATGCAAAAATATTGGAAGGGTGATTAATGAAACTAATGAGAAAATATGGGACGTGCAAGCGGGATTTAGAAGAGGAATGGGATGTACAGATCAGGTATTTTCTTTACGCTGCATAACTGAAACATGTTTGGCTAAGCACCAAAAATTTATTGCGCTTTTATTGATATAGAAAAGGCCTATAATCGAGTGGTGAGGAATGAGCTGTGTTACCATCACAATTAGGGCCCTCTTGCATACGTGGCTATCATCCCTTCTCATGACATGTCCATACGAGGATAGCCTCACACTTCTTAACTTCTCGGTCACTGGTGTTACTTACACACTTCCTCTAATAACATACATACATAGCATCACGCCTCATTCCCTTCGTGGTAGGCAGAGACCACGTACTTCCACTTGCCATGATCCTTGCATATCTCTCTCGCTTGTTTCATTCTCATTAAACCTTTTAAACAAGTTCGTCGGTTTAGAGTACTCTTGGCCTTGGCCTTATTTAAAATGTCCTGGATTTGGTCCAGAAACGGTCGCCTTGGTCTTCCCATTCCAACTTTCCCATTCATTCTTGACTTTTTCTCAGTCTCCTTTCATTTATTTTCTCTACTTGCCGAAACCTTCTTCTTTTATACCACAGCGTTCTCTTATCATCGTAAATAAATTTGACGATTGAAATTGCTGTAAAAGTCTACTTGACCTAATAACATTTGATTTGAAAGCTCCGTAGACTTTTCTCATTGTAAATAAATAGAAATATCCAGCAAAAATAGCGTATATTGTGTGAGCCGAGGAATATCGCGTGCCCGTTCTTACGAGGAATTGTTCACTATGGGTGAACATGAAAGTTGTTACAACCACTACTTTAAACAACTACATACATGCTATCATCATTTAATACGATAATTTTTTCCGGAATAAGGTAATACAGCGTTTATTTATTAATGTCTTCATTGAAAACATGTTCATACATATACTAGTTCAAAATGCAAACGTCTGTTATTAATTTCCATTGATTATTATCTAAATTAATATTATAAAGAGGAAACATTTGTGTTTTTGTATGTAAGTATGTATGTATGTTAGTAACGTTTTAACACCAATACTACTGCTACGATTTCTAATTTTTTCTCCATTAAAAAGTTGTATTTTCATATGTGTATAGGGATGACAAGTAAACCATGGTGTGAAACAAATAATCTGTTATTGCGTGCGCTGCGGAAACTATTGATGGTAGAACCAAAAAATGTTCCACAGTATTATAGAACGTAGTAATATCTACAAAAAATTCCAAGATACTATATATCCAACCACTGTAGTTATGCCACTATAACTACTTTTTTACTTTTTAAAAGTTAATAAAAGTGCCGAGAACAATCAAACCATATTATTCATGCCTCTGTATTAATCCTTTCCTGTTAAATAATATTTTATTAAAGACCGATCGGTAAAATACTGTTAAAAAAAATTTGTTTAGCATATTATAAGTTATAGTTAGTCAACGCTTTAGATAGATATATGCAGATTTTTGCCAGGCATTAACCGTTTACGCAGCGAAAGCTTTCAAATGGAAAAATACGGATTTTGAAGCATTCTTCATTGGTGCACTGCCCCTGTTTATTTTAGCGCAAAGATATATAGCCTTTCTAGATAAATGAGCTATCTGACACTGAAAGAATTTTCCAAATCGGATTAGTAGTTCCTGAGCTTAGCGCGTTCAAACAAGCAAACGCTTTTTTATATTAGTATAGATACATGAGATTCTATCCCATACAAAGGTGCATCCATGTCTCACGTGATCTATAGATAATTTTTCGCTACAAATAGTAGTATCTAGTTATATTTAATTATCTATTATATTTAATACAAATCCTTATAAATTTAATCAAATTAATTTGAAGTACATTTAAAAATAACGAAAACATCAAATTCGCAATAACAGTAACTGATATTTTATGACAGGAATAATATCTTGTTTATTATAAAATGTACTTTAATTCATTGTAACTCAATGAATACTAACACAAATGGTGTTTTACTAATTGCCTACGGATTTATAAAATAAGCTGCCTCATTGGTCTAGTGGTTAGCATGTTCGATTACAGACATGAGTTTTCTATTAAGATTTTCTCAATATTTGCCCGAGGTTGTGAAAAATTTGGCGGTGTGATTCACCCCCGTGCCTCAGACAGCACGTTAAGCCGTCGGTCCTGCGCCTGATCTCTCTCCGGTCGTGTCGAATTGCCGTCACGTTAGACTATGAGAGTGAAGGAATAGAGAGTGCGTGGAGCAGTGTGGTAGGTCTATGGTCTAAAAACGTCGCTCCATGGAGTGAGGAGGCCTGTGCCCAGCAGTGGGACGTTAATGGGCTGCCACTTACTTTACTTACTTACTCATATAAAATAAAGACACTTTGTATTTGCAAACGTATCATGTAAAACTAAAAATGGTAAGGTTAATCATTTTATACAAATTATTGTAAATTAAATCGAACCGAATTATTAAAGTACATATTTAAATTACAAAAATATCTGTTACTGTTACAAAATATCAGTTATATTTATTGCTATTTTTATTTTTGTTATTTTCAAATGTTTAATTCAATCAAATAAGGTTCGATTTAATTTACAAATTTTTGTATCCAAGTATTGAAATGAAAATGATAATCTATTTCTTTATTACCATTAGTAACAGATCGGGCAGTATAATGTAAAATCAATTTTAATTAAATCTAATTTTAATAATTATTAACCTTGCCGTCTTTATGAGCAACCATACGCTCTATCTATTTTTTTTAAATGTAAGTTGCGTAAAAACGTGACAGACAGATCGTCAAATAGAGTATTATTTTGTCATTAACATTAAAAATCAAAATATCAAACACCAATTATAAATGAAAACTATTCGGGTGTTAATTATTTTGCAATACATATTATTACTTCACATTTACTCACTGCCGTAATGGTGTGGATACTCGCTTTGCTAGCGGAGGTCCTGAATTTTATTAAAACAAATTCAGAAATTTGCGTTTCCTAATTTGTCTGCATCTGAACTGATGGGAGGCTTTGGCTGTGCCTATCTTAGTTCCTTACGAGCTTACGAATAGTTAGCACTTCCGGCTTCAGGCATGAGGTCCATTTGCCCAAAGTTGAGAAGTTGGCGGTGTGCACATTAAGCCGTCGGCCCTGCGCCTGACCTCTCTCCGAGGGTGTAGGATTGCCGTCACAACCTAATAACCCTGTCTCCGATGCATGAGGAGACGTTAATGAGCTGCTAGCTACCAATAACGACGTTTTATATTAGGTTTTGTTTGTGTCCGGCTTTGTATAACACATACTATGTAAATCAGATTAGCACTTTTATATCTTACACTATATCGTCACTTACCATCAAATGAGATTACAGTCGAGCACCAAATTGTCAGCAATGATAAAACTAATACTCTATCGTGCAGTGTTTAAGACTCTACGGTTCCATGTTTCTTAACATTGTTCAGCAACTATAAAACCGTGTACATTGTGTATTTGCATTCAATAAACACTCTGTTCTAGGATTCCCAACTGCGCTTGTTTCAGCAATTACACTCATAGGGTTGGCTCAAAAGTTACATCTGACTATTGTCTGTAATAAATTTTATAAAATCCATTTGGAATGGAATTTTGTACAGTTCACATTTTGCACTCTACTTTTTTATTTTCTGGCAAGTAAATGTTTGAATAACCACGCCTAATGATAAGTGATGGCACAGTCTTAGATGGAAGAACTTGTTAAGAAGTAATTTATCTCTTATGGCGTCTATAAAGGAATCGTACAAGAATGCAAATTTTTTGCTTGGAGGTACGTCTATGCTGGTAGGGTGGTAAGTAGCCACGACGAAGCCTTTCACCGGTCCAGGCATAGACAAATTGGATAATGTAGTTTCCTAAATTTGCCATGGCCGGGAATGAGCCCGACTTATAGCCAGAGAAGCTAAGCAAGGACGCGACCATTGCGCCAGAGAGGCTTTCAAAAAATTGATTTATATTATTATACACTTGCTAAAATGTATCTACTAAACAGGTGGCTACTGGTTTGTTGGCTGTTGTGGTCATAATTCGGTCGAAATTCATCACTACAAGCACAATTGTTACAGTTGTACATGTAGTGTGCTGAAATTTGTATTAACGCAAAACTGTCGATCGGACACAATTGCCCTTTTAGGTACCGTCTACCTGAAGAATAAGAGAAGAGATGAAAAGAAGAAATTACAGGAGTTTAACTATATAACTCTCATCCAGTCCCAAAAGTCCTTTTTATTTCATTTCTCCCAAAAAATTTACAAAGTTGCGACATAGTTTTCAAATACCCTACTAGATAGCACTACTCTTAAGTTGACAAATTAAAAATAATGGTACGGTTTATAATCTGATACAAAAATATTATAAAAGAAATCCAATCTTATGTAATTGATTTAAAGTACATTTTAAATTAACAAAATAATCTTAGAAGCAATGAAAGTAACTGATATTTTGTAACAGTAACCGATATTTTTGTTATTTAAAAATGTACTGTAATGAAATTGTTTAAAGTTCTATTTAATTTACAATAATTTGTATCTAATTATTAACCATGCCATCTTTAGTTTTACATGAAACATATGCAGAGACAAAATATGTTTACGTTTATATCTAAGTTGCCAATTAGTAACACACTCATTAATAATCACTCAGTAATCAAATTTTGATTGTAGAAGATACGACAATCGCATAATAATAATAATTTTTGCATTAGGAATAAGAAACAGACCTTGGTTGAATAACATGGGGGCATGTTATAAAGAGAACCGTATAGCCCAGCATTACAAATGTAGGATTGATTATTTTTATTCGACAGCTGTACCGAACAATGCTTATTTTCGAAGTGACTATTGTGCCCCTACGCTTATTTACTAAATGTATATTAGCATAATTTATTCACAGTTCAATGCGATGAAGACAATTGTCTAAAAATGAAGTATGTGTCCCTGTGATGAAAGATATTTAAAGATAAAATAATTTGACGACCTTTCACGCTATGTTGTCTTCACAGGTAGGTTTTCTTAAAACCCACGCATAACTGAGGCTTATTACTTACACGCCTGGAATTTCTCGTTATTTCGCGGAAATCTCTGGAGACTTTGCTATTCGTTGTAACTGCTATCTGTCAATGATTGACGCGACGACTTTGGATCAGAGATTGTTGTAATAATGTTAACATTACAAACGGACACTTCAATTTTATATATATGAGTGCTATGATTGCATAGAATATTTTTTATATAGCTTTTGATTAATAACTGTAAAAATAGATTTCATAGCTCTTATATCTAAATTTAAGACAGACGTTTTAATTGTATTCATTTGCATATATGAACTATGATGAGTTGTTTTCGTTGACACGAACTAAAATCTTGTCTTTAAATAGAGTCTGAAATGTAATTCTTCGATAAAATGGGGTGTGCTTTAAACTACAGGAAAGTAAAACATATATTAATATATGTATAAGATATACATTTACCTTCTCATACAGTTGTCTGGAAAAAATCGCTGATAAGCGATAAGATAGCCTTTTGTACATTTGCTTTTCTGTTACTTGTACCTCTCTTATACATCTGTCAGTTTTTGTATGGTGCACAATAAAGAGTATATAAAAAAAGTTAAAAGTGCGTGCGTACGAATTTCACACGTCAAAAAAAAAACTTCTTTGACAAACTAATTTGTAAGTCTTGTGTATATTTATACAAATCTATAATTTAAGACTTCCGACGAAAAGGAAGATATGTTTAATTGTCATGAAGTGTGGAAAATTAATACAAATAATTTATTGAAATCTCAAATGACGAATTGTGACATAACCTTCAATCGAATTAGCACAAAAAACATACTTCGTGACGCTAATCACGCGTTGCGTCCGTAAAAAAATACCCTCATACAAAGATGTTTCACTTCAAAAATTCATGAAATTAATAAAATAATTTACACGAAATTAGAAAGGTATGTAAGCAGATCATTTATGTTCAAAAACAAAATGGCTGTTTTAATTTTTACCGTAAATTATGCAACGTTTTGCTCATGTACATCTTCTGCAAAAACAATGGCTCATGAGAGTGCTCTGAAAAAAATTCACAGCCCTAGCCAGTTGAGCTGGGAACATCGTTCGCGCGGAACGCGTTGAGAGTTGTCGTGGGAGATCTCACAGACCATGCCTTGTGCCACCGCATCGCGTTTTACACACAGAATGCAAGTATCCATCAAATACAACGACAACTATTTAAATACTTCAAAATTCCAATAATTATTCATTTAAATTAAAGTTTTGGTTCCCTTAAAATATCAACGTGATCTGTGTGGCAATTACCAACGTATTCTACGTTCAAATATTATGTTACGTTAATAGTTTAATGTGGTGTCTCTGTGTATCGACGATGGCAGGCAAAAACCTTGTATCCAGCAAATTTAAAATTGTTTTCATAATAACTTATGTATATATCGTCTAGAGTTATTTTTGATTTGTTGATAAATAGATTAGCGAACTTATCCTAAAGTTTTGTTTGAGTAATATTTTGCGGGTTAATAAGTGTTTACTTTTTGAAGTCTACGTACTATTATATTGTAGTTCGTCGTATTAAATTTGGAAATACCTGTTATGTCAATTGATATTTGTTCTGTATGAGTGTCATCGTTTTCTATTACACGATTTCGGGTTATTTTGTGTCCTTAACAGTTTAATAAGGTGTCTTATGTGTATAAAAATATATTGGAATCAATTTGGTTACACATGCAATTATATATTGAGCATTGTTTGTTAAGGATTTCTTAAACTTTTTTTTATTATTGATGTGTATGAGAGTCATAACTTCTTACATCCATTTGCTTCCATTAACATTTTAATGCGGGGTCTACTTACATACAAATAAATTGGAATTAATTCAATGTCTTAGACGTGGAAACAGCTGTTAAATACAAGTAAATTTATTAAGATTTTTATAAGTTCAGTTCTATCATAGTTCTGTATCAGAGTCATAATTCTTGATTATAAGATTTCGTGTCATCTTGAGTCCGTTAACAGTTTAATGTGGCGTCTCTATTTATACAAATATGTTGGAATTAATTTGACGTATTATATGTGAACTGCCTCATTGGTCTAGTCGTTAGCATGTTCGACTAGAGACATGAGGTCCTGGGTTCGAGTCCCGGGTCGGACCAATTCAAAAATTCAATATTGAGTTTTCTATTAAGGTTTTCTCAACATTTGTCCGAAGTTGGGAAGTTGGCGGTGTGATCCACCCCCGTGCCTCGGAGAGCACGTTAAGCCGTCGGTCCTGCGCCTGATCTCTCTCCGGTCGTGTCGGATTACCGTCACATCGGACTATGAGAGTGAAGGAATAGAGAGTGCACTTGTGTACTATGCCTGCCAATCCGCAGTGGAGCAGCGTGGTGGGTCTATGTTCTAAAAACCCTCTCTCATATGAGTGAGGAGGCCTGTGCCCAGTACTTACTTACTTTTTTATTATATGTGAAAACATATCTTATATCATAATACAATAATATTTATTAATAGTTTTTAAAATGTTAGATCGTAGATTGGGTGGCAAAATTTTCTATGTCACATTTTCGTGTTAGCTTGTGTCGAACATTCTGTTATGGTGTCAGACTTATTATACTTGTAAGAATCATTTAAATAGAATCAAATTCATTTGGAATTTTTGAAATCTTTACTCTATAGCTATTCTGTTTATTACTGTGTTGTGTTTTGCTATTACACGATTTTCGAGACATTATGTGTCACAGCTTATATGTTCAAATATTTATATAATACATATCTAATTAGAATTTTTTAATTTATATAGTAATAGTGTCGTTATTTTCCATTACACGATTTTGGGGATTAACAGTTAGTTCAGTTCATTTGGGCAACTTTAAACTTATATGGCAGTCGAGAGTTAAACAGAATATTATAAATTTGCTTTCTTAAAAGCAACATCGATTCTAACAGATCTTTTTTATACTATTTTTTTAAATAAAATACCACGAGTTTTAGCTATATGTACAGTAAAAAAATCTGCCATATTAGGTATTTTAATTTTAGCTAGAATGATAGTAGACTAGTCTATATTTTGGTAACAGCGAACTGAATTGCATTTTTATATTGCGAATATTTAGTGTCAAAAGTTTAGGGTGACACTGCGGACTTAACTATTGACAAACTCATCGTTTTTCAGTTGTTGTACTGTCATTCAATTATCATAGGTATAACATCCGCACTAATTATCGTAGAAAAGTACGCTGTCATTTATTAAATCTATAATAATAACAGTGGTCTATCAAACAAGGCGTTCCAATAGTAAACAGTTTGATTTAACTTGTGTAGTAAACGGGACCTGAGAATTGTCTGTACAATGCTGCAAACAATCGCAACTCAACGGTTATATTTTTGATTTTGCAATGGTGAGAGTTCTCATTTCGCAGAATTATTGGTTTCTATTTTCGACATGGAAAATTTAGGAAAATTGCCATATCTAATTTCTCTGGTGAATGGCTTCGGTCGTGGCAAATCACTACCGTTACGATTTGAGTACGCTGCTGTGTAGAAAACGTAACAGGTAAACATGTACCTCTAATCAGGTTAACACACTTCTATCATACGATGTACCATCACTTACTATCAATTGAAATTACAAATGCTATGCAATACGAACTTCTTAAATTTTATTTACAAAAACAAACTTATTACGTAAGCTTTCTATAGATAGCTAATTATTTAAACAAATTATATTAAAATCAAGTCTTTCATCCACACGTTAAATAAAACGGGTATTTTATTAACAGTTAAAAATTTGAACAAGATATTATTTAGAGTGTACACTAGAATAGTATAAATTTAAATATAGGAATAGTTCAAGTTTTAAAGAAATACTAATACAAGACTCTTATTTCTACTTCTTTTCGCCTTTGTAAACCCTTATAAACGCATCGTTTATTGTTAAGGTGGTTTACAAAGTTTAAAAAACTAAATTGTAATCTTGACCTATTTACAAAAAAAATATATATAAATAACCAAGGAATGAAAAAGATAAAAATATTAATTAAATTATAATTTGAGGAGTGCAGGAGCGGCTTTTCTGAATAATGGGACAGTTTAAGACATTAACAACTCATTTAAGGGTAACTATATACGTTTCTATAAAAAACGAGCACAAGACGTTCTAGAGATGTCAATTAATAAATTCAAAGTCTTTGTTAAAAGATAGTTGATAGAAAAATCGTATTATAAGTTGCAAGATTACTTGGACGTTAGAAACGCGTGGAGTGATCGAATTGCTCTAATTTGAATATGTGGTATAAAAGAAGATGTAGTGACTAAAATTGAGAAAGGTAGGCTTAGATTGTTTAAGCACGTAGAGAGAATGAATGAAAGGACACTGACCAATAGGATATATGAGTCAAGAGTGAATGGAAAAGTTTGAAGGGAAGACCAAGGCAAATGTTATTGGACCAAATCCAAGACAATTTAAATAAGGGCCAAGTCAAGAGTACTCTAAACCGACGAACTTGTATGAAAGGTTTAATGAGAATGACAGAAGCGAAGGAGATATGCAAGGATCGTGGCATGTTTACCATGTACTTAATTTATTGTCAATTGAATTCTATAATATTTAATACGGTCGTGTTGTAGTTGAAATTATTATAATACTCGCTCACTCCATTGTAATATATTTACAATAACATAATAACTCTCCATTGGATTTCAGTTATTTTCGTTACTTATTATTTTATAAATAGCAAATAATGGATATGTTAGTTATCCCATGCTTACAGCAGTTTTAGCAGACCACGATCCATGTAATATTGACGAATTATATAATCGACATTCTGATATGTACCGTTAATGTAATTTGAATATGATAAATTATCCTATACACAAAAGTAATACTTATCATGAAATTAGTTTAACAGCTTTTCATAATAACGTTTGAACAACCCTCTGTGTTATCTAAGGGTATATTGCCCGTGTAGGTGTAGGTTTTGTAATTGGAATAAAATATATTTTTATAGAAACCGACTTTTCTAGGCATTGGTACTGCCATGGGCATATAATTTTAATGCTAACTTATACCTGGTTATACTCAGATTTCATTCAAAATTGCTGTGAATAACACTATATTTCTTTTTTTTAAATCTTACTTCATGGCTATATATACTTTATTATTCTATTCTAGTAATAGTATTTTATTAAGAATAGTATATCTTTGTATGTAGATATAAAATTATATCGAACCTTAACATTAATACAGAAATGTAATTAAAATGCACCATCAGAAGCAAATGGATGAATGAAGCCCATAAGGCTGGCAGCGTTACCTCTTTGGACAGCGCTGTCCGAAGTACCACCCGGCCTTAGGGTCACGGGTGACATCAACTAAGTGAGATGAAATTTCTTACACAAAGCTTTTAGCCCCAGGACCCCACGGTCCCAATATCTCCACGCCAAAAGGCACAAATATGTATTCTAAAGCAAGGCTCCCATATTTGCGCCTCTTGGCGTTTTCAGCTTTTCAATCATAGTATTTTATATTTCTTAAAATTTTACTAAAGCTTTATTTATTTCTGGCACTGCTCTGCCAATCTATTTAATAAACATCCACTTTTACAAGGGTTGTCTTTACACGCTCCTAGATTTAGTTTTATAATTTTAGTTTTGTATTTCTTTCTATTTATCTATACCGGTGTAGTAAAATAAGCGCTGGGTAGTTAAATATCAAATGTATCGGGTATTTTTCGACTCGAAAAGATCTTAATATAAGTTTCCAGCGTTAGTTGTCCTTTTTTGAACTCCTATTATTTCAGTGACTTCATTAAAACATCTTTGTGTGTATTAAATTAAAATTTTATTTGTATTGTATTTGTGTATACCACCTACCATATCTCACAATTATAATTTCTGTTCTCCCAAAGGTTGCTTGGAAGTTAGACCACATTATACTCCATTGTATAACATTTGCATAAGTATCGTTGTAAATTTTTGGTATACAATGAACAATAATCTACCTAAAAATATGTAGTAATGTATGATAAATATGTATGTATTAAACCATCACGCTGCTCCACTGCGGATTGGCAGGCGTAGTACACAAGTGCACTCTCTATTCCTTCACTATCATAGTCCGATGTGACGGGAATCCGACACGACCGGAGAGAGATCAGGCGCAGGACCGACGGTTTAACGTGCCCTCCGAGGCACGGGAGTGAATCGCACCTCCAACTTCCGAACTTCGGGCAAATATTGAGAAAATCTTAATAGAAAACTCAATATTGATTTTGGAATTGGCCGGACCCGGAACTCGAACCCAGGACCACATGTATGTAGTCGAACATACTAACCACTAGACCAATGAGGCATTATAATAACTCACTCCTAAATCGTTGTAAACTGGTTGCTTCTGACCGTGAATGATAGATGATATTCATAAAAAAGTAAACATTTTTCGTTCAAAACGAACATAAAAATCCTAATATTATTATGATTAATGGCTGAGCTATTACGGTGGCGCTTACAAATAACCACGTTTAAATGCAAAGTTATTCGTAACTCCTTTCCGTTTGGATACTTTCGCTGATTGGCACCAAGTGCGAACTGCGTTCAGTATTGTATCAACGCTCATAACAAAATGTCGGTTCCAACTGACTCGCAAAACGACATGTCGGGCGACAGTTTATCCGACTCCGGCGAAGGTGAAGCCGGCGATAGTGACGAAATCAACGAATTTCTGTGAGGTTCTTTTTACGGTACATTTGTAGGTTTTTTACAGTGTCGAAATCGGTCTTTGTGAAGTGATTCTATATTTAAACAATTTTAACTTATTCTATTTTAAATTTTGAAGTGATACTTCTTTAGGCGTATGAGGGTAAAATTTTTACGGCTGAAACGCGTGATTAGCGTCACGAATATGTGCAGCGTTTTTTATGCTAATTCTTTTAACGGTTAGGTATTTAATATTTGCAAATGACAAGTGGCGTTTTATTTTGACACTTCTCATTTAAAAATTTCATTAATTCTCTTTTCTAAATTTTAAATTCAAAAACAAAATAATTTCTAATATTCGAAGTTTGAGATTTCCATAAATTATTTATTAAATTCCTAACATATCTTCCGTCTTCCCTCCCTCTGAGTATCGGAAATCTAAAGTTTTAGATTTGTATAAAAATTAACAATACCTCAAAATTACTTTGCCAAAGAAGTTTCACTTCTGACATGTGCGCTTTATACGCACGCACGTAAAAATATTACACAAGGACTAACGAACCATTGAATACCTAGTTATTGTATATTCCAACTTTATTGAACTAATAATTTAAAAAAAATGTTTGCAATCAAAAAAGTCTACAGCTTTACTAGCATCTGACTATTAACCAATATTCGGTGTAATATACCTCCAAAAACATTATTTTTAACACAAAAACCTTCGAATGACATTAAATGCCTAGTTATTGTATATTCAAACTTTATTAAAGTAATAATTACAATTAAAAATAGTCCACACTTGATCTGGTACTCTGAATATTAACTTATATTGGCAGTAATTACTGCAGATATATCTAATATAAAGATTTCATTGAATACCAATTCTAATTTATTATTAAATCAACAAAAGTTTTTTCCTTATTAAAAACAATATCCAGTGGTTCTAGCATTCTGATTGTTTAATATTCGCATAAATAAAATGAGTACAAAATATTTGACATAGATAAAAAATGACATTGAAAAAAATACCTAGTTATTGCGCATTCTAATTAATTATTGACCTAATACCTAAAAATCCAAAAAAATATGCGATGTTTCAATAACATTCATAATTTTAAAGCCGAGAAGTATACAAAGACAAAAGAATTACATGGAATACCTAGTTATTCTGCGTTATAATTGAAATGAATCCCAACAGATAAATTAAAATTTTCTTTTAAAATCGAACGATTTCCTTTATGAAACATTTATGATTAATGAATGACTTTTTACTTACATTTTTCATAACTGCTCCAATGACAGACCTTGTTTTTCGTCACTGAATATACATTTTTAAGTTTTATTACGTGAAATATTTACCTTACTAAACAACTGCATTATCTGTACATACTTAATATTAGTTTAACCATTTATATATTCTATAATGATACAACCCAAAGGTGCATAAGATTTTCTCGTATATTTACTTGTGTTGACAAACGTTAACAAATACGAACAGGACACACGTCTAAAAATCTATCATTATACTCGTATGTAATATCTTAGACATGAGTGGTATAATAAAAGATCTAAATGCTTCTTCTTTGCTTGTACAATTTAGGAGTACTATTTAATTTGTGATCTACTACCGCATGCCAGAAAAAACGAACATCTAAACAAGAATTATCTTTTGTTGCTCTATGGAAACCATTAAGAGGTAAAATTATCATTTTCGTCTTAATAGGTTACGGTATTACCATTTTAGACTTACAGCAAGATAAACATACAGTTAAATGCTTAACTATTCGCTATAATAAATTGGGGTGTGGCTGTATATAGACACGGCCGTTGGTTGTACGTGAATACGTCTCGCGCTCAGGGGGGCTTCCCCCTCCACCACGCGCGATGTGTTACAGGCCTTATTTACCGTAATATATTATTTGATCCTTTAGGTATCCATTGGTATAATTTAATTTCGAATGGAGGTGAAAGATATTTAGCTACAACACCAAACTGTATCCCCCGATTTTGTTATTATTCGGTTTTTTTTCCTCCCAAGATATGCAATTTTATAGTCGTATTCACGCCAAAACACGACTAAGTCTATAAAAAAGTTAAAAGTGCGTGCGTACAAAGACCACATATCTGAAGTGAAACTTCTTTGGAAAACTAATTATTAAGTCTTGTTTATATTTATACAAATCTAAAATTTTACATTTCCGAATCTTCATTGTCATTGAAATATAAAAATTAAAACAAATAATTATTAAAATCTCTAATGACGAATTGTAAATAAAATTGCCATGTGTTTTTTGTCAATATTAGAAATTGTTAATTAAATTTTGTTTTTCAATTAGCCTAAAAAAAGCTGCCATATCTTCGTGACGCTAATCACGCGTTTCATCCGTAAAAATTTTAACCTCATGCGCCTAAAGAAGTTTCACTTCAATAACATAAGTGTATTTTACGAAGTTCAACCTTGAACTAGTGCAAGCCCCTGGTGATTATGAAAGTTGCTTTATTTACTATTTAGTCAAAATATTGTCCATTGTTTTTTTGTGTATTTTAAGTAATCGATTAGCATCGACCTTTAGTGGTTTAGTAATAGTTATTGCAATTATGTACGCAGTACCTGGAATGAGGGCAAGTGACCTAGGCAGGTACCATATATCTGACCTTTCCAAACTGTGTCCCGTTCACTTGAACGTTGAATAATTAATTGATAAATTATTCCTATCTTGCTTTAATCTCGAAGAATTTAGAATACCGGACCTAATAATTTACATCCAATGTAATGATTAATGACCTAGTTTTTATACGCATTAATTATTACAAATAGAGCCGCGCAATTCATTCCTGATCGTATCTAAGTTCTCCTTAAATACGTGCCAGTTATACTTTAAATTAAAATTCCTTGTGTTTTTCAATAAAAGATAACATCATGAGGAAATTCCGGATACAGTTTGTGAGAGTAACCCACCATTCCGCATTAGAGTGGCGTAGTGGGTCTAATCATAATTATCGAGAGAGATTTGAGCCAAACCATTTAAATGCGTTCTACAACAAATTAATGTAACTGTGAGAACCAATGGTATAAAGTGTATCAAAATGGGTTTAACATTCTAGTAAGACTGTTTCTGTAAGTCTTCAGTATATCAAAGTTAAATTATTACTGACAAAATGACACCTCTCAAATAACTTAATCATTTAACAATAAACAATTTTAGAAGCGTAGATTAACATAATTTACGTTTATTTCAAAATCTATATATATATGATGTCCAGATATCTGTTGACTCATCACGATATCTCTTGAACCATAAGGCGTAGAGACTTGATATTTGGTAGGAATATTCCTTTTGCCGAGGAGAGGTCAGCTAAGAACGGATTTTACGAACTTCCACCCACAAGGGTGGTTGCGGGGGTGTTAATTAAAAAAATTAAAATATTCACATTTAAAAAATTCAAACTTCACAATTTACAGACTTTATCTTTTATAGTATGTAAAACTTGGTCAGATTTTTTATTTTTGACATAATGGAATCTATCAAAAGTAAATTTACGAAATTCTACCCTCAAAGGGCAGTGCGGGTATGTTTCATAGTTTTAAAACAATTTGCTTATTTAAAAATGCTACCAAAAACATTCCACGCAGACGAAGTCGTGGGTTCAACTAATAAATATAAAAAAACCATCTTAATTTAATATTCATCATCTGAGATTTTACTATATTATTTCTTAAACAATGTAAAATAAATGTATTTTAATAATTCTCTTTAAGTATTCCCTCCCTCTATGTCTCGGAAATCTAAAATTTTATATTTGTATCAATATAAACAATGCTTAAAAATTAGTTTGCCAAAGAAGTTTCACTTCTGACACGCACGTTCTGTACGCACGCACTTTTAAATTTTTCTTTAGCAAATGCCCACGACTTAGTGTTAAACTATATAAAGTAGACCTATCTAAAAATCAATGAAAACATTTAAAATGCAATAAAAAATCAAAAGCAATTCGAGAATTACCACAGAAGACATATTATGAGATAGGTAGCTTCATAGATATATTGGTATAAGTTCTCAATTAAAATACCTTAATTAATTACTTAATGAACATTTTCGCAACCAGTCAAACGCATTTCCTAAACGTGTAAAACAAGGATCACGAGTGCAACTATACGGTTAACACCCTTCCGCCATTCAAATGCTTATTGAAACACCAATCGGTTACGCGTTATAAATGCTAAATATGTATATACTTAGAATGTACGGTCAACAACAAAATATGTTTGAATATTCTTTCTTTTCGTACGTTACGCCTTGATAGCTTAATGGTCAGACGTGAGGTTTGACGTTTAGAAAAGTCCTGGGTTCGAACCCTGGACAGGTATTCCTTTTTATAAAAAGAAACGTTGTTGCTCGATGGTTCTTTTCAAGTCATCATGATCCTTTTTAGTGAAGGAAAACCTGCATTTCAAGGGATTAATTCTGAGGTATTTGTAGCATGTCAATCCGAAACTTAGTGAGTCTATGCTCTAAAAACCCTCTCTACTTTAAGTGAGAAGGTGCCTAGTAGTGGGACGTTAAAAGGAGTACTTAATTTTTTTTAATACACAACAATACAAAGGTAATATTATTTCTGATAGTATATTTTGAAGTTAAATATTGTACAAATAAAACTCGACTGTGTGCTAATTTTCGAATTGCTAAGATTATTTATTGAATTCAAATTAAATTTATTTATTTGCTGAATACAGGTAAGGTCATAATAGTGTAAATAAATTAGAAAAGTCTCACTGTATCTGCCATTCAATAGTATGCAAATGTTAATATATATCACTTTTTTTTGAGATGTCTTCTTCTTCAATGTCAATATTATTCAAAGATTTAGGGGATGTCAAATTATTGTTATAATATCAAGATATGTTATTATTAAATTACTCCTGTTTTTTCACCATGTAATCTCTGACGTCATAGAAACACTGATTCAAATATCACTGATTCAAATATATATATTTTATATTTCCACACTCTGATTCTAATATAAGTCTGATGATGGTACTCAAGAACGGCTTAAAATCTAAAGTTACGAGGGTTCCTTCGCGCCCTGATCCGAGAAGAACCCACAACAAACTCACTCGGGTATTTTTTTTTTACCATCATCATTACGATATCATATTAGTTTACATCATATTTAAATTAAAATTAGAGCAATTCGTTCACTCCCAGGCATTTCTATCGTCTAAGTTATCTTGCAACTTATAATACGATTTTTCTATCAACTTTCTTTTAACAAAGACTTTGAATTTATTAATTGTCATCTTTAGAACGTCTTGTGGGAGCTTATTATTTAGTTTTTCAATAAATATTGAAAAAGTTTCCTTTTGAATTTTGATAAATTCAATGATTTTATGTCGTCAGATAATTTATTATATAACTCTATTGCCATGCAATAACAGTTTTTTTTTAAATAGTGCTAGCCTTTGTCTTGGTTGTATTAGCTTGATTTCTTTGCCTCTCCTGCTACTGGTGCCTTGAGTTGTCGCAAAGATGTCAATATTCTTCTTGGCGAAGAGACAGATTTCACAAATGTACAGGCAATGGCAAAAAATTTTTTTCTCTTTAATAAAGGGTTGAATTTTATATGCTTTCATTGATCCTGAGATAGGTCTAATTTATAAAGTTTAACACTAAATCGTGGGCATTTGCTAAGGAAAAAATTAAAAGTGCGTGCATACAACGTACACATGTCAGAAGAGTAACTTCTTTGGCTATTTGTACGACTTAGTTATATGTATACAAATTTTAAACTTTAGATTTCCGAGACTTAGAGGGAAGGAAAAATTAAAGAGGATTATTAAAACACATTAATTTTATATTGTATAGTTAAATCTCAGATGATGAATTATATTAAATTCAAATTCCTTGTAATTTTTTATAACTAGAAAAAATACCTAATTTAAATGTATACAAGTAAGTAGTAAGTAGCAGCCCATTAACGTTCCACTGCTGGGCACAGGCCTCCTCACTCCGAGGAGCGAGGGTTTTTAGAGCATACACCCACCACGCTGCTCCACTGCGGATTGACAGGCATAGTACACAAGTGCACTCTTTATTCCTTCACTCTCATAGTCCGATGTGAAGGGAATCCGACACTCTCGGAGAGACATCAGGCGCAGGACCGACGGCTTAACGTGCTCTCCGAGGCACGGGGGTGGATCACACCGCCAACTTCCCAATTTCGGGCAAATATTGAAAAAATCTTAATAGAAAACTCGAATGTCTATTTCGAATTGGCCCGACCCGGGACTCGAACCCAGAACCTCATGTCTGTAGTCGAACATGCTAACCACTAGACCAATGAGGCAGTCATTGTAAATTAATGTATACAAAATCATTGTAAATTAACTATAAAAAATCTATTTTTATAGAATTTATGAAATTTTATGATTATATATTCTATGCAAAATAATTTATTGAAATCTCAAATGATGAATACGTAAATAAAAAATGCCACGTGTTTTTAGTCAATATTAGAATTTTTAATATTTTATGAAAACTAGTAAGTATATTAAATTGTTAAATGATAAGTAGCAAATGAAAATGCCACATGTTATTTGTAAATATTTAAACTACCTAACCTTCAAACAAATTAGCACAAAAAACGCTGCACATCATGCGTTTCATCCGTAAAATAAATTACCTTTATGTGCCTAAAGCAGTTTCACTTCTTTTAGTTGTCTCTACACAAATAATAAAGGTTTAAATACAGGCCGTTGCCTTGAATAAATTTTCTTATTCGTATTTATATCCACAGTAGAAACAATATAGTCTGTAATTTCTTGTGTTAAAAACTCATATTCAAATTGGCATAAGACCTATTTTGCCACATAAATATTAAGTTTAATTTTTATAGATCTACTCTTCTTAAAATTTTTAAAATCGTGTCGTGTATACTCGTCATCTAATGGACAAATTTTATTGATAAAATTTATAGAGACAAAGTTTGTCTTTTATGATTCTATCGGTACATTTGTTTATACAGTGGGCTCATTTTAATTGACATGAATAAACACTACACGAATGTATAAATATAATGGGTAATTGTTCATAGTACACACGATGTAACATGCCTACATAATTAGTATGACGAAATGCAAGAACCGTCGAGATTTCGCAATTATTTCTATGTTTATTCAGGCATAAAACTTTGATACATGATCTATATATGTAAGAGATATCCAGGTATCTATTGACTCATCACGATATCTCTGAACCATAAGGCGTAGGCTTGAAATTTGGTAGGAATATTCCTTTGGACGAGTAGAGGTCAGCCAAGAACGGATTTTACTAAATTACAACCGCAGGGGAGGTTGCGGGGGTGTTAATTAAAATATTCAAATTTTCACATTTACAAACTATACGTCGATAATCTAGAGCCTGAAAAAGGACTATAAGCTCTTTACAGTAATACACAGCAAATAGCTCATTGAAGTATTTATTCGTATGTTTCTTATTTGTAAAACAAATTTTCTAAGTTAATGAAAATACTACCCAAAAAACATTGCACGCAGACGAAGTCGCGGATTTAGCTAGTTATATATATACGTTTTAATATTTACAAAAAACATGTGGTATTTTAATTTGCCACTCGTTATTCAATAATTTAATATACTATGTTTCATAAAATATAAAATAAAAATATTTCATACATTCAATTATTAATTTCTAATATTGACAAAAAACACGTGGTATTTTTATTTACAATTCGTCATTTGATATTTCAATAAATTATTTGTATTAACTTTCGACACTTTTAATATTTCAATGGCAATTAAATTAATTAAACTTCTAACATATCTACCCTTTTCCCTCCTCCTTAGTCTCGTTAATAAATGTAAAGTTTTAGATTCGTATAAATATAAACAAGACATAAAAATTAGTTTGCCAAAGAAGTTTCACTTCTGACGTGTGTATTTTGTAAGCATGCACTTTTAACTTTTTTTGTTGCGATAAATTAATTGCAACACATGTTAAATACTACTATTAGTTATTTAACAGCTTTTTAAAATAGTCGTATAATAAGAGGTCTATGTGACAACAGAAGATTTTCCTTTAAATTAATAATATGATGAGGTCTCATGGCGATTCCTGGTGTATTGTTATGTTTCCGCTCTTGTAGCGGTCAATTTGTTTTCAAAACTCGAAATAAAACTATATTTTTTTCTAAAAACAAAAGTAGCGGAGTGATTAAGTGCACTCAAATAAGTTTCCACCCACTGACTTTTTTTGTCTGTCATTTGAATGAAATTACTTAACAGAGAGAGCCCTGTAATAACTTGTGTTCATATATAGTTCTTGTAAAATTGGAAAGCGATAACTAGTAAAGTTTACAGTTAAGTTGATACGAAATTTAAGACATTTTAGACTTATTGTACAAACATTACCAATGGCAATTTATCACCAATTCCATATTAGTATATCTGAGAAAGTCTAATGCATTACCTGGGTTAACGTATTCTTTGAGTGACATTACAATAACGTATATCGCTACATTTTCATCTTGTCTTCATCTTGAACACGCCAATACATTAAGCGAAACTTTAAGGAAAGATAAAATAACATTACAAGTAATAGTACTCTATAACATCTTCAATTTTATAACAATTATACAAGAATTACAATAGCCACATACAATATTTGGCAAATTATACTCAGCTAAGACACGAAAGGATTTGCTATAAAAATCGTATCTAAATATTGGGTTTAGATCAATGTTGCAGTTAGTAGGAAAACAGTCGAACATTCCAATGCCCAAAACAAGCAGAAATATCAATCAAAAGATAATCAATATTCAATGCCAAAGCTATCCTAAGTAAACTCGGATTTTAAAACCTAAATGTGGAACTTATGGTGTCATTTATTTAATACATACTTAACAAAAATCTTACATGAACCAATCATAGCGAATGAAACCTATCATACGCCCGAAAATTGTTGTAATGTTTCTGAGTTCATCATGGTCAATGCCTATCATCACGTTAACCCTAAAGCTGCAAAACTTCTAGATATCATCCAAACAAAGAGAAAAGTTAGAAATACGAAACCTTTTCAGTTAGTGAAAGGGCAGTGAGAATTTCTAGTGTAGGGGTATTTCTAAGCAAAAACTCAAGAACAGTAACTACTCAACTAATCTATAAACATTAACGTAAACTAAGCGTAATTTCTCTACGTGATCAAATCAGAAATGAGGAGATCCGTAGCAGAACCAAAGTCATCGACATAGCCCTACGAATCGCGAACCTGAAGTGGCAATGGGCGGGGCACATAGTCCGACGGACCGATGGACGTTGGGGCCCGAAGGTGCTGGAGTGGCGACCCCGCACCGGGCGGCGCAGTGTAGGGAGACCCCCCACAAGGTGGACCGACGACATAAAGAGGGTCGCCGGTAGCCGCTGGAGCCAGGCGGCGCAAGATCGGGCCTTGTGGACATCATTACGTGAGACCTATGTCCAGCAGTGGACGTCCATCGGTTGAAGCGACGACGACGACGACGAAGCGTAATTTCTAGACTAAGATAATTTGAATAGAGTACATTTCAAGTAGATCAAAGGAATGTGGCAATAGTTAACGCGTTCACAGTCCACGACTCCGAAAAGAGTCTTACTTCTATTTAGCACCATATAGCACATACAGTTTATTTCATATTTATGTTCATGTAAATATGACATAGTAGTGACAGTGACTCCAGTTAAAGTCGTAACAACATTGTCAATTTTCCCTTAACGATATCATTTTTCCATCTAAAATATAAAAATTAATCGTAAAATGTGTTGGCAAGCGCATAACTCTTTCAATTTACAATTCTTTTTTTAAAATGTTCGTTGAAGTCCAAGGATGGTTTTCACGGCGAGAAAAGTTCGAATAATTGCAGGGGAAAACCCTAAAAACAGCCATTTTCTGTTTCCCATACAAACGTTTTCTAACTAAAATGTGCAGTCAATTTGACCTTTATTGCTATTCAATAAATTACAAGTACTCACTGTTGTCTACGCAATATAGGTGTGTTCCTAACGTCAAAGAGTCAATTTACACTTTATTACCGCTGCACAAAGTTCAAAATCAGTTAAATAGTCACAACCCGACCAAATTGAATAGTCACAAAATGTAAGAGCTATAGATATTTAGTACTGCTGTAATTTCATTTCGGAAATCATTCGTAAAACTGAAACTTGCCACAATCCAAATCTTTATAACAGAACGAAGTCTGTCGGGTCTGCTAGTTAGTTATAAATTTTATCACAGTTAATATTAAAAACAAAATTGGACTTATGCAGTTGGATTTTCTTTTTTATATGGGGACTGTGAACGTGTTATTGCAAAAAACAAAGTTTTACTTCATAAAAACATTGTCAACACAGTCAACGAGTTAAGAGACGATAAATTCAGCAAGTCACCGAATAATTGATTGTGGAATATTAAATTCATTGCCGCGTTCTATGATGATAACGCGAAATGTAACATTCGAAAGCTGGTTATTTAACTCTGCTTACGTTTAGCAACCTCTTCTATAATCTTGTATATTTATTTCACTTTTATACCTTTATAATTTCTAAATTTCACACTTTTACTCGCATTGATTAGTAGGGCCACATATTTTTAACGGTAAATAGTATTCATGTTTTCGGCGTTATCGTAATTTTATTTTCATTTTTCCGTATAATTTGTATTTAATACTGTTCTGGCCCATCGCATCTTATTATTATGAATACGTCTTAACTTCCTAGTGTTATCAAATTCACATAATTTATTACCTAATGCAAATACAAAACTTATTCTAATTATCTTAATATTTCAAACTTTTATAATATTAAAGTAAAATGCCTGTTATGTTGATAAGTCTATTAAATAATCTTGAATGGAATAACATGTTTTGTTCAGTAACGTCTAAGGTCTTGATAATATTAATTATCTTGATAATAACTATTAATTTTCTTATACATATATAAAAATACAATATATGTATGACAAATTCCTCAACGCTTGTATTTAATATTTCATAATAATTTAGATTTTAGAAGCTGAACTAGATACCTGTGCTTATAGCGTATTGTTTCCTTATACTGAAAAAAATATAGATATGGTAAACAAGCAGAGTGCTATTTCTTTATAATATTCAATGAGAAAATGTAATTGAACTGTGTATATATTGCATAAAAAAACAACTCGCTGCTTTTGAAGAATAGGGACACTATTAAAAAAAGCGAATTTTGCAAGAGGGCCCTTTGAAAATTCAATAAAATTGTTGATGTTGTGTTGTCACAGTGTAATTTTTTTTCTATTTGAATATGATCTTTTCACAAAAGAAAAAAATATAAGATATTGTGGAGTTTTTCGGGTCCTGAACTGTTGTCCTATGTAATTATTTGATAGATCCTGCATAATCATGCTGATAGAATCCCGTGATCAAATCTTTGGCTGACATCTCTGTTCTCTTTCTAAATAACGAGAATCCCTTATTGTTGTTTAAATTCAAACAACCATATTTAAAGCGTACAAAATCTTCAAAGTTAATTCATGTTGCACTTCATGCTACCTGATGATTTGCTTCACTTAGCGTAAATTCTTATTTCGTTAATTTCACTTTCAAGAAGAGGAGTGAACTTATTGCATAACACAAAGTGTTAGCCGTTATAAGTACTTTTCCGCTGGTATATTTATCGTGTATTACATTTTTATTATAGCACTTCATTGTGAAAGATAATACGAAATATCATTTGATTTTTTTGTTAAATTAGCTCGAATATGGCTTATAAAGGTACATGTAGAAATAACTGACCTAAAACACTTGTTTTCATCACAGTAAAGAGCGAATATCAATGGCCCTAATTGTCGATTTTAGGACCAAATATATGACAATTTGAACGATCTGACGTCTTGATTATGTAATATATAAATCAAAGTTTTAATAATGCATAAATTATTTAACAAAAGTGTTTTCTGTTAGAATAAATCAACACACAAAATCTGCATAGCTTAACTACGAACCCATAACTAAAACTTTTTGTTCTGTTACAGATTAGAAATCTTAAAAGCCGACTCGTCTCTCAAGAGTAAGGCGAAACGTAACGAATGGACGTGGAAGGCACAAACAGACGTGGTGAAATGGCAAGCAACACCTCTTCGTGCACCCTTGCTTCGATTACCAGCCGCCTTAGCACCCCCTGCTTTGGAATGCTTTACCTGTATACGAGCATATTGTGGCGACTTACAACCACCTGAGAGAGCTATACACCAGGACATGACAGAAGTGAAATGCGTTTATACTGTCCTTATGGTAAGAAACTATTATTAACACTTTAAAAGTGAAAACTTCTTTAGAGTCGTTGTGATTTGAAAGTCGATGAAACGAAAAAGAGACTCATAAATTATACAACGTTTCTTATCTTCGTATAAACCGTATACAATAATATACAATAATAATATACTCGATTTCATCAACCTCCCCTAAGGTTTATATGTCCCCTGAGTATATTTATGGGCTAGTTAAGTGGACTGTTTCTATAAGTAAGAAATCCCGTAAGTACATCTAAAAGCAATTTAAGGGGATTGTTCCTTAGCTAAAGGATCCCCTAAGTACATTTAACAGTCAGTTAACGGGGCTGTTTCTATAGCTAAGGGGTCCCCTTAAATACATTTAGAAGCCAGTTAATGGGACTGCTTCTATAGCTAACCGGTCTTCTAACAACATTTAGCGGCCATTTAAGGGATTGTGTTTTAGGTAAGGGTTCCCCTAAGTATATTTAACAGTCACTTAACGGGATTTTTCTATAGCTTAAAGGGTTTGCTAAAATACATTTAGGTGCCAGTTAAGAGGATTTTTCTCATCGCTAAGGGGTCTCCTAACTACATTTAGGACCAGTTAAAGAGATAGTTTCTATAGCTAAGGGATTTAGTAAATTTAGTGGTTCCTTAAGGGGGTTGTTCCTTTAAACAAGAGGTACCTTAAATACATTTTAGGGTCGATTAAGCAAACTGTTTCTATAGATAAGGGGTTCCCTATTTATGTTTACTTTAGAGAATATTGGTGAAATCAGGCTTTAGGCTTTTTAATGCATATCATTCATCATATATCTGGAAACCATTTTTTTTAAATCTAGACTTCTACCACATTTGAATTGCACATAAGATTTTTTTAATAATGACCGCTTCGCTGGTGTAATTCGAGTACTACTGGGTTCAGAGTTCAATTCTTAGAGAGCAAATTTATATTATCGTATTTTATGATTTGTCTTGCTCTGGTTTGTAGGATTCGGCCATTGCAAGTTACTACTCTACAAATCAACTTTAGACATGTTCTAATAAGTAAAATATCTTGTCTATGTACAAACATTTAGAGCTAAAATACTTTTAACGGGCTAGTGCGTCGTCATCTTAGGAGTGTATAATATTTTACTACTCAAAGTACTAATACAGTCCATTAAATGTTAAGTGACTCTGCTTGTAGTTTCTCTTCGTGGCAAATTAATAAGGAGATATCACTAAGGTTTGAAGGTTAAGTTTGCCCAACCAGTTGCAATTGCTAGCATTGAAGTTCTTTTTATAAAGTAGGTACATGCTTGTATTGTTTGTTATGTATTTATTGTAGTTGAGGTATTTACAGAGTCACTATTTGATTTATAATATTAGTTATGAAAGTATTCCTTGTTACCAAAGTACAACCTGACTTTTTAAATCTTCTTTACATTTCTAGCATTGTCACTCGGTACCTGAATTACGCGACGAGGTTTACTGCCAGTTGATGAAACAGACTACTTCGAATCGATCAGCAACACAGGATTCTTGTCAACGAGCTTGGAGACTTATGTCTATTTTAGCTGCTTATTTCACCTGCTCCGATACTCTCAGGTATGTGATTTACTGTACTTAGTTGTAAACGGAAGAACGATGTTTGTATTTTTCCAAAAGTTTACTTTTAGCATAATTTGAACTGCCTTGACTACACAAATATATAAATATAGCCAAACTACTAAACGTAACTGTTTATATACTGTTAAACACTCTAACAAAGTCAATTGAAGAACTATTTCAAACGTATATAATATTTGGTCTGGTGACGTTACACTCACAATGTGTAATTACTATGAAATCAGATCTTTCTCATCCCATATAATATTAATCACTCACAGATTATACCAGAGATATAGTTTTAGCTACATTACAACTCAAAAGAAATGAGTAACAATTCAACGTAAACTAAGTTGTATTAACAATATTATTGACAAATCCTGGACTGACTCAAGATGCATATCTTAAGTAGCCGTCTATTAAAAATTTAAATAAAACATGCCTTTTTTTATAAATTTAAATATTATCGGTTCTACCTTCCTCACAGCTTGTCTTTCGACAAAGGCCTTCTTTAATGCTTTCCCCCTTTACCTAACTTTTGCTGTACAGAGCGTCCCACTACCGGGCACAGGCCTCCTCATTCATTGGAGAGAGGGTTTATAGAGCATAGACCCACTATTCTGCTCCACTGCGGGTTGAGAGGCACATAAAACAGAATTACTGGCGAAATATACAGGTTTCCTCACGACGCTTTCCCTTCACTGAACAGCACAGTGATGGCTTAAAACATATCAGCTTCTTTTTATAAAAAGAAACTCAGTTTTGCTTGTCCAGGTTTCAAACTGGCGTCAGAAGTTTGAACTGAGAAATCCGAACACTAGGCCATCAAGGCTCTGCCCAAGTTATAAGATATTTATGATTATTCACTAATTCAAGCATTACACTCTTATTATGAGCCTACCAAATACCAGTGGATCTATACTCTATAAATCCTCTCTTCTATGCTTTCTCTTAAAGTTTTTTGACGCTTTTTTTACACTTTTATTGTTGTTTTCAGGCCATTCCTGGTAGAATATTTATCGGCAGCTGCAGCTGACAGGCGGCGCCCGTGTCAAGGCACTGCTGCCGTATGCCTCGCCAACTTCAGAAAGACCTTACGCTGCGGAGGTAGAAAGAACGTGCCAAGCGTTGAAGAGGTACGTCCAAACATTACAATATTTACACATATGTTTAATATTGACAGTTTAATATTAAAATCTGTTTTTATTTCTATAAAAAAAAAACTTTTACTTATCATAGAGAAAGGTAAATCAAAAACCCTTTTACCTTTTTCTACATGAGATTTCGGTATATAAACATGTGATTAACTTTTATTTCAGTTATTTTATGAGTATGAGTAACATTATTAAAAAAGTGCTTACGTACAAAGTACACATATAAGAAGTGGAACTTCTTTGGCAAAGTAATTTTTAAGTGTTGTTTATATTTATAGAAATGTAAAACTTTACATTTTCGAGACTTAGAGGGTAAAAAGGAAGTACTCGAATTGTTAGGAATTTAACGAATTTCATTGTCACTAAAATATTAAACGTGTCGAAAATTATCAATTAAATTTTGTTTTTGAATTTAAAATTAAAGAAAAGAGAATTATATTTTATATATAATATAATATAATAATGTATTGAATTATTAAATGATGAGTGGCAAATTAAAATGCCCCTGTTATTTGTTAATATTAAAACTACCTAACTTTCAACCGAATTGTAAAAAAACGCTGCATATTTTCGTAATGCTAATCACGCGTTTTATCCGTAAGGAAGTGTCACTTGAAAAAAATAAAACCTGAGAAAAACGTTATAGAAATAAGTTGGTGCATGTTAGTGAGTGTGTGTATGATTGAGTAAAAGTATGTGTGTGTACATTTTATAAATAGGTGCGTTCAATTTAAAAAAATCATTTTCATTTGTTTTTTTTTTTGTATTTTGTCAGGTGACGGCGGTGTCTGCTGGTCGATCAGCTCGCCGCCAGCTGTACCGGCTGCCAGGAGGTGCTGAACGGGTAGTCAATACACGATGTGCAACCGTTGTACAGGACATCGTCAACGAACTCTGTGAACTGGTAAACTTATTTCTATATATCACCGGCTAATAACATGTGGTGATCGCATTTAAACAGCATCGAGCGTAACATAGGACCCATTCGCTGGGTTGAAACAGCACATGCAAGCCATAGGTGCCGCCATATTGGTCCTAGCTTTTCTGCCAAGCACTTTTGCAACTACTCAGTGGCCGGTCTTAAAGAGGCATGCGATATATGGACGAAAAATTCAATTGTCACTTCAATTATATACATTAGTATTAATTTTACTAATATAATAACATAAATACTTTGTGTTACTTTTAAAAACACAAAGTTTACATAATATTATATTAATGTATTAATAATATTTATTCGTTGTGCAAGACTATTATTAATAAAATAAAATATACTAGCGGATAGAATATTTAATGACATTGTTTCATATCAAACCCATGACTGACCAGTAGGATATTATAGGTTAACATGTTACTAAAAGAAGGTTGTGTGAATGGCTAAGTTTGTGGTGTAAAAATCATCAGGAAACCTCTATGGATATGTATATTGTGACAGTCAGTAATGTTGCAGCGCTGTAGATCTGTGATCTAAACCTCCTTTCGCCCAACAGTGGACCATTAGTAGGCTACTCCTTACCTTTAAATTAAATGACATAAATAGTTATTTAGTCACAAAGGCTTTTAAAGATTTAACAATTCAAAAATGCGGATGATTGATGATAATTAAACGATGCAAAAAGCCGAGCATTTTTATATTATATCCAATACAGAGTTAATTAAAATCTAAAGTTACGTGAGTTCCACTAAGCCCAGTTCTGAGATGTCCCTACAACAAACTTAATCAGGTTCCCTTGTTATCCTCGTATTTATAAAAATTGGCAAAATTTATATAAACAAATTAAATCTCATGTTTCTAAATATTTTTCCATCAGATTGGCGTAACAAGCGAAGCCGAGCGTGCGGAATTCTCTCTGTACTGCATCGTAGCTGGCGATGCCCTGACAATGCCGCTGGCTGGCGACGAGTACGTGCTGGACGTGACCACCGAGCTGCAACGAGCCCACCATCCCTTCTACCTCATCTTCTGCCGCTCCGTATGGCATCATCCGTTACGTTCTGATGCCCCGCCTCTCTACACTGAAGTTCTCTTCAACCAGGTAAGTGACGTCAGCATGAAAAATATAATATAATATATATAAAGATGTTAACTGCCTCGCATACTCGGGCGTAACAATATCATCATATATTCTTCACTATTTGCATCACGTACGTGTGTGGCACAGTTTGTCACCATGTGGACCAAGCCACGTGGTTTCCATTGACATTTATTTTTTAGATTATGAAGTGTATCTATATATTCGTCGTCCTCTTTGACGCTTCAAAGGACGTCCACTGCTGAACATAGGACTCTCCAAATGACGGCCGCAAGGCCTGGTCTTCCGCCGCTTGGCTCGAGCGGCTACTGGCGAACCTCTTTATGTCGTCGCTTCGCCTTGTGTTGGGTCCGCTACACTGCACTTTCCGGTGCAGGATTGCCCTTCCATCACCTTCGGACCTCAACATCCATCGTTTCGTTGGGCTATGTGCTCTAGCAATTGCCACTTCAGGGCTATGTTGGTCATTGCTGTTCGTCTACGAATCTCCTCATTTCTGATTTGATGGAGTAGAGAAACTCCAAGCGCAGCCTTGTCCGTCGCCCGTTAAGTGACTGAGCATTCCAATGAGGACCATAGTCAGCGACCACGTTTCCGATCCGTAGGTCCGTAGGTAAAGTGCACAACGAGGAAACAAGTTTTTAAGTAAATATTATAATATAAATTGGTGTGTCAACAGGTGGCCCCGGATTACCTAGAAGGATTATTACTTGTACTTCCTGGTGGTGGAGCTCCCGCAGCCGGAGTGCTAAGAGACGCTGCCCTGGTAGCAGCTCTGCTCCACAGAGCAGCTGGCCTCCCCGACGCACCACATCCGAGGGATCTGAAGTTCTTGCTGCCGAAACCTCTTTTGGCATTGAGAGAGCCGAGGCCTGCGAAGTGGGCCTCTTGGGTTTCCGCGGAATGGCCTACAGTGAGAACTGTAACTCCTGCTGCCTCAAAATCCAAAGTTTTACAGGTATAGTTCCAATACTTTGCACCGTAATCTTTGAACTCTATTTAGGAGAATTTTAATTCATTTAATTATTTAGGCATGGCAATGGCAGGCATAGTAGACTAATGCACTCTCAAAGTCCGATTGGATGAGCATTCGAGACGACCGTAGAGAAATCAGGCGCAGGGCCAATGGCTTAACGCGCTCTCCGAGGCATGGGGGCGGAGCACACCGCCAACTTCCTAACTTCCTATTAGAAAACCTAATTTTTTAATTGATTTCGAACATGCCAACCACTACACGAATGAGGCAGTTAGTGCAGTAATAGACTTTGTTATTTTTTATTACTTGTTATTTAGGTATTATCACGCTGGCCGTTGTTCGGGTCGTCATTCTTCGCGGTTCGGCGTGTAGGCGGTGCGGGCGAGTGGCGCGAACACGTTCTGGCCCTCAACCGGCGAGGCGTGCACCTCCTGCACCCCGCCACACACGATACCGACACGCACTGGCCATATGCAGAGCTTATCTCCACTAGGAAGGTGAGAAATCACATACCCATAAATGCCACATACCACGTAAGTAATATATAGTAAACGCGGTAGACTGGTTCCCCGTTATAGCTTTATACGGAAATTCAATAAAAGAAAATATTGTATCCAAATAAATATGTGAGTCAGGATTCCACTATTTTACATCTGTCCAGTTGTCACGTACGGTTACGAAGCATGGACCCTGAAAGAGGACACTAAAAGCCGCCTCGAGGCGTTTGTCTGGTGAGGTCTGGTGTTACTGTCGCATGCTTCGTATCAGTTGGACTCAAAAAATTTGTAACGAAACCGCACTCCAGCGCGTTAGTGTGGCCCCTAAACTTATGTATGTTGTCAATAGCCGTAAAGTCAAGTATCTCTGCCATGGAATTAGGCACGATAGGTATGCGTTACGCCAACTTATCATGATAGGTAAGGTTGAGGGCAAAAGGCGTGCTGGACGAAAGAAGTTTCGGCTCCGGAACATATGCGAATGGACAGGAATTAAGCCTTCTTGCAAAGGACATGATTTCAAGAAAATGAAGAGGCAGTTTTAGAAGAAGAACGTCGGGGAGTTGAGCACACTCATTTTTAATAAGATACCGCAATTAGTTTTAAATTTGCCTCCGCATTTAATAAATATGTCAAAAACATACTTTTACAAAAGGCATATTATAATGTTAAAGACTATTTTAGCGATAAAAATGTTCAGACTTGATTCCAGTTGCACACAGAAGCAAAATATTACTCATTGTAACATATACAACTATCTCTAAAAAGTTACCGTTAAGTTTCTTGCCGGTTTCTTCTCGGCGGATTCAACTTTTCAAACTGGTGGTAGATTTGTTACCAACGGACAGATTGCTAACAATTTAGGAGTGCTTTTTGAAAGCTTACCTTCGCCTTCCTCCTGAGTTCATGTCTCTTGGTTGTCCCTAGATCTAGACTCTATTTTGTTGTAGTCATCAAAAGAATTAAAAATAATGTTGAACATAAGGTACGGTCGGAGGACGGAACTCTATTCCTGGACGTGAAGTGCGGGTCGCTGCTACAGCAACGCGTGACGCGGCTGCAGGCCGAGCAAGCGCACGAGGTGGCGCGCCTCATTCGACAGTACATCGCTCTACAGCGCGACCAGCGGGACACAGGTATACTTGCTAATGGATAAATATGTAGTCAGTCATTGGCATTTAGACAAGATGCCATTCTAAGTACGCTAACGCCAGTAGAGAGCTTAAAAATGTATGGGAATGGCTCATGAACAAATCGTGGCGTTCTAGTCATTCGACATAGCGTTATCATACTCAGAATGTAAGTGTATGTAAGTGGGTGTTAACTGCAGCTTGACCGAGGAAATATAGGCAGCTTTTCAATATTTGCATGATATCCATTTCGTAAAATGAGCAATCTGTTTTGACGTGTCCTACTCAAACACTCGCTAAACAAAATCAAAATCAGCGCTAAACGATTTCAATATAACGCGGTCCTTGGAGAAACTAAGGAATGTCATTTTTAAGCTTACTTAAATTATTGTAAATAAAATCGAACCCTATTTTTAGTATTATAAAGTATATTTTGAAGTAAACAATTCGTTAACATGTTTTCGGTCCCATAAAATATTAATCAGTCAACTGTAAGTTAAATGTCAAGTTTAAATAGAAAAATGAGAGAATTTTAGTCATGACGATTATAAAAACAATGTCGGTCCAAGACCATTGCTATTTAAAGTGTAATTATTGTGGAAAATATATATTTTCATATTTGATGTCTGAAGTATTTTAAGGAAATCTTTTGTTTTCATATGTCCAATTGTGATAGTGAATAAAAACTTTATTTTCTTAAGATCACAATATTGAAGTGAAAACTTCATGAAAACGAAATAAACAATAAAATATAAATTAAGCACACCTATTATTATTTTTTTCTAAAATAATATTTAAAAAGGTAAGGTAAGTAGCAGCCCATTAACGTCCCACTGCTGGGCACAGGCCTCCTCACTCGCCTGAGAGAGCGTTTTTAGAGCATAGACCTACCACGCTGTTCTGCGGATTGGCAGGTACACGAGTGCACTCTCTATTCCTTCACTCTCAAAGTCCGGTGTGACGGGAATCCGACACGACGGGAGAGATATCAGACGCAGGACCGACGGCTTAACGTGCTCTCCGATGCAAGGGGGTGGATCACACCGCCAACTTCCCAACTTCGGGCAAATATTGGGAAAAATCTTAATAGAAAACTCAATATTGATTTTTTTGAATTGGCCCGACCTGGGACTCGAACGCAGGACCTCATGTCTGTAGTCGAACATGCTAACCATTAGACCAATGAGACAGTGGTAAATAATATTTACCACATAAATAAAATTGAAATGTAAAATTGTTTTAAAATGGTTTAAGCAATAAATTAAAATATATCAGTAACGCGATGTCTATCATTCTCTCGCTTCCTTACTCGGAAGGGCGTTACATAGTCGAGTGTGACGGCTCAGCCTCATTCAATACACACAAAATACAGGCACACATGAAACGTGCGTGCGTACAAAGTATACATCTCTGAAGTGAACTTCTTTGGAAAACCATTTTTTAAGTCTTGTTTATATTTAAACAAATCTAAAACTTTACATTTCCGAGAGTTACTGAAATATTTTTAATTTATATGTTATTGTAAATACGTTATTTGTAAATATTATAACTACCTAACCTTCAAACGAATTAGCATAAGAAACGCTGCACATCTTCGTGACGCTAACTAACGCGTTTCATCCGTAAAAAATTACCCTCATGCGCCTAAAGAAGTTTTACTTCAATAACTCTATACACAATCTTATAGTATTTTTCTCTTTTCAGCATTCAACAGCCAGTGAGTGATAAACAGACGGACCTACGCAATTTAAGTGTAAACATAAAACAAGTACATTAAAGAAATATTAGAGACTTGTAATTGTTTTATATCCGTCCGATAACATTAGTTTAAAAAATGTACTTAAATGTTGTTAAACTTATTTTTAACTTTCGATAGATTAAAATGGGAATAGGATGATTAAGAAGAAATTTCTTCGAAAAATCTTTTATAAGGTTAATATTTCTATTTTCATTTTACTCGCGTTTTATTGAAATATGTGGGAAATTTTAAACGGTTATCGTAGGTTAATATAATTATTTTTTAATTTTTCCCTTTCAAACCGTTTGAATTACAGTTAATATAATAAAACCAAGAAAAAGACTTTTTAAATAAATAAGTGCCAAATTAATTTTGGATTACTGTTGTATTTCTTTTAAAAGCCTCCAAAAGGAGAATATAATTTAAATAACTTCTTTGCATGAAGTAAAATTTTCACAAATTTCGCAAACATTCCAGGAATAGCATGTAGGGAATAATGAGTACAGTAATTTTGTGCATGGAATTCATATTATGTTATTAATAGTATTGTTTTTTCCGTCTACAAAATTAGAAATCATGTATTTAGCATTATCTAGCGTTAATTATACCAATAACTATTCTAGTGTCTTCCTTCGTGTATTAAAAAGGTGCTATATTTAGGTACTAATTCGGTTTTATTGCCAGGAGATTTCATTAATATACCTTTTAGACCCGAATATTTCTGTTGGATTTACATAAAAAAAAACAACCTTTATATAAACAAGTTTTGTTAACTTCAACATACCATTAATATCTTTCAAAATAATATCATTCATATCATGGAAAATATATCATTCATATCATTGAAAATTTTATCTATCATTCATATAATTGAAAATCTTATCATTCATATAATTCAAAATAATATCATTCATATCATTGAAAATGTTGTCATTTATATCATTGGAAATGTTATCATTCATATCATTGAAAATGTTGTCATTCATATCATTGAAAATGTTAGCTATCATTCATATCATTGAAAATGTTGTCATTCATATCATTGAAATTGTTATCATTTATATCATTGAAAATTTTATCTATCATTCATATAATTGAAAATGTTATCATTCATATGATTCAAAATAATATCATTCATATCATTGAAAATGTTGTCATTTATATCATTGAAAATGTTATCATTCATATCATTGACAATGTTGTCATTCATATCATTGAAAATGTTTTCATTCATATCATTGAAAATGTTGTCATTCATATCATTGAAAATGTTATCTATCATTCATATCATTTAAAATGTTGTCATTCATATCATTGAAATTGTTATCATTTGTATCATTGAAAATGTTATCATTCACATAATTGAAAATGTTATCTATCATTCATATCATTCAAAATAATATCATTCATTTCATTGAACATATTATCATTCATATCTGTCAAAATAATATAATTTTTATTTAATTACGTGAAGAAATTCGCATAATGTCAAGAATTTCTTACAATTTATGTTATAAAAATAAGTCCGGTTCAGATACATCCATATTAATGAAAACCCCTGGTTTAGTAGAATAAAATTAAAACTGTTATTTAAACAATGTATTTTTTTATCTTATTTCCCAAAGACCACAATGGTCGGAGTCATGTTTATTTGAATATAAATGAGTTATTTCGTTGTCATGTAATAATGTATATTTAATAAAACGATGTGTGAATATATTGTAGATACAAATAAAAATATATTTTTCAAACGAATTTTCATTTAATTTCAACTTCTTTCACGTGTTTTTACCGACTAAATATGTGCGGACTTTTTTAACAAGTAATTTGATATGACGATTGTGAAAATACGGTTAAAAATTTATTTCATTGGATAAAGGAAAAGGCCAAGAGCCTTTGATCATCATTGATAAATTTTACATAAAATTTACTTATAACTAACGTCATAAAATATATTTCGTATTTTGTCGTTGTCTAGCATCAGTAAGCCTCGTCCGATTTAAAGATGGCTAACAGGGCTAATTTCGCCAGTTTCACGTGAGTTGAAGAAGGAGATGCCGTTTGAGATGAGAGATATGCTTTATAAAATTCCAAAACAATTTTTCATTTATTATCTGCTATTGTTGATATCAAATCTAAAGACTAAATAAATTAAGAATTTAGGGCAAATATACAAAAAAACTCTATTTAGCCTTACCCAGATACTGCAAAACACAGTTTCAATGTTGCCATCAATATTGTAATATTACAATGGTGTTGGCGTGGCATATTTACGACAGCATTTTAAAATAAAAAGCATGTTTCCGTTTATATCAAATTGAAGGACTACGTAAACGATTATAGTGACTTGAAAGTCGATACGAAGAGACGAGAAAGAGACAGACATAAATTCATAAGATTTAACGTCGCAGAAAATGAGATAGGAAGCATTATGTAGTGCTTGTTATATTTGTGGTTCTGCGCTCTGCTTCATGCCTCCTCCACTCGTGTTCACCAAGGTATAGTGACAGTTAAAATGAAATACCCTAAAACCTACAATCCTCCTCATGCCGAAATATTACAAAATACATTCGTCTCATTATCCTGAAGACAAAATTTTTAAAGGTTCACTTCTACCACTTGTGAATTGCACACATCCAGTTCTCATGCTTAACAAATTAAGCTCCACTGCTGGAAAGAAATATTCTAGGAGCGTTTATTGGCGACTCGTCTGATATCAGCCGCGTAACTTCAACCGATGGACGTCCACTGCTGGACATAGGTCTCGCATAATAATGCCCACTTTGCTCGATCTTGTGCCGCCTGGCTCCAGCGGCTACCAGCGAGCCTCCATATGTCGCTGGTCCACCATGTGGTAGGTCTACCTGCGCTGTGCCGTTCAGTGCGGGGTCGTCATTCCATCACCTTCGGTATGAGATCACCCAAGCACTGTTCGAAGACTGGTCTTCTGGCACTGAGGGATATTGGGTTAAAGGATCTTACGTAGAGCCGTGTATAAACCTTGTTTTATTTGTTGTTAGATTTTGCAAATGATGAATAACAGACATAGACTACACCAGGATTTGTTTAAATTCTTTTTCTATGGTAAGAGCCGTTATATTTTTGGCATGAGCTGTTTTTGCCATATCGGGAACGGATGTTAACGAAGATTACACGCACTCGCCCACACACTAACTAATATAGAAAAAAGAGTAGAAATTATTGGCATTAGAGACGTATCTAGACAACTTCATAGATTATTTACAAGCAACAAAAGCAAGGTGTAAAAATAGGACAGTTTACTAGTTGTGATTACAAAATAACGTATCGAAATCCGCAAGGCAGTGTTTTAGGCCTAACCCTTTTCTCATCTATAACAATGAATATTGCAATTTGAATGTTAAAAATGTAAAGTTATATTTTCCAATGCAGACGAAACTGCGGTAGTTTTTCGTACATCCGTCCACACATTAAAGAATAAATATGATATTGTTATTATAGTTAAGATACATAAGTTTATTTTCTCGTTGATTTCTTTAATATATGAAGGATCTGTTGCGAATATTCTCATGATTAATGGAAGGGCCCTGTAATGGAAATTCAAATTCAAATCATTTATTGCCGATAGTGTATAAAATTCAGGTCATATAATAAGGAAACACAAAGAAAAATCAAAGATAAGAAGCAGCCTATTAACTTTCCACTGCTGGGCACAGTCCTCCTCAGTCTTAGGAGAGAGGGTTTTTAGAGCTAGTATAGACCCATCATGCTGTTCCACCGCGTGTTGGTAGGCACAGTACATAAGCCGATGCTACGGAAATCCGAAACGATCGGAGAGAGGTGAGGCGCAGGACCGACGGCTTAACGTGCTCTTTGAGACACATAGAGGGATCATACCACCACAAGTTGGGAAACTTGAGAACGAGCAAATATTGAGAAAATCTTTAATAGAAAACTCATTATCGACTTTTGAATTGGCCTGACTCGGGACTCAAACCGAGGACCTTATGTCTGTGGCCAAACATACAAACCACTAGACCAATGAGGCAGTTTATTTCTGAATTTCCTTAACATTTAAGTCTGGAGTATTTCTAAGATATTATAAGTTTTACTTTGTCTTTTTTTAGTATTTATGAATAAGTGTTGAATTGTTTGTCTAATTGGGTAGACAAGTACGTCTATTATTAACAAGGTTGTAACATAATAGAACACGTATTAAGCGACGGGGCTCAGCAACCCTGTAAGGAAGCGCTTGCCGATGCGCGAAGGCTGCGCACGCGGTTCTCACGAAGTAAAAACTGTCCTTTGTCTCTACGGAGACGGTCGACGACGTCCACAAGGCTGCTAGTAAAATTTGACCCCGTAGAAAAACTGTTAGTATTTCTATGTACTTCATTCTAATTATAACTATATTTGATTGACATATACTTTTGCAATCATAAATTATTATAAAGAATTCAGAATTCTATTAGTTTTGCGAATATTTATTTTACTTGTACTTTATTGTATGCCATACTCAATAAAATAAAAAAGGTGACTATGTAAATTAGTGACGAACAAAAGGCGGTCTTATCGCCTTAAAGCGATTTCTTCCAGATATCAAATCAAATCAAAATATCTTTATTCAAGTAGGCATATTACAGCACTTTTGAATCGTCAAATTTTTGTTTTTTCTTTTCCTTTCCACACTCTAATTCTAATGTACGTCTGATGATGATACTCCAGAACGACTTAAAATCTAAAGTTACGAGGGTTCCTTCGCGCCCCGATCCGAGAAGAGCCCACAACAAACTCAGTCGGGTATTCTGTTTTTTTTGTTATCATCATCATTACAATATCATGTTAGTTTAATATATTTCAATTCAAATTAGAGCNCGATGGAGAGGGCTATGCTCGGAGTTTCTCTACGTGATCGAATCAGAAATGAAGAGATCCGTAGTAGAACCAGAGTCACCGACATAGTCCTGCGAATCGCGAACCTGAAGTGGCAATGGGCGGGGCACATAGTCCGAAGGACCGATGGACGTTGGGGGCCAAAGGTGCTGGAGTGGCGACCCCGCACCGGACGGCGCAGTGTAGGGAGACCCCCCACAAGGTGGACCGACGACATAAAGAGGGTCGCCGGTAACCGCTGGAGCCAGGCGGCGCAAGATCGGGCCTTGTAGACGTCATTACGTGAGACCTATGTCTAGCAGTGGACGTCCATCGGTTGAAGCGACGACGACGACGACGAACCTTAAGGAGACTTGATCAAGAGCGTAAAGATAGGCGCAACCACCTATGAATGTATTAAGTGTGTTTATTTACATATTTACTAGCTGGCCCAGCAAAGGTTGTTTTGCCATATAATTACTAATATCGCTATTAAAAAATAGGGGTTTGTGATAGAAAGGCGAAAATTTAGGGTTGCATGTATTTTTGTATGCTCAAATCACAAAAAATAAAAACAAAAAAATTCGTCCAAAAATTAAAAAAAAAAATTAAGGGTGAACAACCCTTGTCACTTAGGGGTATGAAAAATAAGTAGATAGTAGCCGATTCTCTGACCTAATGAATACGCATATAAATTTTGGTACAAATCGGTGAAGCCGTTTCGGAAGAGTACGGTAACTAACATTGTGACAGGGAAATTTTATATATTAGATATTTATATGATTCTACGATATTCTAAATTACGAATACAATTTATTTGGAATAAGCTATAATACTCACGTTATTATTGGTTGAATAACTTATATTTTAACAAGTAATTGGTTACAGAAAAGTTATTTTTCTATGAATTTAGATTTTAAGCCGTTCTTGAGTACCATCATCAGACGTATATTAGAATCAGAGTGGAAAAAAATATAATTTGACGATTCAAAAGTGCTGTAATATGCCTACTTGAATAAAGATATTTTGATTTGATTTATAGACTACATATTAGGTGCGCGATATTTATATATCAGATTTAGTATAGACACATAAAACATATGATAGACACTGACTATCAAGTAGATGATAAAAAATAATAGATTACAATTTGAAATACTGTTTATAATTTCAAGCTAATTCTGGTATAACAACAACAACAAGTGGAAGATGTGAAAGTATTTCTTTACTTGGGCTCTAAATTTAAAAAAGATGCAACATATGAAAGTGATGTTGAAAGGCGAGTAAATGCAGGGAATATGGTAAACGGTGATCTGCACGCCTTTATGAATAGCCAGATGTCTCAAGATTGAATGGGAAATTAGGAAGGGGAAGACCAAGGACATTTTAAATAAGGGCCAGGTCAAGAGTACTCTAAACCGAGGAACTTGTATGAAAGCTTTAATGAGAATGAAAGAAGCGAAGGAGATATTCAAGGATCGTGGCAAGTCGGAGAACGTGGTCTATGCCTACCCTTGTGGGAATGAAGCATGATGGTATGTAAGTATGTATGAATGTATTAATTACTATTGAAAAATTCTTTATTATACAAAGCTAGGGCAAATTGGGAAATACAATGTTCTGAAATACGTACTTACTAAAGCACCAAGATCTCGCTCCGCTAGCCGAAGCCGAAACTTTTAATCATTTTATACCGAAGCAGTAGAATTTAATTACTCACTGAATTTAAGTAAACTTTTATTTTGCACAATGTAGGATATGAATAGAAAACCACCTTGATCATCTGCAACTCTTCTATATCCTCCACTTATCACCTCACCTCTCGCCATCTCAACTCACCCCTCCTCCAATGCAGCCAATAACGTCACATCAGCGCGTCTTTGGAAGTCCATTAACCTGTCATGTCTAGACAGAGACTGATGAGGCGTTTCAGAGGTAATAGCTACCACCATCACTTCCTTAAAATATTCGTTGCAATAAGGTATAGACCCTGATAATTTATATGTTACAAGGTCAGTTAGTCTATATGCTGTGAGTAATAAATGAACAAGAAACGTTAAATTCATGGAGTATATGAAAACAGAAGACGTAACCTGGTTCCGAATATTATTCTCTAAGGCATATTACTTTTAAGAACTTTGTTTTGGGTAACGTTGCTGAAAAACTGAAACTAAATTTATTCAAGAAAAAACAACACTAGTACTTAATATTTAGTAAAGTAAAAGCATATATAACTGCTGGGCACAGGCCTTCTAAATGATATGCTTCCACGCTGCTCCACTGCAGATTGGTAGGCCATACATACCACAGAATTACTATCAGGATATGCAGGTTTCCTTACGACGTCTTCCATTACTGAATCGCACTAAGATGGATTCGAAATATATCATTTATTAAGAGATACTTAACGGTATTTGCTGTGGATTTGATTCCTCTAAACAAGAATTCACAACTCTCACCACTAAGCCATCATGTTCGTCATTAGTTCCAAAGTATTTATTGGTGTGGATTAACTCGTTTAATTTTAAAATACCTACACGTTGCTTTCAAAACTTCCATGCGAATAAGTTTTAAGTTGTAACAATAGAAACATATTAATTATGAATCACCATCTTAGCAGTAGGTATCACACAATTATTGAGATTCAAACACAATTATTATGTATACATGTACGTCATGTTTACAATGTTCACAGCATCGCAAGGCTGAGTTGAACGTGAGACGCTTACGTACATTTTTTAATAGATTGAAATGCAAATAAATATTGCATAAATAAAAAAATAATCATCAATAAATATAAATAGAATTGAAGTGTTTATTTCTACTATGTAAAAATCAGCTTTTGAAAATAGTATACTGTTTTTTTATTTATTTTATCCGTTTGCTTATTCCTTTTCCTTTATTTATAGGACATTTGTTGACAGACAACAAATGCTTTAAAGAATATGCTATATTTTTCCAGAATTTAACGCGAATATTAAGTTTTTGCCTAAAATCCACAGCGAAATATGCGACCGAAGAGAATTCTGCTAAAAATGAATTGCTATTCGTTAGTCTCGCTAAAACTCGAGATCAGCTAGACTGATTTGGCTAATTTTGGCTTTGATTTATTTGTGGAAGTCCAGGCAAGGCTTATGAAGCGAGTAAATAAAATAAAAAAATTGGAATACAGTAAAAACAACAATTTCGCTTTCCGTTAGGAACTATTCCTATCTGTCAAATATTTGATGTTCGTCCCGTCGATGACAAATCAATTAAATTAAAAAGTAGTTCAGAAATCAACTTAAAATTTAAAACTGAAGCTTTTTTTACTTTTTGGTTTTGAATGTCAAACGTTTGATGCGAGAGAAATAAAATGAAATTTAGAAGATTAATTTTGTTTATTTATTTTTTTTTAATTTTTTCCATTTGACATTGACAACCATCAATTTCTGATCACAACTATGACATTTTATGGACTTTGGCGGGAATTTGGGCGTAATGGTCGCATTTTATCTTATTAGAAATTCTTTTGTTCCGATTTAAGGTTTGAGGAATTATATTTCAGTTTTTTTATTAGTTTTATCTTATTAGAAATTCTTTTGTTCCGATTTAAAGTTTGAGGAATTATATTTCAGTTTTTTTATTAGTTGATTCTGATTGATGAAGTATAACCTTACATCCGGGAGTGTGGTGTCGCTGTTTGTTCCAGGATACCCACTAAAAGCAAGCGGAACCCAGGCATAGGGATTCTTATATCCACTAACGCTGAATGCTTTAGCGCTCAGGATTAAGGGTTTGCCTTATCCTTCTCCTTTTTTTTATAGGACATTCGCTGACAGATAGTAGATGTCTTAATTAATATGCTTTATTTGTCCAAATATTTAAAGCGAATATTAAAGTTTTTACCTAAAATCCATAGCGAAATGTGTTCCAAGTTAATTTGTTTTACCTAGTTAGACAAGGCAGTTGTGGGAGAGCAGGCGAACAAAATTGCCACCTTCTGGCACCACCCGTCCTCCGGCGTGCGAAGGTCGGCTAGTTAACATATAAAGCTAAAATATATAATATTAATTAATCTCTACTTCTAGTTATATCTTACTAGTTTAAATCCAACTTAAAATAACTAAACTTCACTTATAAGGATGGTTAGATTCCACAATCACTTGAAAAATAAAATTGAACGTATATTGAACATTATGTCATCTAACCACAATCATATGGAGCGTAAAACTGGTTCTAAGTATGACTAACTTACAAGTACTTAGAAACCCTAACATAACCTTAAACTAGTTTTAATTGATCTACTGTGATACGTACGATATGAACGCACGCGTTGATCTCGCGGTCTATTTCATTAGCACCACCTAGCATTTTCAAGTAGACTTGCAAAATTTTGTTTGTAATGCGTAGGTATTGGTTAGCATTCGGATATGAATTAATTTTGTCGTTTCATAATTTACGGCTCAATTATAAATTCAAAAAAAGTAGTGACTTACAATCTATTAGATTCCCATTTATCTCACCCAGAATACAAGATCAAAATCAATATATTCTTTATTCAAATAGACTCAAAAAAGCACTTTTGAATCGTCAGTACTCTGTCCATTGGTATAAACCTACCCCCAGTTCGGAAAGTTCTTTCTACTGAGAAGAAACCGGCAAGAAACTCAACGGTTACTCTTTTAAACATAGTTTTTGTATGTTACAATGCGTTTAACTTTCATGTGCCATTGGAATCAAGTCCAAACATCTTTGTCGCTTAAATAATCTTCAACATTTGTAATAGGATGTTTTTAACAAAAATCTTAAAACTACGTGGAGGCAAACCCAGAAGTGATTCGGCTATCTTATTAAAAATGCGTATGCTCAATCCGACAAATGATTTCTAAACCTTCTTCACTCTAAAATTTGTCATTACAAGTTTTTAATTCTTGTGTTAAAATTGTGAGTTTCGCTCTTTTTGCTGAATAAGTGAATACTATCACAGATATCACTCATCACGATATGTCTGAAACCATAAGGCGTAGAGACTTGAAATTTGGTAGGAATATTCCTATTGCTGAGTAGAGGTCAGCTAAGAACGGATTCCCAAAAATTCCACCCGAAAGGGGGATTTTCACATTTAAATAAAAATTCAAACCTCACTTTCCAAACTCGGTCAGAATTTTTTGTTTTACATAATGGTTTGATCAAAAATAAATTTTAGTAAATTCAACCCTCAAAGAGCCGTGCGGGTATGTTTCTTATTTGTAAAACAATTTGCCTAAATAAATAAAAATGCTACCACAAACATTCCACACAGACGAAGTCGCGGGTTCAGCTAGTTCAATATATATTGCGACGGTACAATGAGAGTTGATGTTTCTTTGAATTTCTCTTAAGGAAACGTCGCTTCAACCGATGGACGTCCACTGCTGGACATAGGTCTCACGAAAAGATGCCCACAAGGCACGATTTTGTGCCGCCTGGCTCCAGCGGCTACCGGCGATCCTCCTTATATCGTCCATCCACCTTGTGGAGGGTCTTCCTACACTGCTTCGTCCAGTCTTAAGGAAACGCGAGATCCCAATTTATATATGACACGTATTGTTCCTTTTTTGTAATAAAATGTATAAAGACAGTTTCAATGTCCGCCGCCTTACCCCATAACAGTATGCCGTAAGACAATGTTATGAAAATAAGCGAAATCAGTTAATTGGCTTACCTTTCCATCACCAAATGCGGCTGAACTAAGCTTACCTGCCACTGAAACCCAGAGTGTAAGGTTATTCCTAAGAAGACTGTAGACTTTACTTTCTTTAATCGACTATTATCTATTTGGATAAGTACGACAGTCTATATCACTATAACCCAAATAACATTCATAAAAAAGACGGATTTGAGCTTAGACCAACAACGCTCGTAGATTGGCCATACATTCCCCAAGATAGCTCCCAAAATATGGACATTTGCTCATGATATTTACGTTTACCAAATAGATTGATATTTTTAAGCATTCAATACAAGTTAAGGCAAAATAACCAACGCAATGAAATAAATCAAGGACTGTTTTTGTACAGCTGTTGATAATAACTGAGCTATCGAGGTTGTTTCAGTTAGTGACTTAACGTTATATATAGATAAGAATTATGTAGTCTGTGAGTAACGTATGTTGTCACATCTCATTATTTTCAAATTAACTCTAATCTTCCACTTAAGAGCAATGAACTTCCTTCATGGGAGATTTAAAAACAGTGACTCTCGATTCTTTTGTCTTCGGTGTTTCCTTAGAGAAACAATTTTGATATCTCGGTGTTTCCAGAAGTAAAAAAAAACCATAAAGGAACCTAATTAAAATAAGCGAACGAAACAATTTATGATAAATACAAAATTCTGTGCACATTAATTACTTATCTTTACGATCTTATGGGAACCTACAATGATTGTTTTAAAATGACTCACAATAATACAAATACCCAAACATATTATTGTCGTATAAATATACGTTTATTAATTATTCACAGTACATTTAGTTACGTGTATAGTTGACGCGGTAGGATTTAAAATTTGATCACAAAAAAGCAGATAGATGATATCTAATTCTTGGTAATGAATAACATGATACAATTTTTCAATTACATTTTTCATTTTTAGATAATTGAAAGAAATAACCCCAGAATTGTGCTGTATATTATAAAAGTTGGTAATAATTTTATGTATTAATTTATTGACTGTTATCTCACCAAATAGGATGTGATAACACAGTCTTTGATGGTTGTTACTGACTGATAGTTTGGCCTTTTACAAATTACTATTCTCATTATTCAGTACCAGGAATTGAATTTGGTAAATGAGAAGGGATTCCTAATACTATTACGCTGGCAGGGCCAAAATTATTAAAATTCTATAGTGAAGGTTAGTGGCAACCCATTAATGTCCCACTACTGAGCCCAGGCCTCCTCACTCATAGAGAAAAATACATTCAGGTAAATAAGAGGTATTTAATGTTAAAATTGCAACATTCGTTTCTGTAACTATCGATTGATTTTTCTTTTAAGAAATACAGTGAGGTAAGTAGCAGCCGATTATAGCTCCTCGCTCATAGCAGAGAGGGTTTTTAGTGCATAGAATCACCACGCTACTCCACTGCGGGTTGGCAGGCATAGTACATAAGTGCACTCTCTATTCCTTCACTATCATAGTCCGATGTGACGGTAATCCGAAATGACCGAAGAGAGATCAAATGCAGAACCAATCCTATGTATACTGTGTATGGAAGAAATACTGAGATATTGAGAACTGCTTCATTGTTGCTTCATTAGTTAACACTTTCGGCTACAGACATGAAGTTCTGAGTTCGAGTACCGTGTCCAGAGAATTCAAAATCGATATTGAGTTTTCTTTTGAAATTTTCTCAATATTTGGCCGAATTTGGGATGTTGTTGATTCTACAGCCTCGTGCCTGTGAGAGCACGTTAAGCCGTAATCCCGTCGTTCAGACTATGAAAGTGAAGGAATAGAGTATACTTATGTACTATGCCTGCTGGTGGAGCAGCGTGATGGGTCTATGCTTTAAAAACCCTCTCTCCTTTGAGTATAGAAGCCTGTGCCCAGAAATAGGACGTTAAGCGGCTGCTACTTACCTCACTGTGTATTTCTCAATAGAAAACTCAATATCGACGGCTACCCAAACTAATGTTGCAATTTTAACATTAAATACTGTCGCCTTTACCTGAAAGAATGTATTTTTATCTAAATAACTTTGACACTGGAAAAGATTTTATATCTATTTTAGTGTAACTAATTAAAATGGCTTTTGTACCCGAACCCGAACACACGAGGTGGAATTAAACAATATATTGTACAAAGTCGTTTATATTTCATTGTAACTTATTAATAAACTTCATCTCGTTATTTTTCTATATATATAATATTAAATATAAAATTACTTAAACAACCATGTCTAATACAGAAAAGTATTCGGTAACTATTATTTTCTATTCGTATATTATATTACATTCGTTGTTATCTAGTACATTATGACACCACAGCTATGGCAGTACTGTTTATAGTTCACCGGTAATTACAAGTCATACAAACCGGAAAATATATTACTCTATTTATGCTATAGCGTCAGTCATGCCATTAATTGCACAAACCACTCTTTAATCATGTCACATCAAGTTCACGAGACACTATGACTTATGACATCGGTCATTAGGTTAAATATCACTTCGTTGGGCTGTGTCTTGGAGTCCGTATTTCTCTGGTTTTGTCAGGCCACCTGCCTGCAGTGTACTGTACGTAGCCACGGTCACTGGGTGTACCAGAAGCCCTCCCTTCTGTATCAGGCCCTTCTCTATCCTTCTCTTCAATCGGCTCCATTGGAAAGAGAGCTGGAGTTTCTGAACGTTTTGATCTATTTGAACTACGTAAATAATCTTCTAACTGCTGTATAGTTGGCGTTGGTACTGTCTTTGCTCTAGTTGGTGATTTAGACTGCCTCTTCTGTCCATAACTGGGTGATACATCGTCGTATAAACTTTTCAATCGACCGGTTTTAACTTTAGAGAATACCGGTGTTTGCAGCTCTGGCAAGTAATCCTCTTTAACTGATAATCGTCCGTGAACGTTGTCGAAATAATCTTGTAAATATTTCTCGTTAAATTTTGCAAGTTCTTGCTCGTAGTGCATCTTGTCTGGTAATGATAGTGGGTCAGAGAGACGAACATAATTACCTGCTTCTAGACCACTACGCAGCGATCCAAACTTCGACTTTTCCAAATCCCTTTCAATTGGGAGATCATCCAGTTTAGTATTGTTATTTTTAGGATCATCAAATAGTTCATCTATTATAGCCTGCTTGTCTTTATTTAAGTCTTTCGTTTTGTTTAAGTCAAGATCTTTAGGTCTCTCCGGTTTGTCGGTAGGAGGGACGTGTCCATTCTGTTTGCCATTTGGTAAATGTCCATTAGTAGCAGTCTGAGGTGGCTGCACTGGTTGTGTGACAATTGAGACTTTCTTTTCAGATTTAGGTGATACAACTGTATCAGTCTGCGAAGGCCGAGTTGCTGTGTAAACCCTGGGACCCATAAGATCTATCAGGAAAAGAGCAGCAACGACCAACGAGAGCGAACCCAACACGGAAGCGTTTACTACTAAATTATTTGGTACTGAGTCTAGAGAAGCTAATTCTAGACCACCTGTAAATCAATAAAACAGATTTTACATATTTTTCTGAAAAGTATTAAAAATATATATTTTAATTTATATCTTTACTTGTACATACCCAAAACAAGGAAGAACAGCATTCCAAAACCTAGTAAGACGCTCTCGAGTATTCGTTTTCCTTTAGGTATCTCTTGAAAGACTCTGGCTAGTATCAAGGCAAATGTGATAATCACGTAACCTGATAATAAAATATTCTCTTTTAACATTAGACAGTTTTAAAAAATAGATTAAAGCTGGATTTTGTGATACTAATTAGGGCATTTTTCATTTGTGCTCTGTTTTAAGAAAACATCAATGCAAAGTTCAACGTAAGTTGGAATAAATATATTTAAGCTTATATTCACTTCCACCGGATCTTCGCTGATATCGTGAGAATATAGAAATACTTTATCCATTTACTATTTCTTATTACTAAAATCTTAATGTATTTTTAATCAACTTGAGAAATAAATAGAATTGTTAGGAGACCGTTTATAGAAACTTATTCACTAAGAGTGAGTAAAGTTTGGGCTTAAATCCCAGGTAGGGCGAACTTTGTAAATTGCATTTTCTTATTTGTCTAAGTCTAGACTGGTGAGAGGCTTCGGCCGTGGCTAGTTAAGTTAACAACCTACCAATCAAAAAGTACCACCAAACAAGGATATTTGTGTTCCGGTACGATGTAAATTGCCTCTTCACACACTATTGCTGATAAGTTAGCGCTAGACTGTGATCACACCTGATGGTAAGTGATAGTACAGTCTAAGATAGAAGCGCGCTGATCTGGTAAGAGGGGTTTGGTTTCTACACAGCACCGTGCCGGAACACAAATATCTTGTTTGATGGCACATCTTTGCTGGTAGGGTGGTAACTCCCACCAGTTCAGACTTAGACAAATTAGACAATACAATATCCTAAATTCGCCCTACAGGATCGTATTAGGAACCTCCGCTAGCAAAGAAAGTACTCGCACCACTACGCCAGTGAGGCAGGGATATTTCAATTTCAGTGGATGTTTTATAGGGAAATCAAGCTGCCTTTGAAAGACTTACCTCCATACACAGCATCAGCGAATGACCCTCCAATGTTGTCCCAAGTGACTGAGGTAAGCAGCGACCACTCCCGTGACAGCTTTTGTAGCAGCAAAGCCAACCGAGCCTCATCATCCGTGGAAACACGTTTCGCCACCAAGCACGCCACACAGAACAGCTACAATAACATTTTAAATAAGAAATCTGTATAAAGACATTATATATTGTATTCTAAGACTAGAGTTCCATCATCACTTCCGTAAACTTTATTGCTAATGGTCGTGCCTGTTAAGATATACCTTGCACGATGAGCTGCTTCCATCTCTCTCTATTTTCAGATATTTTAGGGCCGTTGGTACAGTCTCTTTACTAAAAGTATAACGAAACTACGAGTATAGATTATATATTTTGCCTCATTGAGCTAGTGGTTACCGTGTTCGGCTACAGACATGAAGTCCTGGGTTCAAAAATATTGAGTTTCATATTAAGATTTTCTCAATATTTGCCCGAAGTTGTGGAGTAGGCGGTGTCCGCGAAGTCTGTGCCTCGGAGAGCACGTAAAACCCTCGGACCGCCATGAGAGAGAAGGAATAGAGAGTGCACTTGTGTACTATGCCTGCCAACTCGCAGTGGAGCAGCGTGGTGGGTCTATGATCTAAAACCCTCTCTCCTATGAGTGAGGAAGCCAGCGCGCAGCAGTGGGATGTTAAAGGATTGCTGTACTTTTCAAATTCTGTCTGATAAAAAATTGCTTAAGTATGTACGTATTTATTACCCTGAATAATTCGTTTTATAACGGACACTATAAAATCTATCATTAATGGGGGGACGGGGGTTGTTAAATGCATCAGTTAAAGGGTCATCACAGATTTTTTCATGTGAAACATTTAATAGTGATGCAATTAATAACTTTGCATATCAAACAGCGTTAGAAAGTTATCAAATATACCAAAATCAGTTCATCCGCTATAAAATGTTAAATGTGAATTTATGTATTTAGTATACGTTTTTGTTTCTTATATTTATTATGGTTATAGTGTTACTTAGGTGCGTAATTTTTTTTAGTTTTTCTTTTTTCTGCTAATGTAGTGCATGCCTTTAAATTAGGAACCTACAAATATTAAAATACAAATACATAACTGACATACATACATATTTCAGTTATTGTGTTTTTGTATGAGTTATAGTGACCTTTATAAATAAATAGCTATTGATAATATAACAATCCTGAGGTGTGTGTGTATTCTGCCAAGCCGCTTTAAAGTATCATTGTCTCCAAAAACCCTCTTTTAAAAAAGCTACGAGTGAGCAGGCCTGTGCCCAGAAATGGTATGTTAATAATCTGCTACTTACTTATTTTAGCGGTTATAAATAAAATCTTTTCGTACGCAAATAACTACATTTAAGTTTTATCTATTTAAATCAATATTGTGTATATTTGTAAGTGTTAACTACTTTTATAGATGATTTTTGGTGTGTGCTTAAAATAATTTTGATGCCAACCACAACCACCGTAAATTGTAGCTAAACTTCCATAGTAATTAATAGAACAAAACCTATACATATTGCCAAGTGTCCACTATCCTATCAACGATAAGATGGAACGTTATTAATTGTTTGCTAATTCTTTAGTGTTAAGCTCCTCATAAGGCTCACTGTAGTCCTTCAGAACAATGCTTAGCAAACAATAGCTGGCTATTTGTCAGAATTTAGCACTTAGCCCTAAACCTTCGGAGCTACGACCTCTTGTCCGATTGTTGTTACGTCATTGTCCACCGTGGGAGCGGCATTGAGGACAAATGCGTTTTTATAAGGAAAATATAATTTTGTTAAGTAATAAAAATCTAATGTAATACGTTAGCTGCTCACCATTAAATTGCCTTTTAACTAGCTTTCTTATAGTATGTGCTCGATATCAAAATATGAAAGAAACATCGATGTATTCCAGCTAAATCAGAGGTTCCCAAATTTTTAATAAAACGCGTGATTAGCATCTCGTCATTCGTCATTTCATAATTTAATATACTATTTTTCATAAAATATTAAATTCAAAAATAAAGTTTAATTAATCATTTCTAATATTGACAAAAAATACGTAGCATTTTGGCATTGTAAGTGTCTGAAATGTAAATTTTTACATTTGTATAAATAAAAACAAAACTCAAAAATTAGTTTGCCAAAGAAGTTTCACTTCTGCCATCTTCACTTTTTCTCTCATTTTCTCTCATTGACCCCTTTCAAAATTTAACTGCTTCCGGTGGACCCTATGCAGGTTTAATACTATCATATTCCGATAACTTAAATGAAAAGTAACCAATTTTCATAAATCTCCCCTTACTAATTGTGCACCCTCATTTCTTTCTCAACGTAAACTCCCATCGAGTCTCTCGTAGACCCTTGGGGGTCCACCTGGACCACTTTGGAAATCACTGATCCAAACTAATATTATAAGAAGGAAATAATGACGTAGTATGTTAGTAACGTTTTCACACAAAAACCACTGGACCGATTTCAAAAATGTTTTTACCATTACAAAGCTGTAATTGTACGGTGTGATATAGGCTATATTACTTTCTCAAAAAAAATAGAGATCCTTCATAAAAACGCATTAATGTAACCCAAGGTGTGGAAAATTAGACACAAAAATTCTGTGGGAACTATTTATCATAGAACAAAAAATGTTCTACTAAATTATAGAATGTATTAATATCTACAAAAAAGTCCGAGATACCATATTTCCAACTACTGTAGTTATGCCACTACAACTACTTTTTACATTTTAATAGTTAAGAAAAGGGCTGAGAATAATCAAACCATAGTATTCATACCTTTAAATTAATCCTTATCCCATTAAATGATGTCTTATTAAAGACCATTTCGATACTTGTAAAATACTAACTTATGAACTGTCATAAAAGATTAAGTTGATATAAAAATCATAATATACAACGTTTTGGCTTTATCAAACCTTTAAGGTTTAGTGGAGTACATAACAAGGCCACATGAATGTAGGTCTATACAAACGTTAAGCAACTCATTCTACTTTTCTCTTCAAATAATTTAGCTCCGCAAAATAGAAGTTTTTTTGTTATTGCTAACAGTTTAGCGCTTGACTGTGATCACACCTTTTTTTTTTCTCGCTGGGAAATGCTTTGAATACACCCCGCCAAAAAGTCGGAAGTGTGGGACTCACTGAAAAGACAGAATACCCACTAAAACCCAGCGGTCCCACGTCATCCTAAAGTGGGACACCAGCGGCTCGACTGCGCATTCCAATATGGTGTCCCGGATGAAGCCGATTCAAAGTTCAAGGTTGTGGGACGATGCGCGTAAATACACGCCTTCGGCCGCCCAGCCTTCGGCGACGAATGGCAGGGGCATCAGGAGAAACCTGCTGATCCCTCTCAAGTGCCTCCTTTAGCGCGACAACGGTCTCGCAAAAGGAGGCTATGGCCCTCCATCCTGCTCTAAATACTGTGATCGCACCTGACGGTAAATGATGACAGTCTCAGATGAAAGCACGCTAATCTGGTAACAGATACTGTAACTGATTTCTACAAAGCATAGTAAGTAGCAGCCCTTTTAACGTCCCACTGCTGGGCACAGGCCTCCTCACTCCGAGGAGCGAGGGTTTTTAGAGCATAGACCCACCACGCTGCTCCACTGCGGATTGGCAGGCATATTACACAAGTGCACTCTCTATTCCTTCACTCTCATAGTCCGATGTGACGGGAATCCGACACGACCGGAGAGAGATCAGGCGCAGGACCGACGGCTTAACGTGCTCTCCGAGGCACGGGGGTGGATCACACCGCCAACTTCCCAAATTCAGGCAAATATTGAGAAAATCTTAACAGAAAACTCAATATTGATTTTTGAATTGGCAAAATGAGTATCCCGTATCATGAAATTCCACGCAGAGGAAGTCGCAGGAACCGACTAGTTATTGCATAAGCGGTCAGACACGCTGTGAAGAAACCAAAACCACACATAAGTAACATAACATATTGCGAAACACCATTTGGCAATGTCAACATTTGGTCAGCCTTTCATATATTGAAGTATTGATTTTGAGCCAATGTTATTACGTTAATTTTATTAATAATATACATGTTTTAATTTCTTTTTATCTAGTCCTATCACTCATTTGTCCTGAATATTGGGTAAAATAACTTTGGACGTCACGAATGACCTGTTTGGTAAAATTCTAATGAAAAAACTTCATTATCTCACGTGTAATCTTTTCATTAACACAATCACTGCACACTGTAAATTAATATATATACATTGAGTTATTTATATGTTTTTACATATTTATTAGAGAAATATTTCGGCGCATATTTTGTTATAAAACGGTGTGTCTTATTTTGCACGTTATTTATGGCTTCAATTATGAGGATAAATCTGTCAAATTATTTGACTCTTAATAAAATCGTTGTGATATATTTACAGGCTTAGAATTTAAAAATTACCGTGGAGATTTCATTATAAGGAGTATCCTGTATTATTCTTAATTTCTTAAATAAGAATAGCTTAAGGTATTCCTTATATCATTAGCTATCTATCAGTGGAGGTTCCATCGAAATAGATCCAACAGTTTCAGTAAATAATCGGAATGACGAAAATTCAAAACAGGTGAAGAGAACCTGTTAATTATAAACAGATTTATTTGTATAAATAACATCTGCTACCTACCAATCAAGTTCCATCAAAATCGCTCCAACTTTTACGTAGAAGAGTAACAAGAAGTTAGGGAATATACAGTAAGAAGTACCTATTCGTAATTTATACTCTGTATTTCATGTATAAAATTGAAATCGCACAGATAAAAAATACTCTAAATACAGATACAAAATCACAAAACATATTATTTACATTTTCTTGTAAATATGGACATGCTGTTCCATTTATTTAACAAAATTTTGTCATAGTTATACCACTGTTACGTAGTTTATAAAGTAACTAGCTGTTAACCGCGTATCTATCGATCCCGTGGAAATATGGGGTAATCCGTTCTTAATACATATATGTAGGTACTAATTTACGTCAATTGTTTGACAGCTATATTTATGTAAAAAGAAAAGTGTTGTTAACTATTGTCAACGCATTTGTTATCATGTTAATATTATTAAAACCTTCAGTGAGCCTTATGTGGCTCTTTTACTAAAATAAAGTGAATGCACCTCATATAACTTAAGATATAAAAATAAAATTGCTGTAGATTCTAGTAGGCTACTTAAAATTGACAATTCATTTAAGGGTAACTGTACAAGTTTCTATAACAAACTCTCAGAAGAAATGACATAGATGTTAGTGGAAATGAATGAATTGCTCTATATATATCTTAATTTCGAATAAATTAAAATATATGTTGTAATGATGATGACGAAAAAAACGTACACCTGAGTTTGTTGTGGGCTCTTCTCAGATCAGAGAGCGACGGAACCCTCGTAACTTTAGATTGTAAGTCGTTTTCTAAAATCATCATCAATCGTACATTTAAATAATATATAAAAAAACGATATATGATGATTCAAAATTGCTATAAAAGCCTACTTGAGCAAAGATATTTTGACTTTAACTATGAAAAAAAATTGTCGACTTGGTCAAAACATTCTCGGGTTTCACTCTTAACAACGTTTTTTTTATTTATATAGATAGTAACTAGTAGAACTAGATAAATAGATGGTAACTAGTTGAACCCGCGACTTCGTCTGCGTGAAATGTTTTTCTAGTAGTATTTTCATTAATTTAGGTACATCCTTTTACAAATAAGAAACCCGCATTACTTTTTGTGGGTGGAATTTCCTAAAATTTACTTTTGACAGATTCCATTATGTCAAAAAAAATCTGACCAAGTTTTACATACCATAAAAGATTTATTTTGTAAATGTGAAGTTTGAATTTTTTTTAATGTGAAAATTTGAATTTTTGTAATTAACACCACCGCAACCCCTTGTGGATGGAATTTCGCAAAATTCTTACCAAATTTCAAGTCTCTACGCCTTATGGTTCCAGAGATATCGTGATGAGTCAATAGATACCTCGATATCTCTAATACATATATAGATTATACGCTGACATTACAGTGCCCATTCCCTTAAACGATAGCAAAAGATTTAAATGATTTTCTTTAAGTTGCATGGTAATATATACTTACAAACTCCACTATCTTGAGCGCGACCCACTTGTCGCACAGCACCATCGCGCGATAAGCAATGCCGATTACACAACGCACCAAGACACGGCCGCCACAGAGGTTTGTTTACAACGACATGGACACGACACGGACACTGTACGACACAAGCTCCAGAGGCGGCCGTACACAACAAGCGCACACTTTTGTTTGACACAAACTGGTATTTTCACGCGCTTCTACGTGTGACATTGAATGAAAACATCGTACAAATTACAACTACCTGCGTGGTGTATGGTGCAAGTTAGACAACAACGACGTGCAATAGAAATATACTAAAACTGTGCAGCCTGGGGACCTCAGCTTAACCCCGTGGTGGCGCTGATCGACGGCAACCTCTCAGAGAGATGCAGTGGATGCTCCGAGCTTTCCAGAGAGATGCATACACCATCACTAGACATTCTTATAAATTTATAACAGTATGACTAGCCATTACAGGTGTATACAGCACTATTGAATATAAACTTAAATTAAGTTTGATATGAACAAAAAGAAAAAGAGAAATGAGAAGCAAATAAAGTAAGGCAATGAATAACAAAAATAAATGTTACTTAGTCTAAAACTAATCTAAATACGGTAAACATTTGTAATAATTTCGACAAATTTTAAATAATCGCCACAACAGAGAATGTCAATATCGCCTTTAGACTATGATTATGATAGACTATGTTGTATGTTTCCATGGATCTGTTCAAATGAGCATATCTTCCAACATTGGTCCTAGAGTAATTTAAATTAAATGTATTTATATGGTTCCTAGGGACAGATTTTGGAACATTAATGTTAATTTTCTCATGAATACCTGAACAGTTAATATTACCATGTAAAATCTTATAAAGTGTTTTTAAATCATAAATTTTATGCCGTGTTTCTAAAGAACTAAGTTTAAAGTGAGACATGGTGCCTCATTCATGGAAGAGGGTTCCGCAGGGTTTTGGCAGGTATTGTAATGTCTCCTTCATTATCGATTCCCACACTCTTTACCAGCGACGGTTAGGGTTAGTGTGCAAATGTATTCCCAACGACAAAAATTTATTTAAGGCTACCGCAGCTACTGACAGTGACAAGGTTAGTTTTTCTTTTCGCTACAATGGCGTTTCCCACCAACAAAAGAATGATTAAAATACTAATCTAGGCTAACTCTAAAAAATTACGATAGTTATGGTTAAGTTAGTTTAGTGTTTTCGCTGCGAAGGCGTTTCTTAGGGTGCAAAATCTTTAATGTCGTCATGACTGTACCTATGATGACGTCAATAGGAGCCTTAGCCGAGTTAGATCTTTCAAACTACTCAACGGATTTTTAGCCTATAATTGGAATAAAAGGAAGACTGCAGGTTTCAGCAATGGATTCAGTGATTCAAGAGGAAAGTTTACATGTATAATGCATACATATTCTGGTCCGCTTAAATCGCATCTATTGCTAAATTTACAATATAGATAAAATTAATGTCCTACGGAATTGTATACATATAACAATATCGATAATTAAATTGTGATGGTAGACATTTATTTCTAAATGATAACCCACACTCTAAATAAACCATGGTTTCATAAAAATACATTTCCTAAAAAAACTAACAAGGAAACACAATTAAAATTAGCAGAACTCGAACGCATGGGTCAACGACCGCTGAGACGTCATTTGTTTTTAATTTCGTGTTTCATTGGTTTTTTTAGGAAACTATTAAATCATATAGCTGTACCAACATGATGGAGTGAAAATAATATTAATAAAACGTTTTTAAAATAATATTTTTTTTAACCAGCATCGATTTTATCCGGCCCATCATCAATGGTCTTATTATTACTATCCTGTCTTCGTTTTCGGAAACGATCTCCTAACACCTTGTATGTATAGAGTAAATCAATAGAAATTGAGAGCCTAGCTAGCGTAATGGTGAGTCTACTCTCTTGGCTTCGGATCTTATTCCTTGCAAAGCAAATTTTGGAAGTATTATAGCAAACTTCTCTTAGACTAGGTTATTTCGGCTGTAGCTAGTCACCATCTTAACAGAAAATAAATGCCAAGCAATAAATTAGGGGTCTATAGTCTGATGACGGACTATAATTAGATGATATCGTAAGAAAACATTCGATTAAAAATCATTGTAATAAACAATAGAAATCACACGCATCAGTAAATGGAGTGAAAGAGAGATAGATGCTTCACAAGCCGAACGCTTAGGCCAATCGCGCGTCTCTATCGCGTGCTCCGCCCTCGCTTGCATACTCGGCTCAAGCGGAATGTAACGATGAGTCATGCATTTCAAAGCGTACAACCAACGACCATCGCTTGTACAGAAGCCAATACGAGGCACATTACCTTTTCACAGGTAAATTACCCCTAACAGATTAGCGCTCTGCATCGTCGCTTTTCATCAGAGGAAATCAGACAAAAATACTAACTTGTAAGTAATTAAAGAGGCAAAATAAAACGCCATGCCTTAAATCATTATACTTAAATTTATTAAATTAATCAATCGATACTGCCATGCATTAATATCAAAAGTCTCATAAAACATTGCGAGATAAATTCATCCTGTCGCAACAAAATGTACACAGATTTTGCAAGTGTAGACAATTTCATAATGCCTTGCATTCATATATTCGCTGAGAAAACAATTCCAAATTGATTCATGCATTAATATACCTGATTTTATTTAAATAGACTTATTCGTACAGAGAAATATTAAATTAAAATAACGTGAATATTTCGTTGAAAAATCATCAAAAAAGCTCAGATTGTAATGCAATAATTACTAAGGCCGCGCAGGGCGCGCCCGTTGTTCTTAATTCATATTCTATTATAACATTAAAAGTTAAAACAAATAAAGAATCGTCCTTAAATATACCGATACAGGCTTACAAAGGCTTCGAATTTAAGTACAACAATTAAAATTAATCAATTAGATTCTTAAATTTAAAAGCATCTTTCAAATTAATTATCAAGCTTTTAAATATCTAAATCTACCTTAAGAAATTGAAGAGCACGAGAGATGTGAAGGTACTTTGAAGTAAATGAACAATTTATCTCACTAATCAAGGCATAGACGGCGTGTTCATTTATCTATATGAAAATACCAAAAGAAAATGAAAACTCAATACAAAAGCGTTCTAGTACATAAACTCCACTTGATTTTTAATAAATAATTCTGTAAGCAAATAGATATACTTTGTAAAAACTGTTTTTTTTATTTGATCGGCCCTTTTTCTGTGCCAGAATAATATTTTCTAACTACCATATTATAAATCGAATATTAAAAACAATGTGTAGTTTTATGAAACCACAATACAAATACAACAACTGATGTGAGTAATGGGCGCCGCCATATTAGCCTTGACTGCTCCACCGAGCTCCTTTCACTTAGTCCACACTCCGCTGCAGACTATTACAATGCGACATATGATAAATAGCCATAAAAATTTGAAGCGATGGAATAAAGGTTTCGCTTTGATATTTGAGAATACTTAGGTACAGTCAGAAATATTTTATAAACTCAACTATAAAAAGGTCATCTCTCGAGCTCCACACAACAATCTATCACAACCTAAATCTACATTTAAAAAAAAGCCTCAAGCTTCTTAGCAGAGCCTAAGAATATTCACACAAAACACATGCAAAAGCGCTAGTTTAAATTGAGGCCCGTCGGAGAGCATGAACGGCTTATATAAAGATTAGCGTAATGACATAAGGGAATTTATTAACAAATGGCAAAATTTATAGCCGCCATCTAGATGAATACTTAATAATCCAGGTAACGTTCGCTTTGTATAGGTGAAAACGTTTTTCACCAAATTTCCACATGTATATTAGCCTACTTACTAAGTTGGGGTTTATTTACATAGGATCATTTTTTTTGCGCATAATTTATCACAGTTCGTGGTTTTTTTACTTTGAGTATGAATTTATGTGACGACACATTTTCACTATCACCAAACCCCGAAATTGTAGACCTGCATTTATTTAGCAAGATACTTTACCTCAATCTTGACGTGTAGATGTATTTTTGATGATCGATTATTATTTCATCTAAATTCTAACGAGTAGCCCTAAACGTATATCCGATTATAAAAGGCTCATTTTTGGTATTGATACTAAATTAACCACAATATGGTGTGGGAACAAGTAATTTAGCGAAAACGCATCTTATAGAACGTTTTACAAGACTCATACATCGAAATTATTGATTGTACGAAAAAAATTATTGGAACAAAATGTGGGAAATTTGCCAATTCGCAATGGACCAGAGTCTATGCTCTAAAACCCTTTCTTCTAAGAGAGTCGTTAATAGGCTACTACCTAATTTGAACATAGATGTTTTTATTGTAAATTAATTCACTGCTTTTGGACGCCATTTTTCTAATATATCGGCGCGAATAGCAAAGACACGAAATGGCAAAGGAGAAATTTGAATAAAGCACCTCGACATCTATAGAATAACTCAATCAAAATACCCTGAAAACTTTCCAAGTTAAACTAGCAGATAACTGAACTAATTGGACTAGCCTACTATTATAAATATCTTCTAGAAAACTTCGATATTCGTCATCATTATTTTGTATGCAATGAAAACGTAAAAAGCTTGCCGTTCTTACACTCGCGACCTCAATCGATGTTTTTTAAATATATAATCCGCTAATGCGTTAGTGCTTGTGGCACGCGAAAACATGTGGTAGAATGCCGATTACATTAGCGTAGGAAACGATGTAACACCCATGCACTTATAATACCTTCTAAACTTACTGCTATAACAGACGTTACTAAAATCACAAACAAGCTGCTATAGAGACATGTACGCAAAATATAACATGTATAATTTGATAATTAATACAAATACCTATTATATACGTGTGTATGCAATTTCATTGGGACAAACTTTGACATAAAAGCCTTAATATGAAAAAAAAATACTTTAAATTGCGGCCTGTGGAGTCTAATATGTAAAAAATATTTTTTTTATAAAATTAACACTTCGTCGTACATTTCAAGTGAAATGTACGACGGAATGACCCGAAAAACTTACACAAGTGGCATGCAGAAATAAAAAAATTATAACATATTTGTTATTAGAGTTATTTGGCACAATATTATTAAAAATGGCTGAATTGTCCTAGATTTTTGTAAATTTTATTGTAATCTAAACAGGCCAAAACTTCGATTAAAAAGCAGTAAAAAATAAAGAATTGAATTACGACGCTGTTTTGGATTCTAGTAATATCCTACCAATTAACAGTCAAAGAAAGTTTTATATAATGCAATACATTCCGTGAGAAAACAATCGACATTGATAAAAATATTTAATAGTAACTTTTGACAACTTCAACTCTCCAATATATCTTTATAGCTGTTAAATAGAAATGCTATATCTAAATTAATATTATAAGGAAGAAACATTTGTTTTTGTATGTACGTATGTTTGTAACGTTTCCTCACAGAAGCTACTGAACCGATTTCAAAATTTTTATCATCATTAGACACAGCTGTATTTCTACTGAGCAACATGGGCTATGTTATTTTCTCAAAAAAAATTGTCACTAAAAATCTGTCATCGCGATCAGTAGGGAAACTATTGATGTTAGAACAATGTAATGTTCTACAACATTATAGAACGTATTAGTATGTATATATATATATATATATATATATATATAAGTACGGGATATCATATGTCCAACTACTGTAGTTTTGCCACTATAAAAACTTTTTTACATTTTAACAGTTAATAAATGTATATTAGTCATACGTCTGTATTAATCTTTATCCAATTAAATTATATTTTATTAAAGACATTTCAATACCTGTCAAATACTTTTATTATTAAAATCTGATATTCCATTCAAAAGATATAACGAATTTGAAAATCTCTATATAAAGAAAATAATATATCCAGAGTGAACTCCTTAATGTCAAATGTTGTATAGGGAAGTTCTGAGATAATGAAATATTACAAATAAATCTGTTCTCTAATATAATAGGAGGTTTACATTTTGAATTGTTGTTTTCAAAAATTTATTATATAATCAAGCTAAAATTAACTGGATCGATTTAAAAATATCTTTCATTACCTATAGTCCTTTTCAGACATTCGACGTAAATGATATTACGGATTTAAAAATGTATTAGTTAGATACACATTCGTTGTATAGTAAAATATTTACATTGATTAGATTATGTGTATCTAATAATTTGAAAGGAAGTTATTAAAATCAAAGTGAAATACAACTTATAGGTTATGAAAAATAAATCTATAAGCCGAATTAGTAGACTTTCCACTGCCACAAGATAGGCATCTACGAGGATAAAACCGCGGGGCATTACTAGTATGACATAAGATTGAAATACTATACGATATTTAATTCATATTTTAAAAAATGTACGTGTATAAATATAATAAACCATTATTAAGTGTGCTGAGTTTTGCTAGTATTATAAATACGCATTAATCATGATTACCTTTAAAAATAAATTGATTATCAAAGTAATATATTACGCACCTAAGGAGAAAAATAGGGCATTCTCGCCCTCGAAAATTTCATAAATCGCGTGTGAAGTTGCCCTATTTTACTTGCGTGGTACGTATACATATTTTTCTTACACTAGGATGACAAGCACGACCTTTGACACTTCGATAAACAAGTGGTTATTAGGTTACTGGTAGGTAAAGAAACGCATGTGTGCCAGTTTTTATCCCAGTGCAAGAAAATGATATATTTTTTATACTGTCCGTTTGTGTATTCTTGCTTTTTGTACTGACAAAATACAGATATTTGATTTTTTTAAAAGTTTCTTAAAAACAATTGTTTCATTTAAACAATCTTTAGGCTTTTTAGTGCATCGAAAATGTTAATGTTTTTATGATCAGGGTGACATTAAAAATTCAATGCAACCTTTACGGTAGTTTGCGGTTTACAGCCATTTAAAATTCATCGTTACATAATAGAAATTGCAAAATCTTAATAAGAAATTAAATTAAAATACAATTAGTTGAAAGTAGATGCCATTGACTTGTCTACTAGTTATTCGTCCTAAAACTAAAAATTAGGACCGACAGCAGCGTAGTCGCTGAGTCATCTGATAGCACGTAGTTTTACAAAGGCATGTTTCCATGTATAAGGAGAACTTTATGAATGCATATCTTTATATTACAATCTATGGGAGATATATATATTGATGATATTGGAGAGTTGAGGTCGTAGAGCATATTTATTCCTGGTCCTTAGGTGGTAGAATGAATTCCTCCAGGGGGTGTCTTGCTGTCCAGGGATTGAAGTCGCGGGAAATCGGAGGCTCAGGGCTACGGACTGGAGGGTCCGGAGCGCCCCAAACTCCAGGACGCCCTGACATGTTTAAAGAAGACATCGAAGAAACTAAGGAATCCATGCCGTAGAACTGACCGGACCATCTGTAGACAATTGTGTTATATTTACAGTGCAAGATCGATATAACTGAAGACACTTAGAATCGTTATCCTCACTAATATTACAAATAGGAAAGTAACTGTCTGTCGCGGGTTATGTGAAATGGGGGGGACGGGTTATGTGAAAATCAACTGTTCTGAACCGATTTATTATAAAGGTAAGTAGCAGCCCATTAACGCCCCACTGCTGGGCACAGGCCTACTTTTTTAGAGCATAGACCCACCACGCTGCTCCACTGCGGATTGGCAGGCATAGTACACAAGTGTACTCTCTATTCTTTCACTCTCATAGTCCAACGTGACGGCAATTCGACAAGACCGAAGAGAGAGATCAGGCGCAGGACCGACGGCTTAACGTGCTCTCCGAGGCAAGGGGTTGGCTCACACCGCTAAATTTTTCCCAACTACAGGCAAATATTGAGATAACTCAATAATTAATAGAAAACTCAAAATCGATTTCGAATTGGCCCGACACGGGACTCGACACCAGGACCTCGTGTCTAATAAGGCAAAGTTATTATATATAGATATAATTTAGTACACAGATAGTCTAGGGCCTGAGAAGAGGTTTCTTTTTAATGCAAACAAAAAGGAATATAAGTATCGTCTAGAGTTTGTAGCTTGAAGATTATTTTATTTAAACTGTTGTTTTGAAATAAATAAATGACCTTCAAGTTTATACTTAGTGTAATAGTACATAAATATGACTATGCAAAATAACAAAAAGCAAACATCACGCGGTATTCCCAGGCAGTCACCCATCCACGTACTGACCGCGCCCGACGTTGCTTAACTTCGGTGATCGGACGAGAACCGGTGTGTTCAACGTGGTATGGACGTCGGCGATTAGTTGGCTATATATCGTGCTCTGAATAGTACAATGGTGACTTTGCTCAACTGCAAAAAGCCAACATCACGCGGTGTTCCCAGGCGGTCACCCATCCAAGTACTGACCGCGCCCGACGTTGCTTAACTTCGGTGATCGGACGAGAACCGGTGTGTTCAACGTGGTATGGACGTTGGCGATTAGTTGGCTATATATCGTGCTCTGAATAGTACAATGGTGACTTTGCTCAACTGCAAAAAGCCAACATCACGCGGTGTTCCCAGGCGGTCACCCATCCAAGTACTGACCGCGCCCGACGTTGCTTAACTTCGGTGATCGGACGAGAACCGGTGTGTTCAACGT
>JACTOM010000094.1:998882-1029365 GCA_015832385.1 Elymnias hypermnestra
ATAAACATACATAGTCGTCCTATTCGGATAGAGACAGGTAATATATCTTTACCTGTCTCTTAAAAATTGTCAGGGATTTGGCTTCTCTTATAGTTCGCGGCAAGTCGTTCCACAAGTTAATTGCACGAACGGCAAAAGAGTGGCCATAAAATTTTGTTGTATGTGCTATTACACTTAATTTTAAATTTTGGGATGGTCTAATAGATCTCAAATCCGACTTATGATATTGAAACTTTTCTTTTAAGTAAAGGGGTGCCCTAGGATTAAATAGTACACAGTACAGAACAGAAAGTATATTTAGATTCCGGCGAAGACGTATGGGTAACCACTTGAGCTTTTTACGAAAGTGTGATACGTGGTCATATTTGCGTAAACCAAATATGAACCGAATGGATAGATTTTGAATCCGCTCAAGTTTATTTAATTGATCCTCGGTCAGATTAGGATAGCTTACATCTGCATAATCAAGGATAGAAAGAAGAAGAGATTGTGCTAGCATAATTTTCGTAGGGATTGGAAGGAACCATCGCAAACGACGCAACGTACTCAATGCTGCGAAAGATTTTCTACTCGCTTCCTTAATTTGCTTCGTCCAAGAGAAAGTGTTGAATCTAAGTGATGAAAATGAAATGATTTAATTTTCGAAGAATTCTTAGTAACATAACTTGCAAAAGAGGCAGAATTTCATTTTTTTTTTGTTATTTAAGTAGGCTTGAACTTTTGAATCAACAAATATAGTTCTTTCTATATAATTTTAATGTACGCTTGATGATATTAAAGAAAGATTTAGAATTTTAATTTACACAGGTTCTTTCGCACCCTTTTCTGAAAAGAGCGCACAAAGAACTCAGTTTTAAAACACAAATTATAAGAAAATGATATGGCTTAAACACGCTTGAATTATACTTTCATTTATTATTAATAACATTAGATTATAAAACTTTCCCTAATGTCAGTCATCATCAGTCTTACATTAGAAATAATATGACAACAATATTTCAAGATCCAAAAGTGAAGTAAAACCCCGCCTTGAATAAAAAAAAATGGGGTGCGGCTATGTTAAGAATACGGCTGTTTATTGTACGTGAATACTTCTTGTATTGTGTAATAGCTACAAAATGGCGGGCTTCACCCTCCGCGACGCGAGATGTGTTAACATTCCTTACTAAGCGTACAGACCATTAAAATGTTACAATTTAAGGACCGAAGATTGCATTTGTTACAGGACTCAATTTTATTTTTGTGACATGTGTTAATAGACGCTTATCCACAGGTTTGTGGGGTTGCGGCCCTTGCTCCCCGGCCACCACCTTGGAAAAAGGGTTGCAAATACATTTTTCACGATGTCTCGAAAACACGATGTAGCAAATCGCTTTGCCTACAAATATGTTCATATAAAGAAGTTATAAGCAAAAAGAGTGAAAAATTCTGTAAAAATGTCTCCCTATAACCTTTTTTAGCTATTTTACAAAATCTTGTAGATGGTGTTTTGAAGAAATAATTTCTCTACAACTTTTTTTTTAATTCATCCAAATTAAACACTGTTACGGCGCTCCAAAGTGGACCGGGTTCGTCAATGCTCATGAGAATCCGGTGTAAACGAAATGCTTAAATTAGTATCTATCTATATAAAAACGATATCCAGGTGTCTATTGACTCTGGAACCATAAGGCGAAGAGATTTGAAATTTGGTAGGAATATTCCTTTTGCCGAGTAGAGGTCAGCTAACGGATTTTACGAAATTTAACCCGCAGGGAGGGTTGCGGGGGCGTTAACTATTGACTCATTACTATACGCGATGGTTGGTGGCTTCCCAGGTGCTTCAGGCCACCTTCGGAGTGGGGCCTAAACGGGCACATCGCTGGCAGGATTCCGAATGTCTGTCAATCGCGTTCTAATGACCCCGTCTCCATGTGACGTAGAAGCACCCTAGGGTTTTAGCCGGTATGAGTCCGGCATAGCCTGGAACCTCCTCCCGAGCATTCCAGGTATTCCACGAGCGTTAAAAAAAATTTACTCATCACTATATCTCTGGAACCAAAAAACATTCCACGCAGATTAAGTCGCGAGTTCAGCTAGTAGTAAATACATTTATAAAATGCTTCCACAATTTTGGTGCTTACCTCGCGATACTGGCGCAGCAGTTGCGGGGACTGCGGCAGCGACCAGTCGACGGCGGGGCGCGCACCGCAGCCCCAAGCCGCCGCAGCTGCAGCCACCAGCGCCTTGCGAGCCATAGCGGCACCACGGTGCGAGCGGTACTCCACGATCGCGGCGCAAGAGGCGGCCGAGCGACGGATGCGCACCTCTTGCACCTCGTCAGTCAACGCGTACAGTAGACGCACTATCTCGCTAGAGGGCGTCGTCGGCGGTATGCGCGAAATGAAGATGCGGCAGTTATTAATCGACGGGCACACACCTAAGTCGAAAACAATGACAGGTTAGCGATTGTGATCTCACCTGATAACAAACACAGTCTAAGGAAGCACGCTAATCTGGCACGAGACGATATACCTCTTATGCTTTCTAAACAGCATCCCTACGCTTACTCTCTTTACGCACATACAAATATTGACTCTTAATAAAAAGAGTGAATGTACCTCATATAAGTTAAGAAATAAAAAATGAACTTGTTATAAATTCTACTAAGCTGCGTAACATTAACAACCCATTTAAGGATAACTGTACACGTTTCTATAATAGACTACCACAATTAAGAAATTCAAAGTCTTTGTTAAAAGAAAGTAGATTGAAGAATCATATTACAAGTCGCAAGATTACTTTTTTAGAAGAGTTAGAAACGCGTGGGAGTAAACAAATTGCGCAATTTGCATTTAAATATAATAAATTAAAATGATATTGTAATGGTAGTTAAAAAAGCCGACTGAGTTTGTTGATGGCTCTTCTCAGGACAGGGCGCGAAGGAACCCTCGAAATTTTAGATTTTGTTTTTAATACAATCAGACGATTTTAAGTCTTTAATACATCAGACGTACATTAGAATTAGTGTGTGGAAAAAAAGATATTTCACGATTCAATAGTGCTGTAATAGGCCTTGAATCAAGATATTTTGAGTTTGAGTTAACCTTAAACTAATATCGGATATTTATGCTGGAATCTTGGATTAAATTAAGGGCTCCCCGGGAGCGTGGGTGGAGTCACGGCCGGGTGACGTTAGAAATCAGAAACCTCGATTTGCTAGTGTTTGCTGGTATGTCAATTGTCATTCCATAATTGACACAGAAGGCTGTCTGTCGTAATTGTGTATTCTGTTTGTATACTCAAATCATCTAATGTAAAATTTCGATATATCTACTTAACCTCAAAAGTTAGTCTCTCTATGAGAACTAGCTATTCCATCATTTTTAATTAAGAACTATTAGACTTTGAGTTTCTCCGTTTAAATATTGTATGATTGCGCCAATGATGGTTTATACACAACAACTATTTGATGTCCGCAATCTCCCTGATGGTAAGTGATATTATAGGCAACGCGCTGTTCTAGTCAGGGGTAATATAACTATACACACAAGCAGACCCGGCAAACGTCGTTTTCCCCTATAATTCATTACTAGTTTATATTTCGGTAGTAGTGTTTAAAATTTTGGGTTATATGTAATCTTTTATACCGAATCTTTAAAAAATTAGAATCGAAAAATTTTTCTTAGGGGTATACCCTTATCTCATAGGAGTATCTGAAATAAATTAAATCCTATTCTCAGACTAAATATGCACACAAAATTTCATGAGAATCGATTGAGCCATTTCAGAGGAGTTTGGCAACTTATATATTTATATATACAGTTTATTGCACCTTAAAAGTAATACATTATAATAAACTTAACCAAATAGAGAAATAAAGTACTACAGGCGCTCTTATCATTTTGTCAGAGTGAATGCGCAAGGGAGCCTCGTGACACTCCCAATTCAGGGTGAGGAGGGTGTCGCTGGGTTATAGTGGGTATTCTGACCTTGCCGGTGAGTCCCACACTCCCTGCCTCGTGGCAGGGGTGCGCAAAAGCATTTCCCAGTGGAAAAAAGGCGCTTTTATCATTTAATAGCGATATCTTCCAGATAACCCTGAGTTAAAACAATACAATCTAACAATATTTAATAACTTACACCGCGGCACGAGGATTTTATACATTAGATTGTTATTATTATTATATATTTAAGTATATTCATATTTTTCAATATATTCTGTAGATAATAAGACAAATACTTAGTCTAAGCAGAGGAAGTCACGGGCACTGTTTAATATACATTTTTTTATACAATAGAGAATTTCAGCATTAAACTTAATACTTCCTTTTGTAAAAAATCAAAAAAGTATACATACATACATAGCATCACGCCTCATTCCCATAGGGGTAGGCAGAGACAACATCCTTCCACTTGCCACGATCCTTGCATATCTCCTTCGCTTCTTTCAATCTCATTAAACCTTTCATACAAGTTCGTCGGTTTAGAGTACTCTTGACCTGGCCGTTATTTAAAATGTCCTGGATTTGGTCCAGGAACGTTCGCCTTGGTCTTCCCCTTCCAACTTTCGCATTCACTCTTGACTCATAAATCCTTTTTGTCAGTCTCCTTTCATTCATTCTCTCTACATGCCCAAACCATCTAAGCATACCTTTCTCAATTTTAGTCACTACGTCTTCTTTTATACCACAACGTTCTCTTATCACACTATTTCTTACTCTGTCACTCAGTTTTAATCCACTCATGCTTCTCAACGCTCTCATCTCTACCGCATTTATTTTACTTTTGTGATTCTTCTGCCATACCCAACTTTCACTACCATACATAAGTGTTGGCACCAACACTCCAGCATGCACTGCCAGTCTAGCCCTTTGAGACACCATCTGGCTATTCATAAAAGCATGCAGAGCACCATTTACCATATTCCCTGCATTCACTCTCCTTTCGATATCACTTTCACATGTTCCATCTTTTGTAAATTTAGATCCCAAGTATACAAATTCTTTCACCTCTTCCACTTGTTCCCCATCTATCAAAATATTGCCATTCATCATAGATTCATCTCGTTCAAAAAGCATAACTTTCGTTTTGTTTACATTCACTTTCATTCCTTTCCCTTTCAAAGCTTCATTCATAATATTTAGCATCTCCTGAAGCTCGTTAAAAAAAGTATGTTATAAATATATAATAAAACATATATTTATACTTACCCAATTGCCACGAAGGCCGGATCATGTAATTGTTAAATAGACGTATAGCGTTGCTAGCTTCAGCATCCGTAGTGTACATCGCGAAGGCGTACCTATTTAAGTGAAAACCTTTAGGTGAGAAAATTTGATCCGTTTTTTTTTTTATTTAAAAATCATAATAATGATATCTCACCCCCGATTCCAGCCGGAGAAGTTAATCATGAGACGAAACTCAAACAATTCCCCCGCCTGGCGGAACAGTGGTACCAGAGTGTCTTCAAAGCAATCGTGAGGTATGCGACCAATGAACACCTGTCATAAGATGCTTTTTAATTTCCAGTAATGCAAAATATACATATTCTTATATTAAACCAGGGGAAATTAGAAGGCACATGTCCGCGAGAGAGATCCCCAATGCGATGGACGGATCAAGTAAACGCTGCGGTGGGCGCTCCAGTACATGAATGTGCCCGGTTAATGACCAGCAGGCATAAGTTGCGGGAAGTCGTGCGGCGGGTACTAACATGCTGGAACATGATAATCACGACCACTCTGACAAAAGTGATACGACTAAGAAGACATTAAACCATGTAGACGGCCTCGCTTGCGCAGTGGTGCGATTACTCACTTTGCTACCAGAGACCCAGAGTTCGATCCCCGGTAGGGCGAAGTAAAAAATACAATTTTAAAACAAACCAAGACTTGTGCTTCAGTTACGATGCTGTGTAGAAACCATATGAGGTATATTGCTTAGCGCGCTTTCATCTTAAGACTGTAACATCACTTACCATCAGGTGAGATCACAGTTAAGTGCTAAAACCTCAGCAATAAAAAGAATGTTGATCGCATTTCTTTTTTAACTCAAGTACGATTAGCAAACTAATGACTAAACCACACTTCCCTTCAACTCTTTCGCCTCTTAACTAAGTACCAAATAGTAGTATCGAAGTATATTCTATTGTAAAAAAAAAGTTAACAGCAGCCCATTAACGTCCCACAGCTGGGCACAGTCCTCTTCACTCATAAAAGAGGGTTTTTAGAGCATGGACCCACCACGCTGCTCCACTGCAGTAGGTCAGGCAATTACTTTATCTTTACTAAAAATTATATAAAGCTTCTTTCGAAGTGATTTAGACAATTCGATCGCAACTATTTCCGATAGATGGTTACTTCTGACGCTAGTAAGGCCTGATAACAACGTTCATAGATTTCATTTCAGTACTGGAAGAATTTTAAATGTAAAGTGGCAAAGTAAAAAAAAATACGAAGCTTACAACAAACATTTAAAATTATTATAACTGTAGGCTTTCACCGGTAACAAATATTCCAAAATCAATCCGAAAGAAGTTTTAGTCAATTGGAACGCTTTTAATAATTTTCTGGTCAACTAAAATTTAAGAATAGACAAAATCAACTATTCTTAGTTATTTTAGCATTTGTATTAAGCCAAAAGAAATTAATCCGGAACAAGTTTAAATTAAACTATTTTTATTAATTTATGTATCAACTAAACTTCACTAACTATATATACCTGTGACGCTTTCTTATAAATCTTGTAATAATAGCAGTAATTGTCTAACGAAAACAAAAAAAGGGCCATCTTTTCAATATAATTTAATGATTATATGTAATAAAAAAGTGGGTCCGTTTAAAAATCATGAGTTGACATCGGCAAAGTCGGGGCAAAAATATAAGCAAAATATCATTGTATAACAATTAAGTCTTTTTATTAATTTTACGGTATACTCTTACATTTCAAACGATTTCATAAATCGCACAATTAGTTACCTATTATTTTCAGAATATTCACGTAACCAACGTAAACAATATAAATCTTACAATAGATGATGCGACCAAAAAAAAAAAAATCATACTTTAATCTAACGGTTTTTATTCCAGGAATCATTTTTCCTTTAGAAAATAAAAAATCTTTTAACCGAATTTCTGCCAGCTTCGTGCAGAGATTACCTATTTACGCAGCAGATATAGGTCACAAGTATGTGCACAAACACACGTGCACTTTTAATAAGACTACAGCGAATCAGACATTAACCACAGGGCCCCGACGGCTTGGCGTGCTGTCGGAGGCACAGGGATGTAAGCACCGATAACTTCGGGAAAATACTGATAATTTCTTATCAGAAAAACTAGACTCGATTCTAAATTGACACGAATCCAAGACCTTGTGATCTGTAGCCGGACAAACTGACCATTAGACCAGTAGACACGGCAATATGATGGGCCTTCTCAAAACTTAATAGGCTGCCATTGATATTACGGTAAATATGAATATTTATAACGAATTCTGAATCAGGGAAACAAAACGGCGAAATAACAATATGGCGGGGAAGTAGGACATTTTCTATAATTACAATTTAGAAATGCATTTTTTTGTAATATCCCAAGATTATTACCTCACAATTCCTCGAAGGTTCCGGACCATTCCAAGCATGCGCAGCCTTTTTATAAATTCTTTGACCATTTATTTGTGTAAGAGTATAAGATGTATTATTTTCCGTTAACGACAATAATCTAGAGGATAATTCATACTGATTCACTTCACTAGATGAATATTGCTTAACAGAAGGCATGTTCGATATAAATTTTAATCTTATAATAAATATTTAATATTATTTAATTAATAACCCATACGACCCCTTATGACGAACCAAAACGCGAGAACTTCATAGAAAGGAATAATAAAATGGCGCACTTTCTAAAACAAAACAAAATGGCGTATATTTACAAAAAATAATGACCTTGAAAAACAATACAAAAATGCAATCAATTGATTTTTTATTTAAATTGTTATAGCCCATGGTTAGAGAAAATATCAATAAAAATTTAATAACATACAAATTAATTAAATTTATTCATAATGGTGATAAATAATCATTTATTTTTGTAAATAATAAAAATAAGGATGTTTATATAGTTCTATTTTTAATTCGAAATTTTTAGGTTTCTTCAAATTTCCTCTTTTAGCAGTATATTGACAAGTTCGTCATAAAAAAATGCCTATTTATTTTTAATTTGCCCTAAGATATTAACTAGTTACAATTTTAAATGACGCATGTTTTTTAAATATAAAAAAAATCGTTTGAAACTACATAGTTACATTATCAAAATTATTTAATAAAATGTTTGCAACCAATATGAATATAATAGAACATGGACATTTCTTGACTATATTTTACGAAATAAAATAATAATTCTACGTTTGTATATTTAGTTCTACTTATTTGCTAAAATATTAATGATAATTAAAGCTATAAGAGACAATTCTTTACTGATTTCACAAACATTTTATTGAATAATTCAAGTCAAACTAAACATTATACAAATTTATAGTTATTATTCATAATAACATATATTAGGCAACAACTATTGAATCTATAACTACTGATTTAGAGTCGAATTGAAGTACTAAGGTAATCATGACCAAGATTATAATAGAAAAATATGAATTTCTTTGAGATACATTTCTTCTTGAAATTTGATCTGTATCAAGACTATTTTTTAATTGTATCCTTAAAATATAAATACGACGTGTTTTTGGATTCATTCTTAGAATTTGTTGCTTAGTAAAATATTCTAGTTTTTTCTGATTCATATGTTTCATTACGTTGGGACTGATTGCTGTTACTGCTTCCAGCTGTATCGAACTGATTTCTTCTTGCGGTATACCTTAAACAACGAAATAACATAATATATTATATATATTAAATATTATAGTGTTGTTTAGTATAATTAATAAAAAAAAGTATAATTACAGTTGAATAATGCATTAAGACGGCCAATTTCATGTGAAGACCATTTATAAGGATCACCATATGCGTTAGGGTGAATAGCAATATCGTAAAGAGCCTGAAATAAAGAATAACATGTAATTTTTTTTTCAAATCATCAAAAGCTATAAAAAAATATTAGTTCAGAAGTTCCCTTTTTATTTTATCGTACTATTATAATAAACTACTATTAGGTAGTAGCAAGTATAGGAATGAACTGTTATCTGAGGCAGATAACAATATTCGAAAACCCTTTATATCAATTTTGGGTTGCAGATAAAGCTATAAGAAGCCAGAGATGTTAATTTTTACTATTTATACTCAATTTCTTTCCAATTCCAAAATTCTTTAAATAGTAGGCCTTTGTAAAACTTTTTGAATGGTCAAATATTTTTTTTTTCTCTATATTATTTAAATGTACGCCTTATGATGATACTAAGGAACGACTTCGAATCGTAAGTTACGAGGGTTACTTCGCACCCTGTTTTGAGAAGAGATCACCAGAAACTAAATCAGGTGTCCCTTTTTTTCTCATCATCATTATAATATATAATATTATATTTCGGTTAGAGCAATTTAATCACTCCCATGCATTTAAGTGGTCCTTCAAATTATAGAAGGAATACTCAACTTTGTGTTTTATTAATTTTTGTTTTGATAAAAGATTTAAATTTCTGTTATAATAATGAAAATTAATGTTAATGTTATAAATATAAAAGTGAATAGAAATAACAACCTTTTTTTGTTCGACGCTACATCTATCAAGTTTACTTAATACATCAAACGTAAGCTCTTTGAATGTTTCTGGTGTGATCCTTTTAAGATCATGCGATGGAAATCCACAAATTAAATATCCCAGTTCATTAATTTGTGAACCACTTCTGTGCCAGTCGTTTCCATAGTACCGCCTGTAAGCTGCAGTTAATATGCCGATCTATTTAAATAAAAAATTATATATTAGCTTGCGTTTATATGGGTAAAATTTATGATTAATATATATTGCCTAACCTTTCTGTTACTAAGTGGTATAAAGCGTTTCGAAAATAAATTAAATACTGACGAATCCCCGAAATCTGCATAATACAAATCTTCTTCTGGTATGAAATTCAACAACCTTTCAAATGCTAAAAATTCCCTTCCTTGAAGAAATGCTGCCGTTTTTCCATCTAAAAAAATCTTTATTATAGAGTTGATGTCAAATTGGATACTGTAATGAATTGAAGTGGACTGTCTACTCCAAGTTCTACTCGGAGGAGTCGGCTGGTGGAAAAGACAGATGCGTTACAAGCCGAACGCTTAGGCCGATCGCGCCTCTCTATTGCTTGTTCCGCGCTCTACTTACAAACTCTGCATGTGAGACACGTGACACTAGTGATGTGCATGCGACCGGCGTTCATCGATTTATAAGACCATGTCACATAAAAATTATAAAATTGTTACAATATATTAAATGAATTTTGTTTATTTACTAACTTCAAAACAATTTTTTACCAGTAACAATATCCCATGCTAGCAATGCTCTTGATATCGGAATTAAATTCTTTTTCGTATTCGTTAAAATATGAAGAATTGATTCAGGATCAAGTCTCCAAAAAGAACTAGGAGGTCCAAAAAAGATCATGTCCATTGAATTTTCAATTTTTATCCTGTTGTCCATTTCATCATAAAAATCATCGTAAATATCTTCCTCTGGCAAATATAATAACATACACAACTTAACAAAAGTTAGTGTTAATTTAATCTCGAAGAATTAATTATAACAATCATATATTTACTTAATATTAGCACAATTATTCACGTATTGGGTAAATACCTGTTTCTGTTATAGCAATCATGGAATTTTTTTCGTCTTCATAGTGTAATTCGAAGTCTTCTAGTGATTTCGTCTGCCGTTGTTGCATTAAAATACTTGCAAAAGGGATTTACATTAATAATTTGATGATAACTGTATATCATAATTACGCTGCTAAATAAATTAGTCTCAAACTACAGTAGTATTAGAATTTGACATTCGTAAAAATGTAAATAAATGGTATCACTTTCATAAGCTTTTTACCTTTTTATACAAACGAAAAAAAGCAAGCATCCTAGAAATAACATGCTGATAATTCAAATTAATTTAATAACTTATCTTCAATCGCGTTGGCTTTAAGCTATTGATTACATTTGCTACCTACTAAACTATTGAGCACTTGTACCGTTATTCAAGATTAAAAATCGATGTTTGCTGCTTTCCCTGTTAAGAATATAATTTTGTAATAATAATTGTATAGTTTTCTTCTCAATTGAATTCTTTTTAATAAATTAAAGCTAATCATAAATTATCATATAGTCTAAATGGTAATGTTCTACCAACTTGTCCTACTTTACATCGGTATTTTACATTCACCATATGTATTTCTTGATAAATAGTAATGTATTTCAACAAATATAACAGTTTTTTTAATAAGGTCATAATTGTATCCAATATCAATTTCTCTTATTGTAAAATTTAAATGAACAACATATTACACTCGTAGACAATTTATCATATTTTTGGTATTTACGAAAAAATGCACAATGCCATCTATCTAAAAGTTCATGTAAAATGATTAAAAGTTTCTTTCTACGTAATACGATTTGAAAACTTGCACTTGACGGAATTACTGTTAGTTCGCGTTTACAGTGCAATGACTTATCATTCTAACCCTGTTCCCTAACCAATCAAATTACAAGGTCAAATTCAGTTGAAGTTAACCTAATCTTCAATTGAACTTCACTGGTCACTGTGAACTTTGATCGATTAGAGGGCGGAGCTATAATGATGACTTGCATGCATTCTTAACGCAGACAAACTGTAGTGATTTTAAAATGTAGAACTTAACCCAATTTTATTATATTACTAGTTGTTGAATTTGGCTTTAAAACTACTGGACCAATTTTGATGGCACTTTAACATGCAGGTTATTGGCCGTTAGAAAAATAACTTAATACATGTTCGAACGTGGATCGTGGGTTTTTAGTAGGAAAATGTTAAATACGATATCGCCATAGGTATAAATCAAAACTCTGAATATAAGGAGTTAAATCTATTTATCTATATTTGAAACTGCATTATTTAATACATTATTTATAACATTACGTGTTTCAATTTTAATGAGAGACAAACTAAATAAGTTGTATTAAAATCGGAACAGTTAATAACAAAAAATAAATTAAATGTCAAACAAAAATGACATTTGAAGTTGTACCGACTGGCGACGTTAACATCACTATATAAATTGATAACCTAACTTTAGTAAGCACTGTGTGATTTAAAATTAAAATAAGTATTTGTTAGTGCCGATATGACATTTATATTATAGGAGATAATAAAAAAAGTTCAATTGGTGACAGAGTTATAGTAATAAGCGTTGATATTAAGTTGTATAGACCATGGGTATATTGGAAAAGATTTCTGAAATCGAGAAAGAAATAGCTAGAACTCAGAAAAATAAAGGTACACATTTCATTTTACAATGTTGAAGTCAAACTTAGTAATCTCATTCAATTTCACAAGTCAGTTTGAAACACTTTTATTTATGTATGTAATGAATTCTATAAGGGTATTTATTTATTTATATTTAATTCGTTCTCTTAATGTCATTTTAACAGTGTATTAAAAACATTCGAAGTTCTCATTAAGTTTGCAAAGGTATATATTTACTAAGTTTATTTATTCGTATGTTAATGTTGTTGTATATTAAAATACCATAAAAAGTGGCAATTAACCTATACTTCATATTTGTAGATTACAACTTTTTTGCAGAGGTTTTATATAAATTTGTTGCAAAATATAATAATTTTACATTTGTAGTATACAAAATTTTACAACTTTTTCAGCTACTGAGTATCATTTAGGCCTTTTAAAGGCGAAGCTAGCCAAATATAGATCACAGTTACTTGAACCCTCTAAGAAGGGTGGTGATAAGGGTGAGGGATTTGATGTATTAAAATCTGGTGATGCTAGAGTGGCTCTTATAGGATTCCCTTCGGTTGGTAAGGTAAGACTTTAACCTCAAAATTAATACTTACAATTATGATTAAATATAAAAATAAAATGTTGATAATTTTAATCTTTACCTCAATTGATACATAGCACTAAAATTAGTATATATTACTGACCTATAAAAAAATTGCCCTATATCTAGAAAACATACATTGTTTCTGCCTAAAGCAGTTGTAGACTTTCAAATTGATTATCATAAAATGATACCATGGGATCTAGACAGCTGACACAGTTGAGAACAGTCAGTTATATATAATCTTCAAGTATTCACTTTAAGCATATAAAATTTATATGTGTATTGTTTTTTCATGCCTTATAAATAGATTAGTATAATCCTGAAAGCATCTAGTGTACCACAAAAATGTGTTCTCCATTTCAGTCCACTCTGTTGTCAACATTGACACACACACACTCTGAAGCTGCAAGTTATGAATTCACAACTCTAACATGTATTCCCGGTGTGATTGAATATCGTGGTGCCAACATTCAATTGCTAGATCTTCCTGGAATTATTGAAGGTGCTGCTCAAGGCAAGGGTAGAGGACGGCAGGTACACTCATATTGCTTATGCAATCCATAATAATAAAACTTGTTGCCTTTATTTTCAATGATTTAATATATCTCTAAATAACATATTTATGGAAAATTGCACAATATAATGTAAGCCTATTGTAATCATTATACAAATCCTTAAGCTTTTATTAGGCAATCATTTCATATAATTCATACTGTTTATGATGTAATTGTATATCCATAGAGTCTTAAACTGTTTTGTTAACATTTATATTACATAGGTAAATGTTTTACTGCAAAATTTCTGACAGCAAGTGGTCTAGTGTGTTTTGGTGAAACTTTTTTATTTATAAAATTATCTAACTTGAAGCTTTGACAAAATTTCTGTTTATCCATCATCAACCAGGACAAAGAAATAAGAAACAAAACAAAGAAACACAAGCTAATAATTCCTGTATTGTATTATTTAGCAACTCAATTGTGTATATATCTCTCTCATTCTTTGTGTATTGTCTGGGTGAACTGATATTCTTATAAAAATAAATTTTTTCTATGGGTTTGATTTGACTGTCATATATACAATTACCTAAAATTTATATGTATTCAATTTTATAGTTAACAGTTAGATTGGGGGATAATGAGATTTTTCTCAATTCAAGGTTATAGCAGTGGCTCGGACAGCTGATCTAGTACTAATGATGCTTGATGCAACTAAACCCTATGTGCACAGACAACTTCTAGAACGGGAATTGGAGAGTGTCGGTATCAGACTGAATAAAAATAAGCCAAATATTTATTTCAAGGTAATCATTTTTATTATTTAAGCTGCATTTGCCTAGTTTAAATTGTTCCCTGCTAAAAGAGTCATGTAATTGAATCCAAGGCAGGCCCTATTAAAATCTTTATATCACAAATATGCCTTAATGCTGTTTGAATTTAATTGGTTATTTTTTTACAAAGCAGCCTGAGAATATAAAAAGCATGTATATGTCTAAATACTTTGATTTTTTTTAACAAACTAGATATTGTTTTACTTAAAATCATATAGTTTATTAAACTGCCTAAAAAACATAGCATTCATACAGAAGATAAAACAGTAATAAAAAATTATCTTTGAAGCACTGTAAGTTTTTATACTTTACTATGTATATGTAGAAACTGGTTACTTATATATAGAGGTTATTATGTACATATATTGATTTTATGTAGTGATTATTATATATAATATTACTCACTCATTTTTCAGGTTAAAAAAGGTGGTGGACTGTCTTTCAATTCAACATGTCAGCTGACAAAAGTAGATGAGAAGATGGTTCAGATGATTTTGCATGAATACAAAATATTTAATGCTGAGGTGAGATATTTTCACTTTGTGATGTTATTCATGTTCAACTTTTTCCTCAATCCACTAAACTTCCAGTTGAAGTGCTTCTCTGATAGAGATTTAACCCATATTTTTATATGTCACAACAAATTTTTATTGTCATACATTGGATTTTCATACCAATAATAGTGATGTCATTTTATATACCTTATTGAGATACATATAAATGCCATTGTAGTATTTACTATGTCCAATATATATAGTATAAGATGCATACCATTATTTCAACATAGTGCTCTGAAGCTGGATAATGAGGGCAAATATTAAGAAGTAAATTTGATATTAACCTAAGGGATGGTGTTGCATTTCAAAGTACTTTATATGTACCAACATAGTTTCAGCCTAAATTACTGTACAATTTATTTTTATCGATTTCTAAAATTAACACAATGCCAGTATTTATCAGGGCACAATGGACCTGACAACATCACTTATTAGACTCAAAGACAGTAAAATAAATAACATTAAACAACAAACTATGGACTTTTTGGTACATGCATTTTAAATTTGGTAAAGAATATTATTTATATCCTAAAAATTTTGTACTAGTTTTATTGTTATTTCTTTTGTCAGATATCTTCATAATAATTATATTTGATGTAATATTCACCTGCAATGGCAAGTCAAACCAAATTGATTCATATTGTGGATATAATATAATGTTAAAATAAAAAAAGAACTCTTGCAGAACTTTTAAATCATCAAATAACGTTTTTTCCGTATTATATTTCAATGTATGATAGATGATGATTTTAAAGAATGACTTAGAATCTAAGTTATGAGATTTCTTTAGTGCCCTGTCCTGAGAAGAGCCCACAACAAACTTAGCCGGGTGTCCCTTTTTTTCATCATAATAATATATATTTTTAATATACTCTATATCAATTAGAGAAATTCATTCGCTCCTATGCTATTCTATCTTCTATGTTAAAATATATAACAAATTCTCTTTTAATTTCCTTTTAATAAAAGATTTCCATTTGTTAAGTGATAAGGTGATGGTGTCTATGATGATGATGTATATGATGTTTTGATGTCACATATTACATGAAGCAAGTATTTAAAGTTTATAATGTGGTAGAACTTTCAAGCTGCAGTCAGGAAGTAGTGGCGCCCTCTAGCCAGCCTTTTTATAAACGAACTTTTTTTGTCAGGTTTTGTTCCGGGAAGATTGTACAGCAGATGAGTTGATTGACGTCATCCTTGGCAACCGTGTGTATCTACCCTGCCTTTATGTCTACAACAAGATCGATCAGATCTCCATACAGGAAGTGGATAGGATAGCAAGGCAGTCACATTCTGTTGTTGTGAGGTACTACGTCAATTTGAGGTGTATCATGACCATGATATAACACTTAATGATAAGGGTCAGTCTTGATATCCTTAGTGCAATGGTGCAAGTGCTTTATTTGCAGATGTTCAGCGTTCAATCCCCAACGTGCATATTCACTTGGTAATGGTAATTTACCTCATGATTTCTACACAGAATCGTACCCGAACTCCGAATCCTACCATACAGATACAATACAAAACGTGCAATACATAAAACAAAACAGTTTAGAGACCTCGTCCAGACAACCAAAACTGTACTTTAAAGTACACAAATAAAAGAAATTACAGAGAGGTGGACCAACCTATTTGAAACTATATAAAAAAATAATAACACTCATAGTAATCTAAGTAGCAGGGCACAGGCCTCCTCTCTCATATGAGGTTTTTAGAACATTGACCCACCATTCTGCTCTACTGCGGATTGGCAGGCATAGGACCTCATATCTGTAGTCGAACATGCTAACGACTTGACTAATGGGGCAATTAACACTTATAGTAATTCGGACAAATTAGAAAACGGAATATCCTAAATTTGTCCTACCCAGATCAAACCCATCACATCTTGCTTGAGGAGCGAATACTTGCATCATTGCATCTGGCTGTCAAAGAAATATACAAGTCAGAAGCAAATATTACAAATACTAAATGTTACATTTTCAATTTACAGCTGTAACATGAAGTTAAATTTGGACTTTCTTCTGGAAACTCTATGGGAATACCTCGCCCTTATTCAAGTCTTCACTAAGAAGCCAGGACAACCGCCAGACTTCGATGAAGGTCTTATACTCAGAAAGGTAAAGAAAGTTTTAATATAAAAAAAGTGCATGCATACAAAATACACATGTCAAAAGTTAAATGTATAGAAAATTCTTTGGCAAACAAATTTTTAAGTCTTGTTTATTTTTATACAAATCTAAAACTTTAGTTTTCCGAGACTTAGAGAGAGGGAAAAAGGATTAATTGTCATTAAAATGTTAATAGTGTCGAAAATTAATACAAATAATGTATTGAAATCTCAAATGACGAATTGTGAATAAAAATGCCACATGTTTTTGTTAATCAATATTAGAAATTATTAATTAAAATTTGTTTTTGAATTTAAAATTTAGAAAAGAGATTTATTTAAATATGATATTAAATGATTAATTGACGAATGGCAAATTAAAATGGCACATGTTATTTGTAAATATTAAAACTAGCTATCCTTAAAACGAATTAGTATTACAAACGCTGCACATCTTCGTGACACCACGCGTTTCACCCGTAAAAATTTTACCCTCATGAGTCTAAAGAATCATCAGGTCAAGGTCAGCAATCAGGTGAGATCACAGTCTAGCGCTCATCTGTCAGCAATAAAAAAATCCTTTAGGGATAAATATGTACCTCCACAGACTTTATTATCGATCTTCTGAATATATATAATTGAGTAGCACATTAATTTAATCTATCTCGTGAGGTTTATGATTTAAGGTCACAAAAATATGTTTCTTACATAACATTATGAATCCATCCATTACAAATCAAAAACCAACAAATTATTCAAATAGGCTTTAAAAGCACATTTGAATTGCCAGTAGTCCGGTGAGAAGAATCCGGCAAGAAACTCAACGTTTAGTCTTTTAAACATAGTTTGTTATGTTACAATATATTGATTCTGTAACTGGAATCAAGTCCAAACATTTTTAACACTTAAATAATGTTCAACATTATATAATATGCCTTTTGTAAAAGGATGTTTTTGCCATATTTCTTAAAATTATGTGATTTCTGAACCTTCTTCACTCTAAAATATGAAATTAGTAGTCTTGTATTAAATATTATTATATATACAAGAAATACAAGATATTATTTAATATAGATTGCGACAGTGCTGTAAGATAAATTCAAAGAAACATACATTTATGGTTCTTTGAATTTATCTCTTAGAGAAGTATGAGATCCTAATTGATACATGGCCTGTATTGCTCTTATTTGTAAAATAAATATAGTTTCAAATAGTATGCCTTAAGACATATTAAGCTTCCTCTTGAATTTTGCTATTATTATTGCTGAATACTGTATTAAAAGTCCAAGAGATCTAAGGTAACAGACATCGGAAGCGACTTTATTTTATATGTTACTAGCTGACCCTGCAAACGTTATTTTGCCATATAATTACTATTATCGCTATTAAAAAATAGGGGTTGGTGATAGAAAGGTGAAAGTTCAGGGTTGTATGTATATTTGTGTGCTGCATCACAAAAAAATAAAAAATCAAATTTTGGTGTGGATCACCCTCAACATTTAGAGGTTTAAATATGCATAAAAAATCATAAAAATTGGTCCAGCCATTTTGAAGGAATATGGGAACGAACGTTATGACACAAGAATTTTATATATTAGATAAATATATTTACAGGGTGTGACTATAGAACACGTGTGTCATTCCATTCACCGTTCGTTGGTGAGCACACTGAAGTATGCTCTTGTATGGGGCACCAGCACCAAGTACTCCCCGCAACGTGTTGGACTTGCACACTCCGTTCACGACCAAGACGTGGTGCAGCTCATCAAGAAATAACCTTCAATCTGTCAACAAGCGAGAGAACTGGTTGCTAACTTTTTTTTATTTTATTTCATTTTATGATGAAGTGGCACTTTCCTTTACCTATATGAAACAACATATGAAGAGTGCACTGCAATAATGATTGTGACCTCAGTTTTGTGGTAATTGGATTTTAAAGTAATAAACAGTGTTAAAGAAATACTTTATATGTTTCTAATATTTGACTACACATTTAGAACGCCCAGTGTCACTGTAATAAACAACTATAATGATTGGTGCCCATCTCCTTACAATATCTATAGGTGATTTTACAGTTCAAAAATAACATCCATTTTAACAGCCTCGCTGGTGCTGTTGTGTGAATACTCGCTTTGCCAGCTGGGGATCCGGATTCTAATTTTCTTGAGTCTGAACCGGCGGGAGGTTTCAACCGTGGCTAGTTACCACCAAGCAAAGAAATTTGTGTTCTGGTATGATGCTGTGTAGAAACCATAAGAGGTAAATTGCCTCTTACCAAATGAGTACACATCCATCTTAGACTATATCAGCATTTACCATCAGGTGTGATCACAGTCAAGTGCTAATCTGTCAGCAATAAGAAATCGATTGAATTTGAATTTCATATGATTTAAGAATTTTTTCCGAAAATTTTCAATTTAATTTATATAATTCTTGTACTGAGGATTCCATTTTGTTTTGTTTGATGAATTCACATTATAATACCAAAAGTAATTCTTATTAAAATCTATATAAATGTATGGAGCAATTTGACGGAACTGCCATGTTTCATTTATTATATTTAACTGAGTTTTTTACTTTGAATTAAAAATTTATTTCATGGGAAATGATGATTTTTTTTAGTATATGAGATGTACAAATCATATTGTTGCAAAGGCAGTGCCGCCTGATTTATTATTATTGATTTTGTAACCGAGCCTTGTTATAGTGCAAATGTAGCTAAATAATACATTTTCTTAAATTAATAATAAATTTGATAAAGATGTTCAATGTGATTGGTTGACATTGTTAAAAAACCAACGAAATAACAATTTGATAACCATATTATCAGGTCCATACTGTAATGTCTCTTTATTCGGGTATAGAGTTCTGTCTTCCATGTATTTCAATTAATTCTTACATATAATAAATTGTTACTCGTATCATATCACAACACGCCATTGTTAGTGTCAGTCCTCTTCCCCCGAAGCCGAAGCTTGAGATTAGGCGGTGATATGCTCTATTGCAGTTTGCAATCATTGTAATCATAGACTAACCACAAAATTCCAGGGGTTCATAAGCCCTGAACCCTGTATAGCAGTAGAACCGTGCGTGATAAATGCCGCACTATCAAAATATGCCAGCAAAAGCGAACTAGCGGAATGAGCCAATTAGGGTCTAAGGCATTCAACATTTTTGGATGCAGTAAAACCAGGCTTCGCAAAAGGCTTCAAAAACTTAAGTAGAAGACAAGCAATCAATTGCAATGGGCCACTACAGCAAAAAGGCTATGTTAAAAACCTTAAGCATTGCAGAAGACTACTTGCAGAGCCTGCAATGAGGAAGAAGACAATAAGGCACTTACTGCTTGGAGTGGCCTATCCATAACCTGATGACTTTAACAGCAACAACCTAAACCCTACTCTCAGGACTTTTAGAATGGGTGTTCGAAGGGGAGACTAAAGGGGCGCGTACAAAAGATCTACGAGGGTCGACTGCATCCACTGTTTGAATTTATTATATTCATACATCTGGGAACCTAATAGTTCAATTGTGTACTAAAGGAATCAATCCTGATGACGCCCCTCCCCCTGGTAGTTGTTGTTCTACATCATAAGTTTCAACCACTGTCAAAATTTTTGTCATATCACAATACTTGAAAAACAATTTTAAACCAAAAAAAACCACAAAAGTGCTTTTGTAATTGTATTATTGAAACTTGTTGCAATAAAAATATTTATTCAATTTTTCATGACATTGTTTGATTTATTTTATATCCTCACTATATGTTTATGTAAGTTCTATTAAATGTGTATAGGTTATTGTATAAGCCCATTAACGTCCCACTGCTGGGCACAGGCTTCCTAACTTATAGGAGAGAGGGTTTTTAGAGCATAAACCCACCATGCTGCTCTACCATGGGTTGGCAGGCATAGTACACAAGTACAAAGATAAGGCGCAGGACCGACGGCTTAACAAAGCTCTACAAGGCATGGGGGTGAAGCACACTGCCTACTTCCCAACTTCAGACAAAATCTCAATAGAAAACTTAATATCAAATTTTTTATTGACCCGACTTAGGACTCGAACCCAGGACCTCTTGTCTGTAGTCGAGCATGCTAACCACTAGATAAATGAAACAGTTAGTGTAGTAATAGACTTTATTTTTTTTATATAACTTGTTTAGGTTGCGCTCTCATATTCCGATGTGATGATGACTACTGGAGCGAGGTCAGATACAGGACCGACGGCCTGACATGCTCTCTGAAGCCAGGGGTGTAGCACACCCGACAACTACACAACACAGGGCAAATACTGAGAATTTCTTAACAGAAAACTCAATATTGATTTCTTTATTCCCCTTGACCCAAGGCCGCAGTCAGGAACAGTAAAGTAACAAAGTAACTATTATTATTTACTACTGATACCAATCACCCTATTGCAGTGTATCCAGAAAACATTTTGAATATTAATAAATTAATTTAAAATTCTGCTACTAAGAGATAAGCTCTGCTTTGGCGAGCAGGTCAGCTTCAGCGGCAGCAACTGCCCAGCGATGCTCAGTAATTTCTAGAGCCTCCCATTCCGCTTTGAACGCTGCTTTAGGGTCAGGAGGCATCGCCATAGCAGCTCCTGACATTTGCTCTTGCATCACCTTCGACTGGTCTGCAGCTACATTAACAAAGACCAAATATTACTTAATTCGTTACATTATAAAATATAGGCATAAACTAGCAAATGATGTTAATGATAACCTTTCCGGCCTTATATAACAAAAAATTACGCGTGATCCGAACGGGGATACCAAAATACCACAATTCATTTGTATGGAATTCTGGAACAGAGTTATCTGAACACACGAATATATCGTTGCGCTTTCAAGAAACGAATGAACGACATACGCGGCCATACAAAGCGGCGAAACAAAAACAGTCTCATACATTTGTCTCTTTCTTTCCTTAGCGATACCACATTTGTTAGAATGAGAGAAATAACACGTATCAACTATTTAGGATTTTAGCTATAAAATAAATTACGATTTAAACGATTGGCGCTTTCGATAATAAAACATAAAAAATAGGAAAATGTTTTTATACAATAATTAAGTTTGTACTAGATTTTTATTAGAATATGTATATTTAGAAACAGTCCGGCATACCCGGTACTAGGTTTGCATGTTATTTCATTTTTAAAAAAGATGTTTTCACTGAATCCAATGTTACTAATAGGAAAACAAAAAAAATACAAATCTTGTCGGGCTAGTGATACATACTTGTTTTCCTGTAGGACAATGTTTAATTTGGGCACAGGACACACCTATTATGTGTATTTTTGGCCTACAGTTAGTAATGAAAAAAATAGTCTTGTGATTTTAACAATTACTGAGCGTAGAACCGGGATAACGTACCCCGCAATTAATCAACTAATTAATTGTAAAAAAATCAGCTGGTTAGTAATCATTTTTGATGACCTCATTATCGATACATGTTGGAAGAGGGAGGCTGTTCGATCAAACCATACATTTTGTATAACGAATTTTTCAAATAACTTAGTTAATTATCTTTGGATATAACAAAAAATCCCCATTAGTAATAAATTTTTGAGATTCACCAAATCAACATATTTAATCCCCGCTACCCTTGTTATCTACTACAATCGAGTTTTCGTAGAGGAAATTGTTGGGCGCGTCATCATAATGAAGATGCTCACGGAAAATTAGCTTGATTGTAATCAAGTACAAACCTAGTACCGGGGATCACGGACAAAAAGCTATTATTGTAAAAAATAGAATAAAATAAATATATTATAAATAGTATTTAAAACAAAATATAAACAGAAAAAAGCATTCAACATATGTATACATTCTGTACTCTCTTACCATGCTGCTCCACTGTGGGTTGACAGGCACAGTACACAAGTGCACTCTCTGTCAGTTCACTATCATAGTCTGATATGATGGCAATCCAACACTACCAGAGAAAGATCAGGCGCAGGACTTTCCTTTTATTTCTTTATAATAGTGAACCACTCTAAAAGGTGCTGATAAGTTACCAATGTCAAACTTAAAGAATTAATTATAACAAAATGAAAAAGCACAAAATCTCTCTTCAATTTTATTAATATGAATTCATGGCTTACCATTATTTTCTCCCAAAACTAAGGCATAGATTGTGCGCAGACCAAAAACGTTTAGGAAATACCATGAAGCGGAGGATACCCATGATGCATCCAAATATGCCAACTCAACCCCACGCTGCAACATTGGTTTGAAACGCAGAGTCAAAGGAAATGGCACCTTGGCTGAAATGAAAGTATTTCAACTAAAATATGATAATCATTTTAGATAGTACTTTGTTTTTTTTTACATACAATTTAGTACTGTAACATATATAATACATCATTTTAAAAAATTCCTTTAATAAAATAAGAAAAATACCTTCAGTCATCAGTATGCCCTACACAGTATGTCTACTCCATTGCTATATATCAAGGAAGACACTCGAAAACCACATCAGTTGGACCCAAAATGTCAGCTTTTCAGGAGTTTTGAGACGAAGTTGCTCAAAACTACACGCTTTTACATACCATCTAAACCAGGAAAGTTGCCTAACTTGGTCTTGTTTTCAAACACAACAGATATAAACTGCTCCATCTGATTATGATTGACAAAATTTCCATAAGAAATTGTGACTCTTAAATAGTGATTGGACTGTTATTAAGAGAGATTCCCATAGCTGACATCCAACCTCCAGTTATAGGAGAGGAACAAAACCTGTTTAGAACTATTTTTATCTGTTATAGTGTATACAGCATCATCCCAGAATGTCAATATTTTACTTAGCAGCACAATTTTGCTGGTAGTATGATAACTATTTGCAGAGGAACCTTATCTGACTTTTTAATTTGCTCGCTTTTGCTTTTAAAAGAGAACTTTATGTAAAAAACTTACTGGTTAAAAATCCACTGAACATCCAATTTATCCAACCACCAATAACAATCATAGGCAGTACATTTGTCACATTTCCCTTCAACATGTCTGTCATCATGCCTGGGTCTGTCATAGGGTTCTGAAAAACATTATCGATTTTACAAATGAAGAAAGTCAGGTCAGCATAACAAACTATGCCTACTGGGTGTCCTTAAAAGGGATTAGATAATTGTAAATAGTGCAGTATCAAAGTGGTGCATATAAAATAATTTGCTCTTAAATGCAAATCAGCTGAGTTGAGTTCTCTTTATCCAATGTTAAAAAGTTTGTGAAGTATAATGCACAATGTATTGGGAAAAGGTCATATAATTATAAGTAGGATGTATATAGGTTTTAGAAGAAATGTTTAATGTTCTATTCTTTTTCCAAGTACAATTTCATAAAAATAATATGCAATTTTAAGTCTGTTAATTCCTGGTAAACACAGCAATATAAAATAATAGACAATAGAAGTGTAGAACTATTAGATTCTACTATTAGTACTATTACTACTCTACTATTAAGTATTAGTACTCCCAGGGTTTATCTTGGAGTCTAAACTTCAGTAAGGTACATTTACAAGTCTTTACAAGGAAACTGGGTTTTGATGTTTGCCTTTGTTAGAAAAAATTATCTGTACTCCCATAATAATACAGCAAAAATGGTTTCTTTTGCGCAGCAAATTGCAATTTGCACAGCATTATAATGTATACTGCTGTGGAGCAGAGCAAGTAATGTGGAAACAATGTTTAATCTTAAAATTAAACAGTATATGCTCTATCTATAATTTATGAACTAGCAACTCTTTGCAAGAAAAATTAAAGGAAGTACCAGTTCTCACAATACTATTGCAATATAAATTCAACATTGTTTTACATTTTTGTAAAAAAATCATTTATATATTAAGAAAAATGATATAAAACAACTAAAAAACAATTTTGTTACTTGAAGTTTCTTAGGCTGAACAGGTTCAGAAAACAATAGAGCACCATAAATACCACTATCAATCTTGAACTCAGCTTTACATGAATTCTAGCAAATTAGCACTCTTACAATTAACAAGTATTATTATCAATTTATATGTTAATTATCTTTAATATAAACACTTTGTTCAAAAGAATATCTGCTGAAATTATTGCTGGTACTTTCTTTTACTAAACCGGTGGTAGATTTATCGCAAGTGGAGAGACTTGACAACTCAAAAGAGCTTGTTAGGTGTATTTGAGTAAACACCATTTTCCTTAATAAATACCTGTGTAGTGGCTGCTCGCTTCTGTACTTTAAAATAGCCAGTGTCTTCATTATTAAACCAATGCCTCCGCATAGCAAACGACTGCCGGGGTAAGTATTTTCCATTTTCACGAAGCAGACGCGCCCTTATCATCACCTGACTAAAAATAAGTTAGAAGCGAAGGACATGAAAACAATATGTAAAAAAGTAACATTCATATTTTAATTTCGACACTACTAAGTAATTAAAAAGTTCAGTATGCTTATAAATCGGTACTTACTAACAATAGAAATTTTTTACAAAGATAAAGAGGGAACGTGTAAGCAATATAAACTTAATATAACAAAATTGTCGTGATATTCATGTATACCTGTCTTGAACCTGGAGAAGTTCAATTTTTTTCTGCGAGGATAGTATAATCGACACATAGTGCCTTACAATTCCAACTAAGAATGTAATAATAACAATCGGTAGAAATACCCATAAACGTATATTTGGATCAAGTAATAACTCTGCCATGATGACCTATTAGGTTATTTCTTTTTTTAAATTTCAGAGCATTAATTAAATTTACACTAATAACTATTTATTCTATTACTTTACATACTCTAACAATTGAGTCGAGGTTGACAATTGAATGTTAAATCTAGTCTTAGGGATGTTCAATATACATCGATTTTCAAAAAACATCAATGTTTTGTCAGCAAACATCGATGTTTTGTTTTCGATAACATCTACACATCGATATTTTGATTTCGATAACATCGACCATCAACAGGAATAATATATCGTAACTTCTCCTAAGAGAAAAAAAAAGGTCAACTTCTTTTAACCATCATCAACAGTTAACAAATCAACAGTGAAACAATCAACACTCGCGTCTGCGATCCGTACTCCTTTATCCATAGCTTTATTCTTTAAATAATAAACTTTTATATTTTTGATTCATTTAGATCAATCATAGAATGTCACTCATATATACAGATGTATAAAACAATGGGTATTGCTTAAACTTAAGTGACATTCCAAAAACATTATCATTGACTTGCATTGAAAATTAAAGAAACTACTCGGACATATATTATAAAGAACTAAAAATTAATAATAATAATAATAAATTTTTATTCAAGGCAACATTTGGCCCAAATTGTTAAAATACAAGCTAAGAGCATTATCGATGTATGCAACCTATCTGGACTGAAACAACGAAATGCTATCACCAACTGCAAACAAAATACCTTGGACCTGTTGTTCAGCAATATTGACTTTAGTTTTACTCACTGTGGCAGCCCATTAGTCCCTGAAGACGTATATCATCCATGCCTTCAATTTAAGCTTGGTAATTTATTACTTCAATATAATCGCCAGAAACCAATTAGAAAACTAAACTTCCATAAGGGTGACTACGTCCAAATCAATGGATTCTTATCTAATATTGACTGGACTGATGTTCTTACTGCAGACACAATGAATGACGTTATGAATAAGTTCTACACAATTCTAAACGAGGCCGTAACAAAATTTATACCTATAAAAGTCAAGTCTAAGTCGAATTTTCCGGTATGGTATTCTAAGTCTTTAATTCACATAGTGAAGGAAAAACTTTCCAAATATAAAAACTGGAAACAGCACAACAACCCTCGTGACTATGATGAATTTTCGGTGCTAAGGAGTAGACAATAACATATCCAAAGTAAATGATTCTCCAGTTACATCCAACGAATGCAAACCTATATACGTAAAGAGCCGAAGTTACTTTTCTCCTACACAAAGTCTCTGAGAAGTGGTAGTAATGAGTATCCCACAGAACTAATCTTAGGTAACACCAAATACCCAGACGAAAGGTCATCCTGTAACGGTTTTAGTACTTACTTCGAGAGCGTATTTGACAATCCCGCTAACTCATACGACACAGAAAACCTAACAAAAGCGGTATATAATGAAACTACCAGCAAAATAGTTTTTGGTATAGATGAAGTCTTAAAAGCACTTAAAACCTTAAGAACCAACAAGGGAGCTGGTAGTGATGGAATTCCACCAATTTTCTTAAGCAAGTGTTCTATGAACTTGGCTAAACCACTCTCCATAATCTTTAATTTTTCTATAAATTACTTTTGCCCTTATTATACCCATCCATAAAAATGGATCAAAAACTTCAATAGATAACTATAGACCAATTTCTATACTTAACGCAATGTGAAAACTATTTGAATCTGTTGTATTCGCACACCTCGGTCCTATAATAAGTAGATCCATTCCACAGGAACAACATGGTTTTATGAAAAACCGTTCGACTGTTACTAATCTAGCTGTTTTTACCGATTATGTTCTGCAGAGTATGAAAGGTGTCAGGAGGATGTGATCTACATGGACTTTGCAAAGGCGTTTGATCGCGTAGATCATACAATTTTGATAGCCAAATTAAGTGTCCTGGCTATAAATGGCAACTTACTGCGATGGATAATTTCATACATAAAAAACAGAATGCAAGCTGTAGTAATGGGAAGTGCCAGAAGCGATTATGTAACTATCCCTTCTGGTGTCCCCCAAGGATCCATCCTGGGTCCCATCTTGTACAATGTCTATCTCTTTAACATTGGAACCTGCCTTAAGCACTCGCAATACCTAATGTTTGCAGATGACAAGAAAGTATTTTGCGAGATACGTTCACTTGATGATTGCCATAAACTGCAAGAAGACCTAAATGCCTTAACAGAATATTATGCTAGAACAGAATAACTGTTAACACAAACAAATGCTATTTCATATCTTTGACTCATAAGAAAAACGAAATAAAATTTGACTAGAAAATCAATGGTATTTCAATATCCGAAGTGAACGAAGTAAAAGATTTTGGAATCTCAATTGATACTAAGCTATCTATGAATTATCATATAGATAAGGTAGCTGATAAAGCCTTTAAACAACTGGGATTTATTAAGCGCGTAACTCGTAACTTCAATGACATTGAGTGCATAAAAACTCTATATTTTGCCTATGTTAGAAGTGTTCTAGAATATGCAAGCAGTATTTGGTCTCCGTATTTTATTACTCACTCTCATAGACTTGAATCTGTACAAAAGCAATTTGTAAAATACCTAGCATTTAAGGAATTCAAGCAATTTAGTAACTACCAGGAAGCCTGTGAATATTATAAATTAGATACCCTTGAAAATAGAAGAAACCTCAGTGATGTTATCTTGCTTCAATCTATACTAACGGGTCGTACCGATTGTCCAAGCTTACTATCAGCTCTCTCATTGAATGCGTCGTCATTTAGACCTAGGAAAACTCACTTATTAGCAATACCAAAAACTAATACATTTTATGCCCAGAACTCTATCTTGATACGATTAGCACGGAGTTATAATAAGAATTTCTCGCATTTAGACCTCTTTCACCTAACTAAAGCGCAGTTAAAGAAAGCAATTGCTGCACATCATTCCAACCTAGGGATGGAACTAAAAGGAAAAAATAGTAAACACAAGCTTTAAATACATTCAAACACACTCACACACACACTTATACACAGACCCCCCCTCCCCCTCCCCTCAAACGCAATTGCGCACTCACGCACACGCACACACATCACTCACACAAATTTCAGTTGTGACTTTTTAATTTCATATTATATAATTACATATTATTAACTTTTTATTATCTTCATATGTCATATTGTCAACTTTTTATAACTTATTCTTCTTTTTGTTTTTATCAATGTGTAATCTGAAGTGGCCTTATTTTGTATAATATCTCTAACTGTACGTATATTTGTAATAGTAGCTGTTGATTACAATAAAATAAAATAAATAAATAAAAGAGATAAAAAAAGGCCAATTTTATTAAACCGTCATCAACATTCAACGAATCAAATAGTGAAACATTCAACACGCGCGCCTACGATCCGGACTCCCTTCTCCGTAGCCAGCGTTATTTTTTAAATAATAAACATTTCTTTTTTAAATTTATTTAGATCAAATAATAGAATATTGATGTGTAAAACAAGGAGTATTGCTTCAAACTAAAGAAAATCTAAAAAGAAAGTAATAACATAAATAAGCCTAATGTTGAGTAATATATTATTTAATAGTTCCATTTTAATGTATTTTCAATATTTACTGAAGCGCATATAATATATTACCAATATTTTTTTTTTCACTTGGCAAAATTTTCTGAAAAGTTAACTTGAAGTAAGTAGCAGTTAATTAACGTTTCACTGCTGGGCACAGGCCTCCTCACTTGCATGAGAGAGGGTTTTTAGAGCATAGACCCACCACGCTGCTCCACTGCGGATTGGCAGGCATAGGACACAAGTGCACTCTCTATTCCTTCACTCTCATAGTCCGGTGTGACGGGAATCCGACACGACCGAACAGAGGTCAGGCGCAGGACCGACGGCTTAACGTGCTCTCCGAGGCACGGGGGTGGATCACATCGCCAACTTCCCAACTTCGGGCAAATATTTAGAAAATCTTAATAGAAAACTCAATATTGATTTTTGAACTGACCCGGCCGGGGACTCGCACCCAGGACCTCATGTCAGTAGCCGAGCATGCTAACTTCTAAAATAAATAAAATCAAATACGTACTAATTATATTAATACCAATATATTTTGTGATTAAAATTAAAACTACGTGAATGATGTGAAACACTACGGCGTCGTTTACGTCCGGAATTCCCCACGACAAACCATATTTTCCGCGGTGAATCCCAGAATAAGTTTATTTGACGACTTTAAATACCCAGTGCATATTTTGGTAATGTCAAACGAATTTTTTAGGGTTTTTTTTTTTTAAATTGTGTTTTTGTAAAATTTGTGATAAATANTTTTTAGTGTTTTTTTTTTTAAATTGTGTTTTTGTAAAATTTGTGATAAATAGTTTTATAGAATATTTTTTTGCTACAGAAAAACATCGATGTTTTTCTGTCGATGTTTGATGTACATCGATGTCTATAGGTCGATGTTACCATCAATGTCAGCATCGATGTTTTTCTAATATCGATCATCCCTATCTAGTATCTACTAATCATTAATCTGTGAACATTCCGAATTAATCAATGAACTTCAGTTGGCCACTGGTCCTGGGTTCTAGGACATTTAATCATACCCTGCATAAATATTTTTTTAGTCCTCATCATCCAATTTACAACTTTATTCATTCGAACACCAGCTAAACCGAATATATTTAACACCGAAGTAAAATAAAGTTATGAGTACTAATATGTATATTCTCTTGCAAAAAATATGACCTACTAAAAATTGGAATAAAAAGTACGTAAAAACTCTTTACATACATACATACATA